>CM017325.1:6179053-6248505 GCA_006937295.1 Carpinus fangiana
AATTTTTTTTTTTTTTGTAAGTACCTTTTATAAAACTATATTATTCCCTTGTTATAAGAATATAACAGGTGCTTAACTTTTTAGTTTTTAGCTAACCTTTTTAAAAAAAAAAAAAAAACACACCAACAACAACAACAAAAAATTAAAAAGGAAAAGGATTAGAGTAGTTGGGCTACCCTAAGTGGAGTGGTAGTCATGCGGCCACCACAATAGGCCTGGGGCGGCCACACGCCCACCCTGGCCAAGACAAGGGAGACAACATAGCCACTCTCTTTTTTTCTTTTCTTTTCTTTTTTTATATAAGTAAGGCTCACATCTGTTTGGGTTTCCTTGAAGATGTATACTCTATAGAAAACATTTTCTCAAATGTGGACCCCACCACACTTCTAAAAATACTTTTCACCTTTATGACGCATCCAAACACTTACCCAAATACAGTAACAAGCATCACCTTAAACTGTGATAAAAACAAAGATGTAAGAGATAAATAGTTCACTTAACATGAAAATTCTCTAACATTGTGACTAGACAAAAATATCGCAAATGATTTTTTTTATTTTTTTTTATAAATAAGTGATTCATTGAAAAGCGCAAAGGGGCGCAACCCTAGTACACAGTTGGTATACAAAGAAAAGCCCCACTAAAGGCAAAAAGAGGAACATAAAGATAAAAATTGAGACATGGACAAATGATTTTATAAAATAAGTGAATAATCACCATACCAGCTTGGCGTAGCCCTCACTTTCTTCTCGCAGAAGGTTAAATTTTGTTTGCTGATAAAGAAGACGAGTATTTACTCTGACCTGAAATCAACAGCATAAATACATCAAATATGGATACTGATTGGCTTTCACTTGAAGTTCTTATCACAGCATGAAATCATCATACATGCATGTTAACATTTTAGGATTGACATTTTCATTATAAACAACTGCACAGATTGAAACGGACTTACTCAATTAGATTTTCCATACCCCACCCTAGCGGCAAATGGCGGCAAAAACTTTCCACTTGGAAAATAAAAGGACACATTTCAACAAAATAACTACGCTTTTCCACCCAATTGGCATATGTTAGTCCCTTGAATTTGTTTTCATTTTTTTACCTAAAATGGTGGGGGGGCAGGGCATGTGATTTGCATTCTTTTATATTTAGCTAACCAAAAAAAAAAAAATTTATTGATCAGAAGAGGATAAAGGCTGCAACCCATCTTCCCCACCAGGACAAACAACCCAAATGGGAAGGGAAATATGGCAATCAACCAAATGCACTTGAAAAAGCAAGTCATTAGGCTAAGTTGTCAGAAGCTGAATTTCCCAGTACTGTGTAACAAAGGCTGCAAGGAAACCAAATCAAAATTATCTCGACCTTTTACAATGCACATGTAGTTTAGGACATTCAAAAAGGAGTATGGAGTAACAATTTAATGTTCAGTTGATTCATGGAAGATACTATCATTGTATCCATACCTCATTGTATAATAGTTTACAATAAGATATTCAAAAAGGGGATACCAAAGGCTAAAATACAATTTTAATCCTTACACCATGTGTACAATTACAAATTAATCACTTAGGTTGTATCAAATTAGTCCTTGAAAATTGCTATACCTCAATGTTACCTTTACTTTGTCTTACTATCACCACTAGAACAGAAATTGCTGCTATAATATATCTTTTTGGTACACGTCCTTATAAGGCCTGTGTGGCATATAATACACAAACTGGTACCACAAATCAGAATATATGCAGAAATATAAATTTCATTTTTCAAAAAAAAAGTTCAATAAATAAACAAAAAGTGATCCCTAAACCCTGATTTTGTAAAACAAGTATGTCAGCATTATACTAATGGATAGTAATACATTTGCCAAGTTATCAATCTTCATTTGTATAGCAACTGTAAAGCATGATGAAAAGCAACATTGAAGTGTTTTCAGAACTTCAAGGACTAAATTTAAACAATCGATAGCTCAAGAACAAAGGAATCTAACACACACTTCAAGGACCAAAATGTATTTTGACCTAGAAACAATTAAAGTGTGTTTTAGTGATAATGATGATAGTCACATAATTCTGTTTTGTAACAATCACAAAACAAGAATACCAATATGCACTTGTTAATATACAAAACAATGATCTTCTTACCTCTTTGTTCTTCAACTCCTGAGCTTTTATCTTGATCATTTCAGCCTCCCATAGAAATTCTTCCTACAAGTAGTGTTTTATTTCATTCCGAGAAAGGTAAAGCATTGATAGAGGTCAAAGAACATGGAACTAGAAGCCACAACCAGATAACCAACAAGAAAAAACCAAATAATAATAATTATAATAATATAACTATTTTCACCTCAGAACGCTCCTGGAAAAGCCTCAAAGGAACCAATGCAGATTCCACCAGCCATTTTGCCTAAGAGTAAAATGAAAGCACAATAAGAACAAAGCAACATAAAAAGTGAAAAACCGGCCCAGAGGCCACAAATAAACAAAGGGAGAGGGACTGATATTGGGCCTTGCACTTCAGGTGGGCTTCCTCTATCTATCATGTGAACTTATTTTGCGGGACAGAGAGGGTGCACACATTTATTAATTAGTTAATTAAACAACTTGGACACAACATATCAAGTACCCAAAACAGAGTCATATCAAAAAATATTGTACACCTTCAAATGCAATTCACAAACCTCTCCCTATACTATCATATTAGTCTCTATGACCTATCTCTATAGTGCCTCTGTATCCATAGCATACCGCCACAACAACTTTCCCAAAAGGGCTCTACTAAACTTAATCAGATTTCTAACTCCCAACCCACTTGATTTTATCAGAGAACAAATCCTTGCCCCAATCACTAAATTAAATTTAACCTCATCTCTAATACTACCCCAAAAAAAATTCCCTCGTAAGTCTCTCAAGCTTATTAGCCACTCCCACTGAGATAGGGAAAAGAGACAAATAATATATAGTAAATTGAATAGCGTACTCTTGACCAGAGTCAACCTACCACCCTTAGATAAATAAATTTTTTTTCGTCCAGTCAATTGACATTCCATTTTTTCAATAATGCCACTCCAAATAAATATTTCCTTGTAAGAGGCACCCAATGGCAAACCCAAGTACTTCAATGGCAACGAAGATACTCTACAACCAAGAATATGGGCCAGTTCTTCAATGTCTCCCACTTCACCTACAGGAACAATTTCTGATTTTGCTAAATTAAATCTCAATCCCAAAATTGCCTCAAAACATAAGAAAATACAACGCATATGTCAAATTTGTTCGGAATTTGCATTGCAAAAAATCAAAGTACCATCAGCAAATATTAAATAAGAGTCATAAGACACTAATAACTCTTCATTATTCATCAACCCCAACGCAAAACATGACAAAAGTCCCTTATCCGCTGTAGCAACCATCATTCTACTCAACGCCTCCATAACCATCACGGACAATAGCGACAATAACGGATCCCCTTGTCTCAATCCACAAATACTAGAATAAAAAATAAAAAATAAAAAAATCAGACAGTGAACCATTCACAAGAATGGAAAATTGCACCGTAGAAATACAATGTTCCATCCAATCCCTCCATTTCTCCCCAAATCTGCATCTCTTCAACAAATAAAACAAGAACTCCCAATTTACATGATCATATGCCTTCTCCAAATCCAACTTGCACAACACTCCAAGTTCCCCAATCTAATCCGACTATCCAAACATTTATTAGCGATTAACACTGAATCCAAAATTTGTCTACCTCGAATGAAAGAAAATTATCTGAACATATTTGTCTGCCTTCAAAATTTGAAAACTATACAAACATTCAAAAGTGATCAAACAAATTATCTGAAAACTTCTTTTTCGCTTATACTTACCAATTTTGTGAGACGAGAACGATACTCTCCTGGCATTGCAAGCTGCAGAAGAAGTGAATAAATACATGTAAGGAAAAGCTTATGGACTAGCATCAAATACATAATATATCAGGTCATTAGTAAAACAAACAAAACCACACTATAGGGGAACATCACGCATAATGATGCTTATGACCTATTCGACAAGAAGAGGCAAGACCAAAAATGCCACAACACTGAAACAGCACAATTAAGGAGAAGCTCATTGTCCAAATACTTAAACTCCCAACAAGGATTTAACTCAAAACCTCCTTGTTGAAAAGGCAGGACTCAAACACCCGTTCCAAGTGAGAGGTTGCCACTCTCAATTTCAACCCTCCAGCAAACAAATTTTAAACCATATATATACATTCAATACAGTGGTTGAAAAATTATATCAAAAGCAAATGCTTGTTTCCCTCCAATGTATTACTACGCTCCCTTACAAATAGGTTTACTGTGGCTTCAAAATTCATGTTCCTACCCTATTCACACTTTTTTTTCTCAGCAACCAAACAAGATTACGTTCTGACAGAAAAATCCAAAAACGAAAAACTTACATCTTGAGCCATTTGGGTCACAATATCCGCGAAACCCGAAGCCAACTCTTCGTCCGACACACTACCCGAGAACTCCACTGAGTCCAACGCCACTTTGCACTTCTGAAACGGCAAGTCGCCGCGAACCTAGCAATCAAACGCATACAAAAACTCAATCCCAAATCCTAATCCCAAATCCTAAGAAGACACAACTTACACACATATATGTATGTAGAGCCGTATAACTTGGAAGAGAGGGCGAACCATGGTCCAGCAGAGCTCGTAGAGGAAGCGAAGCATGGGGACGGGGTCGGTGACCTTGAAGCTAGAGTTTCCGTTCCTCCATTCGCGAAGAAGGTCCTCTGTGACGCATATGCACTGTACAGGAGGGAGCGACATTTACAGATAAGAGAATTGCAAACCCTAGAGATAGAAAAAAGAGTGGGTTCGAGGCGTGGAGGTGGATCAGCGAGAAGGGTGGGAGAGCGACAGAGTGAAGAGCAGAGGGGTTTTCATGATGAAATCCGTGACGAACAGGGTTTCAGGGGAATCTGACACGAGTTTAGGGGCTTGGGGAATTTGGTGGGAGGGGGGAGTATGATGCTAAATGCTGTCATGCTCATGCCTCTTGCTTCGGGTTTTCATGAGGCTGGTGGGTTTATTCTCGGGTCGGATGTTTGACAAACAGTAAGCACATAGAGTCAAGATTCATACAATCAGATGATTCAGATTCATAGAACTCGTTTAAAACCCTACGGACCCTTCAATATCTGTAGTTGGCTTCAGGCTTTTGATAAATTTCAGGGAAACAAAATTGTACAAGTTTCATCTTGAAATTTAGATTTAAAACCTCTTTTTTCTTCTTTTCTTTTTTTTTTTTTTGCTTTTTTTACATGTTCACATAAGGGAATTGGGAGTTAATGATTTCCACTTTATGAAGCGTGGTTCACAATCGATTGAGCTATCCCTTAAGAACAATTTAGATCTAAAACTGCATCAACAACCACAAGCAGATTGCATTTCCTCCAATACTTCTCAAACTTTGAATTCATTTAATGTTTCATTGCTCTTATATAACCATTTTCACCCCCCTACACTTCTTACCCCAATGTATCTTTTATCATCCAAGCTACCCCGACCTCTCCTCCAATTCAACTAGGTACGTTATATCAAGAAAAAAAAGAACACACACAATCAATGATATCCCCAATTTGACTAATTCCATTGTGTACTAACAAATTTGTTATATGAGCACAATAGCATGCATGAAACATATGTCCCCCCGGTTGATCATGCTTTCTTCGCAACAAAATCATCTTTTAAAATTCTAATAGCCACATTATTGTTTCTTGCATTGACTTGAGGACCATATGTCAGTTGTTATGTTTACTTTGTTAACATTTCTTAGCTTCTTTTTCTCTATTTCATTGGTATTACAATAATTTTTTACAGTTGCTCAAGAAATCCTTTGCCGGTAAGGAGGGTTAGCTTTTATAAACTTATTAAATAAAGTATGTTCAATTTGCATAAAAAAGGATACTCGTGGTAAAGTATCATATGAGAAGTAAGTTCTTTTATCTTATTATAATCATAAGAAAAGTTTGTTGTGGAGCTCACATTGCCACCCTCGAAATCAAATGTAATCACCTTTGCTTCTTGTTAGGCTATGCGTGGAACATAGCTATTCAAGTGCCTATGAAATTGAGTTGTGCGCTTCGAAAAAATAAATAAAGAAAAAGAAATTGAGTTGTGGGCATGTGGCACCAAAGAAACAATGCCAATGATGGATTTTTTTTTTTTTTTTTTTGAAAAGAAATATCAAAGCTTTATTAATTTAAATCACAAACTTGCTCCGCACTTACAATATTCAGCACAGACAAAGGAAAATTATCGTGCCACGTATGTTCAATCCCATTAGTAAGAGCCAACCTAGCTAACCTATGAGCAGCACCATTAGCCTCCCATGGGACATACTTGACTTGCCAAGCATTGAAATTCTGAAAGAGCGTCTTTATGTCGTTCAGCATTGGTCCATCTCGTCCCCAACAATGATGGGCCTGGTTGAGTCCTCGAACCACTTCCATGGCATCGCCCTCCAACTCCAAATAAGTTGCTCACATTTGCACTCCTAAGACCACCGCTTGCCAAGCCGCTAAGGTTTCCGCCATTGTGGGATGACTGATTTGTTGTTGGGTTGAACTGGACATGGCCACCACCCTTCCCTCACAATCTCTTGCTACTGTGCCCAAACCTGCCATACTTGTACGGGTGTCCATCGCAGCATCCCAGTTAATTTTTATGACTCCAGTTGGTGGTTTAGTCCAACGCCCCGTACCTGATTTACCCATGTTCGCCCCTATGGAATCATCATTATTCTTTTTGGTTGTTGCTTGGTCGTATTGATTCATTTGATTGCATGCAGCTTGGATGATTTCCTTCGGAGATCGGAATTCCTCCTTGAAAACAACCCCATTACGTCAAAACCAAATCTATCTTGCAACAAACGCCAATAACCTCAGTTCCTTGACCGTTAGACGCTCCACTAGACGCTTGAATTGGCTCGAAAAATCATCCTCATCACATGGGCTCTTTTGAATCCTCATAAGACACTCCAACCACACATCTTTGGCCGTTTGGCAACTTCATAGGCTATGACTGACAGTTTCCTTCTCCAACTTGTAGATTGGGCATTTATCATCGGGGGTTACACCTCTTCTTGCCAGATTTGCTTTGGTAGGAAGTATGTTATTGCATGCCTTCCACAAAAACAGATGTACCACTCTTGGACAATTAAACTTTCATAAAGTCTGCCACATTCTCTCCTTTTGCCCTTCATTTGAGCTTTCACCTTCAGCAGCCAAGGAAATTTCCTTTGCCATGTGATATGCGCTTCAAACTGTAAAAATTCCTTTCTTCGTACCTGCCCAAACAATTGGATCTTTCTGACCAAGTGGACTTACAACCATATTGCATATACGTTTGGCCTCATCTTCTGGAAAGACTTCTCTTATCGGTTCATAATTCCACCATTTGGTTGAGACATCAATTAAATCCCTTACCTTAGCATTTTCTCCTAAGAGTCGCATATGGGATTGAATCATACCCAAGTGAGTAGAATCAATCCATTTGTCGCCTCAAATTTTGATCGAATTTTCGTCCCTTACCCTCCACAACATTTCGGCTTGTACTAGATCTTTGGCTCCCCAGATGCTTCTCTAAACATATGATGGATTGCTCCCTAACCGAGACATAAGATAAGACTCCTTGGAGAAATACTTCTTTTTAAGTACTTGTGCAACCAAACTTCCTGCGTTTTGCATTATTCTCCACCCCTGTTTAGCTAGCAAAGCCTTATTAAAAAGCTCCAAGTCACGATACCCCAATCGTCCTTTCTATTTTGCCAAACTCATCTTGCTCCATCTCAGCCATGCAATTTTGGACCAATAATTTTGGTGTCCCCACCAAAATTTTGAGAACAGAGAGTTAATCCCTTGACACAATAATTTAGGTAGTTTGAACATACTCATGGTATATGTGGGTATTACTTGAAGCATTGCCTTCAGTAGCACTTCTTTCCCTGCATGAGATAGAAACTTTTCTTTCCACCCATTTATTATGTCCCAAATGCGCTCCTTAATGCTCGCAATGGATGCCACTCGAGACTTACCCACCATAGATGGTAAACCCAAATACTTCTCAAAACAATTTGTTGGAGTCACCCCCACCACTAAGACAAGATGGTTCTTAACTATTTGCAGTATGTTCTTACTAAACAATAATGATGTCTCATCCCTATTTAACTTTTGTCCTGAGGCACTTTCATATAATTCCAAAATTGATTGGAGATTTCCCATTCCTGAGGACCAGCCTTACAGAAGAGGACACTATCATCTGCAAAGAAAAGATGATTAATCCTTGGCCCTCTTCTTGCAATTGCCAAGCCAGTTATAGAATGCTTTGATTCTACCTTTCGCAACAAATGACTTAATCCCTCAATACAAATTAAAAATAAATATGGGGATAGAGGGTCACCTTGTCTTATGCCGCGTGAAGGATGAATCTGCCAGTGCGGTTGTCCGTTAACGAGTACCGCATACGTAACCATACGGACACATGTCATAATCAAATGAACCCATTGCTCAGCAAAGCTGATTTTTCGCATAATAGCCTCCAAGAAAATCCACTCCACTCGATCGTACGCCTTACTCATGTCAAGTTTTTAAGGCCATGAATCCATGTTTCCCCTTCAAACGATTTACCATGGTATGAAATGCTTCATACACTACAATAATATTGTCAGTGATAATTCTACTAGGCATGAATGCACTTTGATTATGATATATAATCCATGGTATGAAATGCTTCATACACTACAATAATATTGTCAGTGATAATTCTACCAGGCATGAATGCACTTTGATTATGATATATAATATGAGGTAAAACTATTTTCATTCGGTTTGCCAATACTTTTGCAATAATCTTATATAAGACATTGCACAGACTAATTGGCTGAAAATTAGTAACACTGACCGGACTTTTCGTTTTAGGAATTAAGACAATATTTGTATCATTTAAAGAACTATAAAAAAAATTCCATAATTCAAAAAATCAAGCACAGTTTTACATACCTCACTCCTTACGGTGGTCCATGAGCATTGGAAAAATCCAGCACTGAATCCGTCGGGTCCTGGTGATTTCATGGGCTGCATCTGCTTTAGCGCGTCATCAACGTCTAACTTAGTAAATTCACGACACAATTCCTAATTCATCTCTGTAGTTACACGGTACTCCAATCCTACTAGGCAAGCCTCAATTTCCTGTGCACCCCCCGAAGTAAACAACTCCTGGTAATAGTGTAAGAATGCTTGAGGGACCTCACTTGGATGCTGCCACTCACGACCGTCAGTGTCACGGACCTTTTGAATTCTATCAGTTCTCCTGCGTTGATTAGCCCAAGCATGGAAAAATTGAGTGTTACGATCACTGCTCTTGTACCAATTCTGCTTTGCCCGTTGTTTCCACCGCAGATCCTCCTGTTCCAATAACACCTTGATTTCCCTATTTAATTTTTTAATTTCTTCACTATTTTCAGGTCCTTCATGTCGTTGAAGCACTTCCAACTCTTTAGTTTTTTGTTTGATGAGGACAACGGTATTGCCAGATTTCCCCTTACTCCACCTTAATAGACTTGTTCTACACTTGGATAACTTTGACCGTGTATTATTAGTTGGAACCGCATTCCAAGCTTCCTCAATTATTTGTTGATAATCCTCCTTTAAAGTCCAACTCATTTCAAACTTAAATCATTTTCTGCTCTTGCCATTCTCCTGCATATCCGTATCCAAAACTAGAAAAAGCGGTTTATGGTTTGAGGAACGTGCCGCTATCACCTGAACATTGGCCACTGTGAACATACTACACCATTGAGTATTAGCCACCGCCCGGTTGAGTCTCACTTTTATAAAATTCCCATCTGGTTGATAGTTGGTTCACGTGAACCTGGATCCCGTATACCCGAGATCGCTAAGGTTGCACTTTTCTAATGCAGATCGAAATAATTCCATTTGGCCTTCTCTTCTTGAATTGGTGCCCCATTTTTCACTTTGTTCGACTATTTCATTAAAATCGCCTATGCACAATCAGGATGTGGGATAATAAGACTGTAAATGCTGTAACAAGTCCCAAGATTCCTTTTATTTATTCAACTCTTGATGGCTGTAAAATTTGGTTAGTTTCCATTGTACCTCAGTGGTCGTGTTGGTCACAATTGCATTAATGTGGCGACGGGAATAATTTTGAATTTCTATTTCTTCCACTTCCCTCCACAATAAGGCTAACCCGCCTCTCTTTCCCACCGGGTCTACTACAAACAATCTAGCATAGCCAAGCTGGCCCCGGATTACTTATTTTTTTATTTTATTTCTTTTTGTTTCCATGAGAAACAAAAAGATGGGTCTCTTTTCCTTTTCCCCAGCAGTTCCAACTAATTAGACTCATAGTTGTTGGCAGGGCTGCATCGTAACCTCTGCCTTCTACTCTTCAGTGTCAGACTCCTCCTCTAAGTAATCCCTCCATTTTCGTATTTTGAGGTGTCGTTGATCATCACCATTAAGCCATTCTATTTCTCCTTTCCTTTTCCCCAACAAGACATGATTTGAGCCTTTTGATTGATTCTCCTCCTCCCCACTTCGCGTTACCCTCTTCTATATCTTGAGAATATTTTTGTTTCGCTCCTGAAAGCTCTGTTCTCCCGCTTTCCCTTTAGTTATTTTTCCCATCTCTGTCTCTGTTTTATTCAAGTAGACCGCATCTTTTCCTTCATTTTTTTCCTCCAACTCCAATTCTGTTTTATTAAAGGGGTCTGCAGCTTTCACATTCTGGTTCAAGAATTTTTCCCCCATGCTTATCGCTTTCACGTTTTAGGCCGACAGTTTTGCAATATGACTTGCCACTTCATTTTTTCCTTGAGCAAGAATGGGTTCCGCCGCTATCAAGGTCTGGGCTGTAGCTTCTTCACTCGGCCTACCCTCTAAGTTCGGGCCTAAAGCAAGTGTTGTTGGCCCGATTGTTTGAGCCCACCTGAATTGACTCGAGACCCCCTTGATCTCCAACTGTGCCGACTTTTCCGTTCCATAAACCTGATCGTTCTTCTCTGTTTTATTGCTACCAAGGGCCGCTTCACACCCATTCCAGGCGAGCAAAAACGTACTCGGGCTACCTTCAGAATTTGTGCCTAACATAATTTTAGGCCCGTATATACCCTGTTGGACCCCATTAGGCTGACCCGAGTCTCCACACTTTTCAAACGGCGCTGACTTCCCCATAGTGAATTCCAGAAATTCCTTTCGATAAGTGTCTTTCGTAAATCCCTCACTTTCCAGATTCTCGGCAGCTTTTGCGTTGAAGACCTCCCCAGTTGGTTTCGGCAAGCATTTTTCCCCAATATGACAGTGAGCTGCACTTTCCTTTGGTATCTGATGATGTGGCTTAGGGTTTCCCCCAATTCCAGATCCTGCCATTCCTGTTTGAAAGCTGCTGCCCGAGAACACGATGTTGGAGCTGCGACCTTGGGAGATCCCCGTCATCTACCGCCCAAGACCCCTTCCCAGCCCCTATTTTCTGGACTTTTCCGCCCATAGCCACACTCCCCATTCCTTCTTTTGGTCAGGACGGGATCGGCTTGGACATCAGTTTTCCCCATGCGCGATTCTGCCACAGTTGAAGCAGAAGACCGGTAAATTTTCATACTTGAAGGTCACCCAATGTGCTTTCCCAGCTATGTTTAGAGATCTTCCCCTCTCCAATGGTTTTTGGATATCAATTGTAACTCGTATGCGCATCACACTTCCCCACTCTACCCCTTCCCCTGCGATGTCCACGGCCTCCAGAACTCCCAACGAGTGCCCGATCTTGCTACCAATCGCCTTCGTCATACAAATCAACGGCAAGTCTTGTATCTAGATCCAAAAAGGCAAGGTCGTAAAATCCCATTGGGATGATGGCATACTGCCATCAAAGTCCAATAGGGCGAGGAGGAACCGGTCAAAAGACCAAGTGCGGCCCTCCAGTACCTTCATCTTGTCTGCCTCTTGGCTAAATTCGAACATCCACACATGTGGTTGGATCTCCGTGAAAATAACTTATCCTTTTGTTTGCCAGATCCTCTTGAAAACACTGATAAAACCTTTTTTCACTCGTTTTCCAACCCAAATTTTGCCAATCAAATAGTTGTTTCCTTGTTTTTTTGCTTCAACAACCTCACAGTCCGCCACATCTATTCCCAATTGTTCACCTACTAAGAGCGTGGTACTTCCCTGCAAACTGTTCATCTTGTCCTGGTATCGTTTTCCCCTACCCTCACCCTATAGCCTTCTCAGAGAATTTCAGAGAAAACTAAAGAGAGGACTCGAAAACACTAGAGAGAGGATCCAAATGATGGATTTTATGTTAGATCATAATTGAGGATGCAAAATATCCCTGTTTAAAAAAGAAAAAAATAAGAAAAAAATAAGGGAAAAGTCCACATACTTCTCTCAAACTAATACCCAATTGACATTGTCCCCCCAAATTTCAATTGTGACAATGTTCTTCTAAAACTACTAAACCATTGTCAGTGTCCCTCCAATGACGAAACTACCTTTAGTAAAATAAAAACAAGAATACTAAAATTTCTGGAAAACCCTAAAATAAAAACAATCATTTTATAAGAAAAAAAAAATAAAAATTTCTTTTAAAATTTCTAAATAAAAATTTCAGTTTTTTAAAAAATTAAAAATTTTTCCTTTTTAAAAAAAAAAATTGAAAAAAAATAAAAATTTTAAAATTGTTTTTTTAGATGTGGGGGTTCCATGTTTTTTTTTTTTTTTTAGAATTTTTATTTATTTAAAAATTAAATATTTTTTAAACATAAAGGAATAAAAAGACATTTATACTCCGTATGATTTAACCCAAAACCCTCCCGGTAAGACTTATTAAAGTTGAATACATTAAATTGAGAGTTTTTAAAGTTTAAGGGTATTATTGTAAAATCGCAAAAATTTGAAAGAGATCAATTATGGAAATTAAATAAAAAATAAAAAATTGCCCAATCCATGAGGCTCAAACTTTTAGGAAAAAAATCTATATTAAAATATTTCGAAAGTTCAATAAAAAATTTCCAAAATTCGGTTCGCAACCCCATCGGCAGAGACAACTAAATACAATATTCAGTATACATCATGTCATCACATGGCATGCAAATATCCATTGTCTTGGGGTTTACGGTTCTATTAACATGGTATATGCGTGTGTTCAGCTCAAGTGCATCAAGTTGATACCATTTGCCCATTTGACCTTACCAAAAGATTTGAACATATATTGTTCTAGCACAAGAAAAGCATAAGCGCATTTAACTGTCTCAATCAAGAAAATACTAGTGCAGCCAGGTGCGTGGTCTCAAAAAGCTTCTCTTTATTAACCAAAATGTACAAGTGTTCATGAGCATCTATGGCAGTGTGGCACCTCTAGAACTACACTGTTCATTAATCGACCAAATACCGGCTCTCCAACAGGAAAAACGCGGTGGCGGAGTGTGAAATCTTAATGAGGGTGAATTATTCCTCAGGTTGACCTTGAATGTACTGTAATATATACCAATGCCGAAATGGTCAAGACCGAAGAAATGCTACTACTGTACACACCGAACAAAACTAGATGCATGGGCAAAAGGTCTTTCCTTTACAGTCGAATCCAAACGGGCCAATCCTAAGAGGAAGACAAACTCACTGAGCATCCAAAGATTGCAACAGAGGCTTGGGGTCATCAAGAACCCTCATGGGTTTCCAATCCGATTCTTCCTTGATTCGTCTAAGAGCGACAAAGTGAAGTGCGTCGCTCCGAACTTGATAAATATGACAAGCCCATGGATAAGAATCTGGCACAGACCAAATCTTCTGCTCTTCAAATACCGTCTCCTCGGCAAGTGATTCTGCCATGCAGTAGACTAAATCAGGTTCTGGCTCTGTGAAACTAGCAAGAGCAACACATCCTGGTGAAACATATCCCTCGGGGGCCCGTGGAATCCAAATCGACACTGGAGTTGTGTAGTCATCTAAGCAGTTCCTCCACACCTGCATGTGTAATAAGAGTCATACTCTATTTTATAATAATGAACCAGACAGGCTTTGGATCAAGTAGTCATGTTAGTGATAAAATCATCAACCAAAGCAGGTAAATATTTGCTGGTAATGCCAAAAATGATAGGATAAAAGGGTTCTAGAATATGTTGAACAAACTCAATCTCTAGTGAGGTTATGACATGCAAAAAGTAAAGGTTACATATGTAGTCTGACAATGAGAAGATACACGATCAAATTCAAGTATCTCTACATATTTACATATTTCATTTACTTTTTTTCATTTTTTTTTTCTGAGCATCTTCATTGATTCTTATATAACAATCCAAAAGGTGTCTCATGCATAGCATGTGCCACCTACTAGTGAAACATGGAGAGAGACATATACTGCTTCTAAGTAGCAACTCAAAACACTAATGGTCAAGCTATAGCCACAATATGCATAAAGGCAAGGGCAATCACAATTTATTACAATGTCACACTTAATTTCCAAAGTAGGTTGATAGAAAAATTGAAAATTATGTACCCCGTTTACCATATCTTCCCACTTTATGTTGTGTTGTTTCTGCTGTTAAAATTATTACTTTTGTTGTCATTGTTGTGGTTATTTCAACCTTTTTTATGGGTAAGATACAAAGCAAAAGCATCTCCCCACCCCCCTTGCATTGCCAAGTAAAGTGATACAATTTTCAATTCCCTTTTCATACAAATACAATTTCTTCCAACACCAGCAAATAAGGATCAGACCTGAAATGATAAGACCTGATAATTTCTTATGATGCTTAGAAGATAATGCTAGTATAATTAACAGTATGTTTCTTACCAGATCATAACCCACTGGAAGTGCAAACAATCTGTCAATGTTACGATAGACAGCAGCAACAGTCGGAGCATGGTTACCAACTCGAGCAATATCCCCGACGGAGACATACCTGTAGGAAACAAGCCATTTTAAAGTTTAATATATAATATCAAGCGCATCAGCAGCGCTGGATGCTATAAAAGCATACTTTCTAAAGCTCTAAAAATGGATTCAGAGTATAAGGATGGATATTCACAACTAAGTTTGACCTTTTTACTATTAGTATAAGTTGTCCACGACTTGAAAAAGGCATAAAACGAAACTGCGAATGCTCTTTTTTTTTGGGGGTTGTACCATTACAAGACCAACAAGAATTATCAACTCCTTTTCCACTATAAAGTTGTTAGAGAATTGTGGCGTTCGATCTTCTGTTTTTTTGTTGTAGAGTGGGTCATGCCTAGAAGGGTGATGGAGTCGTTGGCTAACTGAAGAGGTCAGTTGTGAAGCCATTGCATTTTAGAAGTTTGAAAGATGGTTCCTCTATGCTTAATGTGGTGTGTTTGGAGAGAGTGGAACACAAGAGGAGCTTTGAAGCCTATGAGAGACTGGTGTTAAAGTTAAAAGCTGATATGTTCAAATTTCTTTATGCTTGAATGATGGCATACAATAGTCCTTGTTTTTCAAGTTTTACTTAATTTTCAAACTTGTGTTCTTCTTGATGCAGGACAAACAATAATCACAAGAATCACAAAGTGAAGGTAGGAGAAAGCAGGGAAAAAGAAAGGAGAAAGAAGAGAAAGCTGGGGAAAAGAGAGGAGAACGAAGCTAACAGAGGGGAAGTACAAATCACACTTACATAGACACACGACTAAACTCTACCCCTAATATAGCGCAAATCCCATATATTGAATAAGCAAAAACATTCTAGGACAACACCCATTTATTGAATTACCAAAAACAACACCATCGACTCTTGAAAATTAAATTAAATAACAATAACTCAATTAATTAATAGAACCTACATAAAACTAGGTGGACCAAAATTTCATGCCTTGCCCCTTGCATCACTTTTTCTCCTTAATTGGGGGTCTTTCTTTTATACTTCCTGTATAATGAGGTTGCGCCCCTCTGCGCTCTCTATTTAGATTGATTTACTTATACAAAAAAGGAACAACAAGAATTGAGCCTCCCACCCTTTGAACACCAGAACAGAATAGCTTAAGTTATCTGCATTTCTGTCCCTTTCGAGTTAACTAGCAATGTCAAGGAAGTTTGTGGAACTAAATCAAGTTATAGAAATACCGCAGCTGCTCTCTTTTTCAAGAGAATGATAATGTACATGACTTATAAAGACCAAAAGTCCTTGATTCAAATAAATACAATGGTCTTTTAGATGTAAACCTGAAACAGGGGCTGTGGCCAACAATAAATAACATGCACAGAGCAAACCAAACAAATCCTTCATGCAAGTCATTACGTTCAACAATGAAGAAGAGAAGAAAATGAAATGAATTTAAAAAGAAAAGGAAAAATTGATAAGTAATTACCCATCCGGGCAAATAGGTCTCCAAATGCTACACATTTCACCATCTTCCAAAACCTAAAAATGAAATGACAGTTTTTCATTATGACTGCAGCATTGCAGGAACATGATATTTCTAATGCATCACATAATTTACCAGGAAAAAAATAAAAAAATAACTTGATTGAAAATAATTAAAGCAAGGTAATTAGAAGACCACCTTTTTTTTGCACAATCTGCATCGCCCTTTTGATTCTTGTTCACTACTCCAGATCTTTACAAAGTTGACACTGTGTTTGACAAATCTTCTCTCATCAGATGCAGAGCTATCTGATGAGAGCCCCCTCAAGTTTATAATTGCTTTGTTTGGAGTACGTGGTTCTCTCCCATCAGCTTCACTCCAAGAAAAACACACGTATCTCTGGCTTGAAGGAACCTGAGCATGGAAGATACTGTCAGAACATCAATGTACTCCCTTAAGAGGAGCTAAGCTTTATGCACGTGACCAACCTTTAGAAGTAAGGTTTTAATGTCAGATGCTGCTTTCCACATCTTATGGACTACTAAACAGATCCTAACTGCCTGGGGTTCTCCTCCCTCTGGTTCATCTTCAACTTTGCACTTGATGACACGGGCAAAATTTTCTGATCTCCTAAAATTCTTGAGATGGAGGATCAAGTGAGAAGGCTGGTTGCATCCTGCTTTTGCTAATTCTACAGCCATGAGCTCTTCCAATGGCACGTCCCACAAGATCTTGCAGGGTTTTTTATCCAACTTGTCCCAAGCCGGACACTAAATTGAAGCAGAGAAAGCAGGAGAATGGATATCAAGACAAACTTCATGACAATCAAAGGTATCAACAGGTAAGACTCCTCAACTAACCTGCAGCAGCATGACTCGTTTATTGGTCACTAAAACATTTCTGTCATGAGGCACAGAAAAATGTTCTTCATAATAATCAGACCAGGCAAATTTCGAAGGCTCCTTGAATATTACAGTACAGCCAAACTGACTACTTGCTTCAGCAAGGTACAGTATCATCTGGAAAGCCAAAAAAAAGGGGATAAAAAATGAGAACAAATAAAGAACACATGAGGAATTTAATTGATAGACTTCCTACTGTTAGAATATAAATTAAATGATTAAATTAATCTATTCCTATCAGTTTAAGCTTGTAGGATAAGTGGTTATTTAACATGGTATCAAAGCAGAGGTCTTGAGTTCGAATTTTGTCTTTGTCATTCACCTCCCATTTCAATCAAATATTTCATGCACTAGGACTCACCTATTAAGGGGGAATCTGAGCCCACATATGAAGGGGAATGTTAGAATATAAATTAAATGTTTATATTTTCTTATCAGCTCAAGTTTTTGGCATAAGTGGTGATTTAACACCTACTAACATGTTTAATTAATCAACAGCTAATGATTATAATCACCAAATCACATGCTTCCTTTTCTTTTTCTTTTTTTCTCAATCATGCTGTTTTTCTGAGCCACGAATTGCAAATATAAGAATTCTAGACCCTAAAACCACTAATATCATATGGAGTTAGCTCAATATTTCAACTCACAAGTCAGAAAAACTATGTAGAAGGTTGATCTATTGCTGCCTCATTATCGATGAAAGTGTATATAATGGTGCACATTCTTCATACTCTACTGATGAGTTTAATGCAATTGAGAAAACTTTCAGTGTAGCACATAAAATTAATAGAAAGAAATGACAAATTTTACCTGTCCAATGGCTTCTCTCTCACAATACTCTTTAAGCACACCATCTAAGTGGATAGCCCTTGGGTTTCTGATTCTCTGGAACGTGGTTGTACTAGTGAAACCCTCTAAGCATTTGGAACAACTTGCACCGATTCCATCGACAGTCATTGAGAAAAAGTCTAGTGCCCCACTCAGAGGTTGTACAACAAATCCTAGGCAAGCACGTCCTAGCCCATGAGCAAGTCCTAGGAGACCATTCTGTCTGGCACTCTCCACAGGCTTTGTCAGCACTCCAGACACCCCAAAAGCAAAACCTTGTGCAAGAGCTTCAGTTCCTTGAATGATTCCATCACCCACCCCGGTGATTCTCCTTGATGTAACCTGATCTCATATCAAAATCAGTTTTCTGATTTACATTGCACTAGTAGGCTTGCTGCTGAAGGAAAAGAAAAAACACTACCTGCTTTGTACGTAATTGCAGAAATTGCCCATCTGTTGAAAGCTCCGCAAATCCTTTACCAAGAGAAGCCAGTGTTGAACTTGTCATACCAAGAACATCCACAGAAAATATCAAATGTAAAGGATTATGGATTAGATCTCTCCAGATTCGGTTTCGAATCGCAGGAATAATGGAACTTTTACGCATGAATCTGTCTCTGTGCATCACCCTCCTCAGATGCACCTGGAATAATGGGATTGCAGTGTTATAAGGTGAAGTAACCTTATACCAATAACATCGTCAGAGTACATATGGCAACATTCTGAGTTATCTCCAATGCTAGACAGATTTTTAGATGAAACTGGAAGATATCCCATTTTATAGCAAATAGCTAAGAAAATGTAGACTGTGGCATTACAAAAATTTATTCAATGAAATAGGAATAACTCGTATCTTAAATTTATACTCATACACTACATTTTCTTCTCTTGATAATAAGAGAATACTGCAGCAAAATTGTTCTTTAGCCAGTACAAAATTTAGTTTAAAATCTAATTGGGGAAATGCACTATGAAAAAAAAAAAAAAACTTTTAGAACTTCCTACATTAAATCCACATTATAAGACAGTAAGAAGTTTGTCCTTTGTAGGAGAGTTTCATTTCAGAAACCAGAAATTAGATTTCTTTATCTACTTGTTTACTCCAAAGATTTTAGTGAGCAACCAATGGACTACCCTTGGAGCCGATTCTCAAGCTCAGGCAGGTCACTAGGCTTATCAAGCATTATATTGGTGATGGGAGGTTTCAGATCATTTGAATTTTAGATGGTACTTTTTATTTTCGGGTGTTTCTCCTATATACTTCACTGTACTAAGATAGCATCCCTTCATTGTGCATTTTTTAATGAATTATTTGTTAAAAAAAAATAAAGGCATCCCAGGAGGTCTTCTGCTTATAAATATGCAAGAAGTAAACAATTTTTCCATCAATTTATATATCAAAACCTCAGCAGCAACAATAAATGGTAGATTGCATTGCCTCCAGCCAGATCAGTAGAGTTGGCTAGCATAAAAAGTGCCATTTCTCTCCAAGTTAACCTTATAGAAGGCAGTACGAACACAATAGTCTGGATTAGGGGAGCCAAATACCTGCAAAAACTGACCCGACGACTTCCGACAAGTGTTGGATTAAAGCTTGGAAGAGTCTTTTTCTTCTTCCGACGCATGTCAGGTCGGAAGTTGGGAATGGGTGTTCAGAAAACTGAATCCATCAAACCCAGCTTTATGTTCAGAAAAAAAAGAAAAAAAAAAGAAGAAAAAACTATGGAACAGATCTGGAACAAGATCTGAAGAGAGAAACCAGTGGAGCTGAATCTGTGTTAAATAAGATCTATCGAAAAAGGGCCGATGATGAAAACAAGCTTTGTGGGTGGGCGGTGGCCGAGGACTCCACCAAAAAGACTTGGGCAAGCAGATATCTGCTTGGACCGATGACTCCACTGGCCTCCGCCGCCTATGTCGCACACACATACATCCGACCCAGCTTCCAAGCTGAAGATATTGGCATCCACTTGGGTTCAGAACCCTCCAATATGCAGGTTGGCTCGGATTAAGATTTTGGTTTCCGACTTCTATCAAGTCAGAAAGTCGGAATTAAGGGTTTCTAGCCCGATCAGATCAATGCTAACCCCTACTCAGGATGCAGTCGGGGGGAAGGCTTCCACAAGTGAATTTGGGTCATTCCACTGGGTTCTCATAAGGCGCTTCTAAGGTGTCATGCATAGCTTGCTATTGGAAACAAAATACTCTCTCCATCACAACTTAAATGTTTCACTTTCCATTTTTAGACATCCCAATGTACACACCCCACCTTCCAAGAGTGGAAGTTCTTTTTTTTAATCAATTTCTTATATTATTCTTATCTTCTTTTAGAAGCAAACAAAAGTCTCATTAAAAGTTGTGTCATCTTTAATATAAAGAGAAATGCTACTCAACATTCTCAAGTAGCATTCTCCTAGCATTCTCTATGTTTTTTTTTTTTTTTTTTATGTTTTGCTTTTTTCTTTTAAAAGAACAGGTGGATGTGAATGTGCCACAGACAAGAATACTAGGAGAATGCTACTTGAGAATGCTGAGTAGCATTTCTCTTAATATAAAATAAAGGTAATTTTAGAAATTTTCACCTTAATAATAATCGTGCCATTTTAAGCAAGACAAATAAATTGGGATGAGGTACATATGAATGAAAGACAAAGAATTGGGTTTCACAGGCTACACTTGATATGTTGTTTACAATGCTATAACAAGAGGACATATGTTTCTGATGGTATGCTAAAGAAATCTACGGACAGATTTAATTGGCAGATTAATACTCTCCCTGGAAGTTGGAATAATATGAGTCAAGGGTTAGCTGATAGGTAAGATATTTCAAGTTCCGCCTGTCAAATTTGCTTAATGCTTATGTTTGTCAATGAGCAAATGTGGGTGGCAAAGAACGCTAGCATAGACCAGAATTTCCAAAAAGAAAGTGCTCCTGATGAAAGCAATTGTTCAGAAAGTAAAGTATAGATTAAGTTGTCAGCCAAATGCATGTATTGCACACCAAATGCTAAAAGTATCATCTAACCTTTGGTGTATCTTGTTTAAGTAAATCCCCTCCAAACCAAAAAAAGGAAAAGTGGTCATTGGTGAACATCTTACATCCCATTATAAATAGCATAGAAGAATTTGAATATGCAATATGGAAGCAAACTGGCTGCCCAGATAAGTTAGCCACCTACCTGAATCTTGAATGTGTTTCCAATAGCTGACAATATGGGGCTCCAAATTCCTAGAACCCCATGTGGTCTCTGACCTGGTGCTGTCTCTAGTGACACCTTCAGCCTCACTTCTGAAACATTAATTAGGCTGAAAAAAAAAATATCATAAGATCTCCAAATCTATTTGCAAAATATTATTTTACCACTAGTAGACATAAAACTTAGCAAACAACAAAAACAATCCCTCTCAGCTCTGACTAGGTAAACATAGCTGCAAATGAAAGAACCCACTTGTAATGTTGCACTAGAAAGAAAAGCTACTATTCTTGCATCGTGACTCAGAATAGCAATAATTCCAACATGTGAGTCTATTTTTGAGCAATTAACACGAGTCTGATGAACCAAGAATCTTAACAGAAGCATCCCATGCACACAGCATGGTCAAAAGTCTGCAGGATGAGTTTATGCAAGAAAAACTGCCAAGTTAGCATCATTGCTGCGATGGCAAGCTTTATTGAAGCATCGAAGACATTTTTATTTTTTATAATCACACTTTATGATACAAAGGAAGGAAACTGTAAATAGCCAGAGGTAAAAAGTGTGCGTGTGTGTGAGAGAGAGAGAGAGAGAGAAAGAGAAAGAAACTTTAGCTCTCATGCAATTCTTAGATAGTCAACCAACTAAATTTTCAGGTATTTAGTGTTAAATCACTACTTATCCTAAAATCTTAAGCTAATAGGAAAGTGTAAATTTAATTAATTAATCAATAGTTCAATACCCTTCCTCACGTGTGGGCTCAAATTCCCTCTTAATAGGAAAGACCCAACACATAGAATATTTAATTGAAATGGGAGGTGAAAGAGGAGAACAAAGTTCTAATTCGGACCTCTGTTCTAATACTATATTAAATCTCTACTAATTTCAAAAGCTTAAGTTAATAGGGATGGATAAATTTTATCATTTAATCAATACTTTAACATTTGGATCTAGACAACCATACATGAAAGAGAAACATGATAAAACAGAAATCATGAAGACTAACACAGGAGCAGGATATTATGGCAAACAACACCGATCTCAGCCATCAGTCAGCTAACAATTTTGACTAAATTGCGTGTTAGGCAATCTTTTGGACAATCTATAGCAAAATTTCACTTTTGGTAGATAATTGTGATTTGTGGGAAGAAAATCAGATTCTTACTCGATACGTATCTCAGGATCAACTTCTGTGACATTTGAACTTTGGGGTATACGATCTAGCTGAAGATTCTTGTAAAAATCCACCATTGCCCAAATAATTGGTTCATGAATATTTAGCCTCCAACTCTTCTCGGTTACCTATTATGTCATAATAGGCATTGATGAGATGGACATATACCTTTATGCATACATTGAAGAAAGCACATTCTAAGCATCCTTTTAGTGAAGCATTACCCGTATATAAACATATGGGTACACCTGGATGCCATCAGGACTCTCGTTGCGTATTGTAATAGTCATCTTGAATACTGGATGATTCACATCAGGGGTCTGCTCAGGTGCCAAGAGCACTGGCATTACTGTTAGCGGGAGTTGGTTGTCCAGCTGCAGATGACCCAGTATCAGCTTGAACCTGGCACAAACAAAAGACAAGCAGAGGTTGTCTACTGGAAGCATCATCTTTGAAATTAATTACAAAATTAATAGAAGCAAGGCCTCAATTAAATGGAGAAAAGTGAACATTAAAAAGTGTAATAGAAAAAATTCTCTTATCCTGTATGGAAGGATATCATCTCAATATTATCCAGAACTGTTTATGTATATAGCATGACTACCATAATAAAGTTCATCTGAAGTTTCTACTAAAGAATATACTAATTATAGAAGACAGATGTTTTGATTGTAAAGATCTAAACAGATAGTTTTCCATAAGGCGAAAAAAGAAAAAAAAAAAAAACCTAAAGCCATTCCAGAGTCGCACCACTGCCTTAACCCTAAGTGATAGCTTGGTGGAAAAGGGTAGGTTCAGGCTTGTGAAACAGTGGTCACTGGGTTGACTCTTCCCTCCCGCTTGAGACCACTCAAAAAAAAAAAAAAAAGGTTTACATTGATGCCTCGATGATATTGACACAAATTTAAAATAGCATAGGACTGGTACCATTTTTTTTTTTTTTTGACATGTCCGCATAAGAGAGGAGAGGGGGATTCGAACTAGTGACCTCCGCTTCATTAGGCGTAATCCTAACCGATTGAGTTACCTCTTGGGGACAGGACTGATACCATTTGAGCCAAAATGATGGAAGAAAAAGGATAAATTTGCAGCTCCATGACCCTTAGCGTCCTCTCCTTACACATCCAACTAAATGTACTAGTTTTCACATAATCAGTACTTTATTTCTAAAAGACATGCAAAAGCTATTGAAAGAACTAAACAAAGCTAAGGCTGTCAATGAGTGGACTGCCCCCAACCAAACAACAGAGCCATGCAAAGCTCCACACTGTCACATGGTCTACTACCACCCCAAAGGAGAGAAAGAAAAGCAGAAAATCAGTGATGTCCATCTTGCAGAACTACCGGACTCTCTTTTAGTTCAATCATGGTGTAAACACCCACAAGCTTATTGTGCCGACAGAGATGACCTTTGTTTTTTTTTGTTTTTTTTTTCTGTGCCTAGGGTCAAGGGAAAAGAATTAACACATGCATAAAATGGCTCTTACCTACTGGTTGTCCCACCATCATAGCCAGTTGAATATGACATGAAAACTCTCTCCAAGTACAAGTAGGAAAGCTCTTTAGGTCTATGGTCAATAACAGAAACCCCAAAAACTCTCAGCTCGATGATAATCTCTATAGGTGCAGCATTGTTCTGCTTCTTGCTCTGCATATGAATATTTCCCCAGTTTCCAGAAGGCAATGGACACCTAATCTCTTTATGAGAACTTGACCCCAATGTCCTGTCATCCATGAACCTGGCAACCTTGATATCACCCATTTCAACAACTAGGAACTGCAATCCTAGTTCTGGTTCCTCTGCAGAAATTAACCCGGTCCTTTCCAGATCAAGTTTCCATACGCTACCGCTATCATTACCAACAACCTTAGCATCTATAATTTTTTGGCCATATGGATCCTCCCAAGAGAAATTTGTGGTTGAAAGAGGTTGCAGCTGAATCCAGGCATCTTCACCAAATCCAGACTGGCGAAGGCTGATTATTTTGCCAAGCGCTCGATTCTCAATTCTGTTCAAGAAAATATTTTGCATGCTAGTCACTCTACATATATAGTAGTACTAGGTTAAGTGGTACATAGCAAACATGATGGAAATATACCTGATAGGACCATTGGTTGGTCCAAGACGGAATACAACGATAAACCGTGATCCTTCTTCATAGCCCCGAATTTCTGTCCTCAAAAATCTCCTATTACCATTATGCCCCCTCAAAACCAGGCAAATGGTATCCTCTTTTGCAATTTGAACAGGAAATGACCAATTGGTATCATCTAGTCGGACCTATGGTGTGTCATGAGAACACAAGTAAGTTTTCTATGATTATCATATGATCATTGCAGGTATGTTAATCATGAATCAGATATTTTTTGCACATTAAATTTAGTGATTCTGAAGAAAAAAAATTCAAATACAAACCACAGTGCCTTAATATATCAGGATTGGAAGAAAACACTTACACCATCATGTAATACTATTAGAGCCACTCTACCACAGGAATCTCACACTTATCATGGGAGACATTATACACTCCAACTAATAGAGCCTTCCCACCACAAACAACTTAATTCTCTTGCTAAAAACTATCAAGTTGCTTACCAAAAACAATGCCAATGTGGCAAAGCATTTAAAATTCCATATAATATCAACTTTGACAGTTACTTTCATTCAAAGAAGGGTAAAGGAAATATAGATCCAGCAATAAATGTAATATATTGAGCAAAATACAAAGGTGAGAAACTCAGTAAGAAAGTAAAGCCACAAGGATGAGTGGCAAAACATGCAGAAGAGGTTAACAGTATTGCAGCAATAACCAGTCCCCTAACCTGAAGTTTATCTAAACTGCCTGTTTCACGATGTACAAAGGAAATTCTTGAATCAGAAGCACGAAGAACCTTTGGTTCATCTTCACTGCAAAACTTAATAAACATGTCTTGGCCAAGTCTGTTTGTAAATGTAATGAACGGTCGAACAGAAATGACCTAAAAAGAGGATAGTAAGTTAAAAACAACATTTACATCACCTCAGACAAAAGTCAACAACTAGATAACATTATGAATAAGAAGCTCCTAACTTCTTAATTACCTTCGTAGGAACAGATTGATATGTGCATGGTTTTGTAGAAATAAAAAGCTGTATGCAGTTGCCATCAGCATCATAAGCATAGAGATCCAATGATCCATCCTAACAACAAAAGAAATGTGCCCTTAACAAACATTCTCTCTTTGCTTAAATATTATGTCATCATTTAAGATTGATATAGGCAATACCATGTCACCAAGGGGAGAAAGATTTTTAACAGGTCCAAACCGTTCCTCGCCAGATTGAGCGATAGACACCGAAAGTCCCAATGTATTAAAATTCAAAGCAGAAGCTATTGTATGACCTTCAAATATTTCCTCTTCAGTTATTTCCTCAAATAATACTTCATTTGTTTTCTTAGACTGAAAAGGAACAGAAAACTTCCATGTATGTTTCTTTCCTGGCAAATCTAGAAGCCTGAATGTAAGTGGGGGACATCTAACAACTGCAAACCAATAAGGAGCATAGACTCTAATGACCTTTGCCAGCAATGGTCGTTCTTTGTCAAAATTTTGCTCAAGAATGATTTGAACAATCCTGTATATGCCATAGTTTAGGAGCACATTAGACAACATAAAGAAAAGACTTCAATATATAGGCAAAAATTTAAAAATAAACAAAACTTAATAAATTTGAGATAAATAAGAAAGCATCTATTAGAACCTTCCAGATATTGAACTTCTCAAACTTAGTGTTTTGGATGGAACGCCATGAGGATCAGATATAGGAACAGCTTCCTATGACAACCCAAAAATTGCAATGGTCAAATGTGACTACGACCGTATCACGATAAAGACAGCATTGCAGCACTAGAGAACGAGGACTAGAAATCTTACATGTATAGGCAACCATCCTCTTTGCGGAAGCAGTGAAAAAAACAAAGGATTTCTTATGTCAGCACTGAAAACCTTCACAGTTTTTCCTGGACCAAATATTCCTCTAGAGCAGGCAACAAAATGACCACTTGGTTGCATCTCAAGAACAGAATATTCAGCTGCAAGGGGAAGAAAATTGCTAATAGACAATGGGGACTTTACAACAAGAGTCCAGTCCTGAATAGGATCAGAATGAATGTCTTTTGCAATCTCTGTTGCATGTATGCTCAAGCAGAACCACAATTTATGGGAACTACTTGATGAAGTTCCACTTATCTGGGTGCAGTATAACAGTTCCTCGGTCTCAATAAGAGTTGACACACATATTTCAGAACTTACTTTTGTGTTACCAGAATCCTCTAGTTCACCAGGTCTATCCACTACAGAACTCCAAGTATACTCATTAGAATTCGTAGGATGAGAAGGCCTTAATTGCAAGACATACATTCCAGATTGTGACAAGCCAGAGAGAGGAAGGGGCACAGTGTCTCCCGGTTTCAATAGTCCAATAGATATGTCCGGCTTTAACTCAAATGATATCTGTTTCCTACTTCTGATCCATCTCCTTTGCCTTGCATGGTTCACAAACTTCGAAGTATCAAGAGAATCAGGCCATTTTAGACTTTGAACATCTTGTGCATAAGCCCAACCATCAGGATTATTATTAGATGTCTCGTCCAAATGCCAATCATCAATCCATTCCCAACCAGAAGGTAGCTCAACTCCAGAGATTGCCTGCACAACTGATGGTGATTAGACACAAGCCAGCAGCTCCAAATTCAGTCATTGAAATTTCTACAAGTGCCATGGTTCTGAAATAACTTCTAAATTATGTGGTTGTTTTAGAACTAAAAAAGTTGGAATTACTGTATGCTAGTTTGAAAACACAGTTTCTGCACGGATTGATTGGTAGCATATTTTCAAAATAGGAAAGAATGATCCTTTTTTTAGGTTAAGTTCAAGCTAGAATTTCTGATTATATTCAATATGAATCCCCATATCCATTGAAAGAATCAAATTGCGGACTATGCTGATCTGCAACAAGTAAGGCAAGAATTGGTTATGAGGGGATTTGATCCATCTCAATTTACCTCTTCTCCAGGGACCAAGATCCATTTACAGTTAAAAACCGTTTCAACATCAAAAACAACAAAAACTAGATCAGTACCAATAGGCAGCATAGGAAAGAAGCACTACGCACCCCTCATTTTTATCCAATGCTGAATTGACATCCGGGAGACCTGTTTCCATTAGAACCGTGATTTCAAAACTCCCACTTTTATAAAAAAGATTAATATATCTTGTCGTTTAGTGGCTTAGTCTGGCACGTTCTTCTTCTTATTCACATATTCTGGTTAGGTATTTTCTATCATTCTGTGGTGGTATCTTTTCTTTTTCATTCATTGAATCATGCACCTACTGCCACAGCTGTAGATATTGGAGAACTGAACCAAGAATTCTCTTTCTTTATCTAAAATATGATGGTGATTGTCACAAGTTTTTTAGTTAAACAATACATTGCATTGTCATGTAATTCATTGTTCCAGTTCATTTTGGCAATGATTTTCTCAAACATTATGTTTATGGACTACAAGATACAAATTAAAATCCACACCCCACCAAGTAAAAGTCTTAGCACACCCCACCAAGTAAAATCCACCTTGTAATTGACATTCAGTCCCAAACCTTAAATTGTTAGGAAGTGGACAACAACATAGACCCCTCCCCCCACCCCCAAAATAATAATCATATCATATCATATCATATATATATATATATATATATATAAAAGCCGAATCTCTCAGAAGTGCCTTAATATTGCGACATGTGGCGTGGGCCCTTTTTATTCTAATGCTAAACCGGTTTTTTAAGGCATAATTTGTAAACCAGTTTTTTAAGAGTGAACCCGTTTTTACTTAAAAAGCCAGTCATTAAATTAGCGTAATTAATGATATTTAATTATATTTGAAGAGTCTTCCATATATAAATATGCAATAAATTAAGTATTATTAATGTCAAAATCAAATAAGTAAACAAATAATACAAATTAAATTATAATGTATTATTATGTTTAATCACTTTAATATGTATATAACATAACATAATATTATATGTTATAGTTGAATTAGATGAACTATATGATAGGACGTAGAAATAAAATGGAAAAAAATTTCATTGCATTATTTTTTATTTTTTTAAATATATAATTGTAATTAATGATTAATTGTATAGATTGTCAGATTTTTACTCAACATAATGATTAGGTATTTATTTTTTATTTTATTAGCAAAAATAATTTTTATAATATATATATATACATATATATGATAGCATTCTACGAACAATTATATATTCGATGTCCAAACCAAAGTGTAAAATCACAACGGTCATTTTAAGGCTTATTTTTGCTTAGTGTCATTAGTTTATGAAATCGTTAATTATTTGATATAATATGCTTCTTATTTGATATTTTTTCGAAACCTATTCGCCTATGAGATTTTTTGTTTATTTGTATGATTTACCCGAATTTATATGTTGAGTAATATATTAGTGTATAACCTTTAGTATGTCTTTTTTATTTAAAAACGCGTGATTTTCTTTTTTTACAACATATAAAAAAAAGTTCGATAGAAATGTGTTTAAATTTTGAAATTAAACTATAATAAAGAATCTCGCGCGTACTTTTTTCTACAACCAAAGTACTTTTTTAAATGTTCATAATTTTGAGTTTTATTTATATTGAAATCTAATAAGTATTATACCAACAATATTAGAAATTCTTTCTAATTTTATATTAATGTTTTGATTAAGTAAAATTCAAGTTTTCCTTTTACAATTATGAAAAGTAAATTTCATAATATTTATAAAAAGTACGATTATAATATAACCCTAAAAATCCCGTGCATTGCGCGGGTTATAAGCTCGTTTATATAAAAGCCGAATCACTCTTTAGAGGTAGTCTAGAATTGCGACATGTCGCATGAACCCTTTTTTTTAAAAGGCTAAACCGATTTTTTAAGAGTGAATAAGTTTTTATTTAAAAAATCGGTCATTAATTAACATAATTAATTGCATTAATTATATTTCAAGAGTTTTTTATATATAAATTATTCAATAAATTAAGTATTATTAATGTCCGAATTAAATAAGGAAACAAAATATAAATAAAATTACTATCTATTAATTTAGTCAATTTAATATGTATATTAATAAGCTTAGGATTCTAAAAAGAAAGAAAAAAAACAAGACGTGCGCAATTTTTTTCTCTCCAAGTATTTCACTCTCTCTCTCTCTTCACTATCCAACATTAGCCTCTCTCCTCTTTTTTCTCTCTAGCCTAAAAATTCAAATAGGAGGTTACCTTTTTTTTTAAAAAAAAATTTACACCGACAATATTTAATTTAAATTTTAAGTTTTAAATTTTTTTACTCATAATTTTTAATAATTGAACCGTGCAAATACTGAAAGGGTTTTTCCTTTTTCTACCTTTTTTTTTAAAATTTTTTATAATGAATTAAGTGTTTTAATGCATTAAGATCCCTACCTTTATTAAAACAAAATTTTTCCTTAATTAATGCCTCGATATATCGTGTTTTAGTATATATATATATATATATATGGGATTTCTTTAAATTTTTTTTAACAATATATAGGATTTGGTGCTAGGAAATTGGAAAAGGATTACCAAAGTGTTGATATATTTTTTTCAAAAGATATCATACTAAAAATATTAAATATTCCTACTAATTTTGTATATTATAATTCATGTATTCTTCTAGCTTTTCTTATTTTATTTTATACTTTTCATTTGAAATCATATATACTTATACGAACAAAGATTTAAACATGTTTTAATGTATATGAATTAAAATAAGATAAAGGCTCTTATGTTTTATGGGATTTTTTGTTTTATTTATGTGATTTAGTCGATTTTCAACCATTTGTAAAAGTGTTTTTATGCTTTTGAAAGCAAACAAAGGCAAACATTTATTTGATTAATAAGCATAAATTGAACATAAATACTTTCAAAATACCAAAGAAATATTAAGCATTGAACGATTGATTTGATTGCGTTAAAGGTTTATTGAAAGATTTTGTTTTATTTTGCATTCATAAAACAATATTTTGTTTAGTTTGCTTTGTATTTTTTTAGAATGTTTAGAATGATATGAATTTTAATTTTCATTGAAATATGATAGGTGTCAGACCAATAATATTAAAAACTAATGCTTTGATATTCAAAATCCACATTTTTTCTTCTTGCTATTATTTTCATTTAAAACTACTCACATGAGAACAAATGTTTTAATATTTTAATACTTTCATTTATTTTTTGGAATTTTTTGCTTTTAAAAGCAAAATAAAACATAACCCCACGCATAGCGCAGGTTATGAGCTAGTAATAATAATAATAAAATAAAACAAACTAGGTGTAGCCCCACGGGGTGACCTAAACCAAACTAGGCCTTGCACAAGTAGAATAGACAAGACAACAGTAACTTCAGGTTCCGAACCTAATCAAAAACCTCATGGACAAATGACTTTGATAACATGTTGGTGATAATTAAAAAAAAAAAAAAAAACATGTTGGTGAACCATCAGTCCAAAAAGATTAAGCTGTCAAGCAGTTGGTCAACAATGTATACAAAAAGTAAGATCAATAACTCAATACGCCACACATTACTTAAAAGCACGAACCAACTTCAAAATCTTGCTCAATCTCCACTCCCTAATCAAAAGCAAGCCTAAAGTTAAAATTATGGGATAGCCTCAGAATACTTTTTGGAAACCACAATTCAGATGTCCCAACACTTGTGGGAACTCCAACCAGAATATCCTGTGCCCCTACCTCTAAAAGCCCTGATAAGATGGGGAAAAAAGAGGGTAGACTACACAGGATTTCACTCTTTAGAGTCAGATGCCTCATTCATGGGTTTAAATCATCTGAATTTAAGAGTGACTTTCCTGTAATTATGAATTGGTGGCTCTTCATTATGGTCATGCAAGAGACACAGCTGCACAAAGAGACTTTCTAGCTGCACGACAGGTTTTTCTCAGTTTTGTAAGTCGTGTGGCACAATGAGAGTGGGTTGCTGTGCGATATGAGATCATTTTTTCTTTCTTGGAAGTGCCATACAGCCTTTTGGAGAAGTCTCAAGAGAAATAAAAACAGGGCTCGACACAGAAAAAGAGAGAAAACAAAGCTACTGTTTGTCTCAGCAAAAGAAAAGTTCATATTCTTATCTTTTCTTTTGTTTTCTCCTTTGAGAAAGAATCTCTTTTGAGTGATAGTGAGATTTTGGTTTATTGGGGGCCTTGGACATGATTTTCACAAAAATAAAATTTTCATCCATCATATGGTGAGGAAAAAGAGTTGAAAAAATAAACAAAAACAGAAAAGAAAAAAGGAAGCCTACATGACAAATGTCCTAAGGCATGTGAGAAACATCTTTAATAATAACTCACCTGATGGGAGCTTCCGCCTTCTGAGATATCTTGACTAGATTGAACCAAGCACCCAACCCAGCCAATGGTTGGGTCATACTTTTCTGTTTCAAAATACTCATCTGTTTGAACTCTGTTACCATCAATTTGTAAGCCTTTAGGATTACTTGCATCATCTTGTGGTCTCATTCTCTCAGTGGAAGCTTTGGATACAAGGCACAAATCAAGTATAAAATCTGTATTGTTACGTATTGAAACCAAAGGCCTAATGTTCACATATCTGTTCCCATCCTTGACACTTACTTCACTGGCAACAACATCATTGCCAAACCGCCAACAAGCAGCACGCGCAGCATAGTTTAGCCTCACAGTTGTCCAAGGCCCTTCTCTGCTAGGACTAATCTGAATATGCCCAGATTTTCTGTCACCAATTGCAGGCTGATTACTGTTGTCAACTTCAGATCTGGGTGACAGGAGTATAGCACATCTTATTCTCCCGCATGAGCCTTCACATTTATCACTCTGCACCATATTGTGCATAAGCATCATTAAGCTAAGAATACATTTTTTTTTAAGGTTACTTCAAGATCAACCTATAAAGGATACAACAATATATTCAACCTTAGATATAAGAAGAAAAGCAATGACAAAATCTAAAAAATAACATTCACCATAGATTCTGCTGATGACAAGTCAATCAATGTCAATTTATTAACATAATCATGTGAATGTGAACCATCTTGGATGTTTCCTGCCATCTGCTTTAGGGGGGCTGAAAAGCATCCAATTGGATTACCTGTCAAAACCAGAAGTGAAGTTTATAACGAAAACATAAAACATGGTTGATAATGAATAACTATAATGCGTGGCTAAAGGAATTTATTTTCAGATTTTGAAAGGTAATATCTACATAAAATAAATATATTTGTAATCAGGTATGAGATTCTAGAAAATCAGAATATTAAGAGTTAGTCAATTGTAGAAATTATGAATGGAGGGCATTAAAATCATTCCTATTGTATGTGCATATCTTTAGCCAAAGCTGCTCTCTACCCACAGGGGAATTGGTGCTGTTGCAGCAGTCGTTTACTAGTTCAGACTTGTCCCCCCCCCCCCCCCCCCTTCCCCCCTTCCTTCTTTTTATCTTTTTGCTTAATAGTCGACAATTTGAAATCTGCTTAAGAGCTCACATTATAATTCATTAGGGTTATCGTGTGATACAAGAGTGTGCCAAAAGGGTTAAATCACTTTGCGTATATTGTATTGACCAGAAAAACAGAAGATCAACCACTCTGTTGATACTATTGTTTTGTCTAAATTCTTCAATATCTACATTCAAAAATCAGATAGCGGAACCATTATTTTGCATGACCTCTAAATTCAAGAAACTCCTTTCTTTAGGTAATAATTGGGCCCCAAGGGGAGCTCCCATGAGTATGTATGATTATTGTATTCAGCATTCACCTTATTAAAACAGCAAGGACCTTATTTAAAAATGCAGGCCACTATGATTTAAACTCATTAATCAGAAAATACAAAAGAAGATAATTGAGTACAAAGGGGAGCTCCCGCAAGGACGAGTACACTAACACTTATTGTGGACTTTATCAACCTTGCATGGTTTTCATCTTGTTTTTTGTAGTGCTTGCTTGCCTTTTTAAAATTCAAGATCATCCTTCCTCATATCTTTCCTTAGTCACTTGAGACGATTCCCACTAAATTTAAAAAGATGGTCTTGGTGGCTGGGTCAATATTGATTTCCAATTACGAGGATTTAATTTTAATGCTCAAATACATTGCAAAGTGAATAAGTAATGCAAAATACAGTATTCAGTTGCAGACAGTAACAAGCCGTTTTCAAGCAACCATTCCAATACCAAGAATAGACATCCTTAACACATCCAAATCTTCGGAATTCATTAATATTTTGTTGACACAGAATTACAAAGATTCACTTTAACTGATGATGAATTCATCATTCTTCCCTAACATGAAAAACAGAAACATGAAATTTTTTTTTTTTTTTGATAACGTAGGAGAACTTTACTCAGATTAATTGCACGTCAAAAAAAAAAACAGAAACATGAAATTTTATGGTATCTAATTCAACAATAATAAACTTGGAAACAACAGAGCAATTAGATAATAAATCTGCATGGTGAAAGAAATACCTTTCCCCATGTCTGTCAAAATTAGTTCCAAAGTGTAGTAGTCCTGTGCAAATTTGTACAATAGGAAATTATTTCGCGGCCATGGAAAAAAAAAAAGTTCGAAAAAATGAACAAAGAGTGAAGGCAAAATGTTATAAGAAAGATAATAACTACTATAAGTACAATCAGAAACTATGTAGAGAATATGTGGAGAGAACTGATCCACTGTGTAAGACCTATACAGCATCGATGTCCACACTAGGAAAAAGAAACAGTACACAGAACTTGAGGGAACCAGATTCTCTTTTGCAGAATTGAAACAGCCACTACAGGAATAAACTTAGTAAAATTTCTTCAAAATTAGTCTAGAGGATTGAACAAGTACAACCTTAGGAAATCCTATGGAATAGTAAACCTCTTCAATAATTTATATAGATGAGCTTGCCAAGATACGGTAAGAACTTGGAATAGTTGCAGAAGTGACCTAATGTACTTATAATCATAAGTACGAGCAATAAGAAGTTCTCAGCTAGCAAGGAATACAATTTTAGAGAACTTATCACTTTAGAAATGGAAAGAATCTTAAATTATGAAAGAATCTTACTACTGACAAGCTTCAGGAATGAAAATTATGAACTAGGTGAATTAAATGGCCTTCACTTCTTAATAAGCTCATATCTCAGGTAATGAAGGATGTGACTACTCATGAAAAGACACAAAGGTAAAAAATACTTGAAAGAAAAGAAAATGTTAATAAAGCAAAAAGAGTTAAGAATGTGACAACTCATAAAAAGACACAACAGCAAAAGACATTTCCTTGAAAATGAAATTTTTTTTTTTGTTTGATAAGTAATGTTATATATACCAAAAAAAGTGCAAAGCGCTTTTAAGTACACAAGAAAGTATGCAAAGCACAAAGTGCCTCTGAAAATGAAATGTTAATAAAGAAAAAAAAGTTATCTACGTACTGGTGAATCAACTTTGAAGAAAAATACTTCATTCCAGTTGACCAATTCAAGATCAGAAGACAAGTTATCTGAACTGCTTCCACATGTGCGTGCACTCTGTTGATGAAGCTGCCATTCAGTAGAGAGGTTTTGTTCTGGAGTCAGACGAATTGAAACCGTATATTGGTGAGAACTTAAGCCTTCAACTCTTGNAACTCATAAAAAGACACAACAGCAAAAGACATTTCCTTGAAAATGAAATTTTTTTTTTTTGTTTGATAAGTAATGTTATATATACCAAAAAAAGTGCAAAGCGCCTTTAAGTACACAAGAAAGTATGCAAAGCACAAAGTGCCTCTGAAAATGAAATGTTAATAAAGAAAAAAAAATTATCTACGTACTGGTGAATCAACTTTGAAGAAAAATACTTCATTCCAGTTGACCAATTCAAGATCAGAAGACAAGTTATCTGAACTGCTTCCACATGTGCGTGCACTCTGTTGATGAAGCTGCCATTCAGTAGAGAGGTTTTGTTCTGGAGTCAGACGAATTGAAACCGTATATTGGTGAGAACTTAAGCCTTCAACTCTTGGGAACTGCATTACAGGTATAACCAAGTAAATGATTAATAAAAGAAAACTATTTGCAAAATAAGATGGGCGTAAATTCATGCTTCCTCTATCCCAAAAGACTTGTCTTGGCTCAAAACAGTATTGAGTATTCAGGAAAAGAAGTAAAGTAATTTTTCTAAAATGCCCTCTGATTTACGTTAGAGGTAAGCAATGAGACAGTAGTTTGCTTTTTAAAAAAGGGAACGACAGTATAGGAAAATGAAAAATAAGTGCTTCTACTTTTAGAATGTGGACATTCATCTGCGACATTCCAAAAGAGAGAGCAAGACATCTATTTATAAAGGATATAATCATCTAAAGAGTACGAAGCCAATCAATAATAAAAATAAACATAAGAAAAACAATAACTACAACTTTATCAAAAAAAAAAAAAAAAAACTACAATTAAAAATTAGCCAGCATCACATATTCTTCAGAAAAGAAAATTATTTTGAAATATGTATTTGGAATCTCAAGCATTTGCCCCCATCATTGAATAACTATAACTCATACCTGTGCATCCAGTATAATAATTGTCACCATTGTTCTAACTTTTCCGCAAAGTTTTCCTTTCAAGTGAGAATCTAACATGTTTTTGGAAACCGGAACTTTTACAGGCTTCATATCCCCGGACGGCATCGAAATTATATTTGGAAGTCCCCTTTTTTCAGTAGCTCTAATGAAGATGTCCTGGCCAAGCTTGTTTTGTGGGATTATATAATAATTTCTCCGGTGATGGATGTCAGTGATAGATGTTCCACCAAAAGTTGAAGAAAATGCATCCTATTTGATGTAATGTACATGTCAGGGGAGTTGGGGAAGAAAAGAAAAAAGGGAATTTCATCAGATACAGATATAAAAATCGAACAATTGAAAAATAAAAAAGAGAGTTGCAAATGAAAATACAAACAATGAGAGGAGAATCAAGAGACCTACTCTCTTTTTATGATATTCTTGGACGTTACTAAGATTATTCCAGCTTGCATAAGCTTGAATAATCATATTTGCATTAGACACTGAAACATTTAAGTTTAGATCCCTAGTTGAGGTAAGACGCAACTGAGAAGCTGCACCTGGGGCATTGAGATCATATTGATACCTACAAAAGTGATGATAAATTAGGAATGAATAGAAATAATAACCTAAAGGTAAACGTCAATCAACTATCACCACTAGGCTTTTGATAGCATTCAAAAATATTTTAAAAACAAAGAAAAAGAGGGAAAAGAAATAAAGGAAAAGCTTCCTTTCCAACGACCAAAAGCCAGTAACAGAGAGATCAAGGTAATCATTAGATGATTGGTAATGCACAAAAAGTTGTATGCCCATTGCCTAATTCATTATACGATTGGTATTGCATACTTATTGTCTTTCTTTTTGGCAAGTAATAAAGATTTTAACAGAAAAAGATGAAATCTATACTTATAACTATTATATATAGTTTATTTTAAAAATTGCATTCCACGGTTATAGTTTATTATATATTACCTCCAATTCTCTTGAATTCTGTCACTAAACCTCTTTATGAATTGTAGAAATGAAATTGCCTTATTCTGTCTCAAATAATGGAATCTCACACATGATGTGCATGTGTCACACAAAACATGGAATTTAGACCTTAGTTGACCTTTAGAATGAGCGAGAACAGAGTTGTTCTGTTTCCAAAATCAAGAACTAAGTTGTTTTCTATCTCTTTCATGAACCTTTAAGCCCATTGAAGGCCATCTACAGGATAAATTTAGTGTTTCAACAAGAAGTGTGCATCATATGGGAGAATCAGGCGGTTGGCACAGAAGGCAGGAAAAGCTTTCATGATGGTTCTCAAAAGACAGTTATTTATAACTACCACACTTATGAGTAGGTAATTTGTAGCATACCCCGAAAACAATTTGATGCATGAATTACAACAAATTACCTTAAAACCCCATCTACTGGCTCAACAAGAGGCTCCCAAGAATCATACTTATCATTATACGATTGTGCAGCCAAAGAGAAGTTGACGGTGGAACTCAAATAGTCAGTTCTTCCATGCAAACCAAATCCTATTCCACTAAAAGATACATTCAACAATGGCACCATCTGCAAAATTCCAGGAAACAGAATCAATAGGGACATTATTGCAAGCAAATGGCAATATTGTTGTATTACAGGTTCCTGAGTTCTAAATCATAATCACCATCTGATAAGGAACAGTCTAACACTTTAAACAGAAAATAATACAAAGAATTCTGTTAGAATGTAAAGAAAAATAAATAAATAGGTTCATACGTCACAACAAACAACACTAGATTTAAACATTGAAGAAAATAAGAAAGTCCTTGCATTCTCCATAGAGCCTTCATGTAAGCCGGAAGACAAAAGGTGTAAAGAAAACAGATCTTTGCATTACTCGCTAGGAAGCCTTATGAGAAAAAAACGTAACAAAAGATGGCCTTATATTTCAACATTACACCTACAACTATAATTCCTAGAAAAGAAAGGCCATTCTTTAGCAAGTTTAGCTCTCACAAACTATTTGAAAATCAACGCAACCTCAATGGAAAAGGTCCAATAAAACACATAATTTTTTTTTTTTTGATAAGTCAGAAGAATATATTAAAAAGCGTAGAGGGGTGCAACCCTTAGTACACAGGGGGTATACAAAGGGGGGATAGGGGGAATAGGAAAAGAGAGAGAGAAAATAATAAAAACTAATCACCCGCGGGGCCAACCAGCCCGCTGTCCAGGAGAAAAGGGTAAAAAGAAAACAGTAGAGAAGTTCCTCAATAAACCTCGAGGAGTCCTCAAAACATCTATTGTTTCGCTCACTCCAAATACACCACATAATACAGAGAGGGACCATTTTCCAAACAACAGCACTCCTGGAATGACCACTCGACCACCAACTAGCCAATAACTCCTTAACCGAGTAAGGCATAACCCAACAAAGGCCAAACCGATCGAAAAAGGCATTCCATAAGGCTCTCGCTGCCCCACAATGGAGAAGAAGATGATCAACCGACTCCCCATTCGATTCGCATAACCAACATCTATTCACCACCACCATACCCCTCCTCTTAAGGTTATCCACAGTAAGAATCTTGCCCCAAGCAGCTAGGGCTAGGCACGGTTCGGTTTGGGCGGGTTTCAGCCCGTTTGGCCACCCGACCCGTGCTCATCGGGTTTGGACAATTCCAACCCGCAATGAACAGTAAAAACAACAAACCCATCGGATTTTTGGGTAGGACGGATCGGGTATGTGCGGGCGGGTTTGTCGGGTTGGGTCAGATTGAACGCATCTTCTCTGATTTTTCTCCATCTCTCACACTTCCATCTCCTTCAAATCGACAAATCCACAAACAAATCATTGCCTTCCGGCCATCTCCCTCAAACCCACAAACAAATCACTGCCTCCACAAACCTAAACCAAACCAAACCCAAGTCTAACACCTCCATCTCCCTCAAACCCACAAATCGACAAACCCACAAACAGCCACAAACCCAAACCCATCAGAAAAGAACAGAGAACGAAAGAGAGAGTGGGAAAGAGAGAGCGAAAGAGAGAGAGAAAAAAAAAAAAAAACATTCAAACCTTTCCTACTGTCGAAAATAAGTAGCGACCAAATTGTAGAAGACCAATGGTTGTGATTTTTGGGTTCTTACGTGCGTGGGTGCGAACAGTTGGAGACGAGCAAAGAGAGAGAGGCGACTCAAGCGAGAGGGAGCAGGGAGTGAGAGAGAGAGAGAGAGAGTGAGAGGAGAGGGAGGGAGGGATAGGTTTAGGGTTTTTTTTTTTCCTTTTATACTAGGGCGGGTTGGATCGGGGCAGGGCGGGTACCCGCAATAAAAAAAAATTTGATACCCGAGACCCGAACCGATCCGACCGGGTTTAGTGAATTTCAATCCGAACCCGCAAAAATAAGCATAGAATCGGCCCGGATCGGGGTGGATCAGGGCAGGGCGGATCGGGTTGGTCGGATTGGGTGGGTTTTGCCCACCCCTACAAGCAGCTGTCCAAGCGAAAAACACCACTCTAGGGGAGCTTTAGATCTCTAAAAGCTCTTCCAAGGGAATGAAGAAGACCCTGAGGGCGAAAGAGCTCGGTAAAAGGCCTTGACCTCGAACAAACCCTTGCGTGAATGCAGCCACCACAACTTGTCAACCCCACCTCCTCTCAATTTACAATCATATAAGCACTTATAAAACGAAGCCACCACCTCCACCTCCCAGTCATGAACCAACCTAGAGAACTAGATGTTCCATTGGATGATACCATTTGAGCGCTCCATGTTGTCCGCTATAGACGCCCCCTTATTGCTGGCAATGGAAAACAAATCAGGAAAAGCATCCTTGAGGGCTCTATCCCCACACCAAATGTCCTCCCAAAAGCGAATCCTAGAACCCTCGCCGGGATCAAATCTGAAATGGCTCCTAAAAACCTGCCAACCCATACAAATGTATTTCCAGAGACCCACCCCATGAGAGCTAGTGATAACCCCTGAGCGCCAACCCCCCCCCAATCCGACCCATATTTTGCTACCAAGACTGATCTCCACCAAGCACCCTCCTCATGAGCAAACCGCCAAAGCCACTTATCCAAAAGAGCTTGATTAAACCTTCTAATGTTCCGGATTCCTAACCCACCCTCATCCATAGGAGAGCACACCTTGTCCCACTCAACCAAGTGCATCTTAGCCTCATCATTCAGCCCCCCCCCAAAGAAAGTCTCGTTGAATCTTCTCAATACGCTTGGCCACGAGAGCAGGGATGGGATACAGAGACATCATATAAGTAGGCGAGTTCGATAAAGTGCTTTTAATCAATGTAACCCTACCACCCTTGGAAAGATACAACCTTTTCCAAGGAGCCAACCACCGAGCCATCAACTCTTCCAACTCCGCCCACATCGTTTTGAGCTTGAAAGAAGCCCCCAGCTGCAGCCCTAAATATCTCAAAGGCAGCGAACTGATACCACAGCCCAATAACCCGACAAGCTGATCTACATCATCCAAAGAACCAACCGGAATCAACGCAGACTTGGGCAGATTAACCTTGAGGCCTGAAACCGCTTCAAAGCAAACTAGAAGTACCCCAATATGCCTAATCTAGCTTTCATCAGCCCCACAGAAGACCAAAGTATCATCTGCAAATAGAAGGTGAGAGACAACAACCCGGGTTTGATCACTAGAACCCACCGAAAACCCTAAGATCAGGCCCCTAGAAGTGATAGCACCAATCATCCTGCTAAACGCCTCCATGACCAGGTCAAATAAGAAAGAAGAGAGAGGATCACCTTGGCGCACCCCACGAGAGCTACCGAAATAACCACACGGAGCACCATTAATCAAGACTGAGAAACGAACTGTCGAAATGCATTGCTTGATCCACATACACCATTTCTCCCCAAACCCACACCTCCTTAATAAATAAAGAAGAAAGTTCCAATTGACATGATCATACGCCTTCTCCATATCCAATTTACACAACACCCCAGGAACCCCAGTCTTAAGCCTACTATCCAGACATTCATTTGCAATAAGGATCGAATCTAGAATCTGTCTCCCTTTCACAAAAGCATATTGGGGCTTGGAAATAATCTTATCCATAACTCTCTTCATCCTATTGGCCAACAACTTAGCTATAATCTTGTAGACACCACCCACAAGGCTAATAGGGCAGAAGTCTTTGATCTCCTTGGCCCCATGAAACTTAGGAATATGAGAGATGAACGAACGTAGAATTAATGCTCTTCACAAACTTACCATGAGAATGGAAATCCTCAAAGACCGCCATGAAGTCCCCCTTCACCACCTCCCAACAATCCTGAAAGAAAGCCAAAGAGAAGCCATCCGGGCCCGGGGCCTTATCCCTATCCATACCTTTAATCACCTCCCTCACCTCCCGTTCCTCAAAGGGATCTTCCAAACTGGCCGCCTCATCCACGCTCAACACTTCAAACTCTAGGTTGTCCACCCTCGGTCTCCAACTAATGGGTTCCGAGAATAAAGACTCATAGAAATTGACAATGTGAGAGTTGATGATATCGGGATCCAAAGTCGGCGAGCCGTTCACAAACAAGGAATCAATAGAATTAGACCTTCGGTTAGCATTAGCCACCTGGTGAAAGAACTTAGTACACTTGTCACCCTCCTTAAGCCACCGGATTCTAGATTTCTGTCTCCAACAAATTTCCTCCTGTAAGAAAGAAGCCTCCAAATCTGAAACCAGCCCTCTCCTCCTCTCCTTCTCCTCTTCTGAAAGCCCTCTAACTTCCTCATAACTGTCCAGCAACTTCAACTCCTCAGCCCACGCCTTATTCCTAGCCCCCACATTGCCAAACACCTCACTATATCTGTTTTGCAAAGAGAAAATGCACAAGGTGTTCTAAAAGGCAAGTATGATTTATTAATATGACAAGTGAACCTCTTAAAAAAAAAAAAAAAGATTGCTAGGTCATAAATTTGTGGTGAGGTCCATATGGTTTTGTCAAATTATGCGCGCCTGTCTAGATAAAGACAAGCCTCAAGGAGAGACTCTTACATTTTTGTGTCACATCTGTCCCATAGTTGAACAAAGTGGTCCCCGTGTTTCAACCTCTTGGATGGCTGTCAATAATGGCCTTTATATGCTGGATAAGGTAAGCATATTTTGCCCAGACATTTTGCCTACTTGCGTACTCTTTTGGTTTCATAATGAGTCCATTGAGCATTTCTTTTTGGTTGTGAATTCGTGCAGTAGATTGTGACTGCTCCTTTCACTAGACTGGGTCCTAATAAGCATCCCTCCTCGAGGTTTCACCCCAGACATCTTAAAACAACTTTGGCTGCATATTCTGAGAACTACACTCATGGTGCTTTCACTTGCCATAGAAAAGTACCCATACAACTCATCTCACCCTTTTGTACGGTCCCCATACAGTTGTAAATCAATGAATGCAAGCATTTCTTACATTTGCTATCAGAAGGCTCCCCTAAACAAGATATGTTTGCACTCAATTCATTCACAATTATTTAACTAATTACCATATTCAGGCATATATTTAACCAGCACTGATTTCCAAACACAACAGGTGGGTTTGGCATTTTATTATAAAAATTAAATGGATCGACTTGGAATAGGAATTCTCACCAAGCCACTATAGTCATCAAAGAGTGCTGCAGAAAATGTTGTAATTTTTGCATCAATGATAGTATCATCTGAACCACTTGGTACACTGGAATCTGCAAGCTTTAAAGCAAACCTTCTTGGAGGTCTTTTAAAACCACTACGGACAATGAAGGTTCCCAACTCATTACCAACCAGCCAGATACTAAATGGCTCTGCTGTAATCTTGGCATCAGATGTATCCCATATACTTTCCTCCAGAAACTGATCACCAGTGACCATATCACTGCGCATACATTTCAATGTGCTGAATTCATGCTGCTTTGGGGTGCCCTTACATGCAATACAACCTAAGGAAACAAAACCCGGGGGAGGTTGAGGTAGCCAGAAAGATACACTCTCCATTCCTTTCCGTTTCTTGATTTGCCCAGCAAGCTGGAAACCCAGAGGTGCTTTGAAAAGCTCTTCATCATCATGAAGAACAATGCAAGTATTTGGAGGCTCATACCTAGGTCCAGATAAGAATCCATATATAACATTAATTCAGTATAAGAGGGACATTTATCAATATGAAATTCACAAGAATCACTTACCCTTCAACAGCAATATCACCAAAATATACCATCCCCTGCGGGACAACAGGGCGCCATATGGATAGTTTCTTCCTTGAGTTTAAGCCTTGATTCCACCATATTAATCTAAAACTAGCGACAGCTTCGAAACGCCGGCCAGAGTTTATAGCTGATGATCTTCCTGATTGTTGGATTTGTGTATGACCAGAAGGGAAAGCTTGGGAATCTGAACTTTCGGATGCTTTTGCAAACTCTTCTGACAACCCAAATATCATATGACGCAAATCATATGCTTTAGCTATTAAGCCAAAAATAGCAGGATCTGCTGGCAAGAAAGTGCCAACAGAATTATTCACACGCCAGAATGACATACTTGGGAAGGATCTACAATTCAGACATGAAAGAAGACATCAAAATCAAGATTTTATTGAAGCTCTAAGTATTATGCTTAATACAGAATTTTAATCCATTGATTTTAGGACTGATGATTTTCCCACATAATATCAGAGCATGGCATGCCTTATGTATCTATTGTAGGTCTACTATCAATCAGCTTAAGTTTTGGGGACTGATAGTTCTCCAACAAAAGTAAGTGGCTGTTCAGGTGATACTACATATAGGAATTAGCAATAAGAAAGGCATGCATGCAGTCAATGTAACACCTAGTTTTACGATGTTCCAAGCATACAGATGGCAAACTGACATCATGTTGGATAACCAACACCATCATACAGAACAATTTCTAAACAGCTCGCAATACAATATAAACTGTTACTCAAAAACCCCCACAAGTTACAGAAAAGTATGTCATTATAGATTGAAATTATGACAGAAAATTATTCTTGGAAATTTCACATACCTATCAGTGGTGCTGATTGTAATACAATCCCTATGGGAACAAGGACAAACTAAAGAAGCCAATATGCACAAAGCAGAAGATAGTAGAGGCTGTGTTCTTCCAGGGGCAACCACACAGCCCAATGCAACATAACCTTTGGGTGCCTCTGGGAACCAAATTGAACAGTTGCTCTCTCCTTGACCGCTGACACCATTTGGCGGCATGCCAGAATTATTTATCCCTTGATCAGAATTGTTCCCAGAAGATAAAGGTGACCAAATCAGTTTGAAAGATGTTGGTCTTTTAACTCTGACAAAGTTGGTATTTACAACAAGCACTCCTTTTGTAGGTGGCTTTTCCCTGTCATGTGAAGACTGATGAGTCAACATTACAATGAAACAATTTTAAAAAAGCACTTGTCGTGAAGAAGAAAAAGAATTAATCTCTATGGGAAACAAAAAAAAAAAAAAAAAAATCTCAAGAAGCAATGTTAGCAAGAGATTTCACTGACAATGGTGTCAGATAGTCCCCAAGAACTGCAAAACCAGGTGGTGCATGAGGTCTCCAAAAGGTATATATCTGGTCACTGCACGGATCTGCAAGGTGCAACACTTAGGCAATGAGTCATCAGCATTTAGCTCTAGATATGTTGATATCTTCCAGTGACAAAACAAAAAAATTAAGAGCATGTTGACGTACATTTTATTGTTCCAACCTTGTCAAATTGGGAGCAGACAACTGTCATTTTCTTTGAAGTCATCCTTAAAAATGCCAGAAGGTCCTCTTCAACTGCTAAAAACAGTCTCAAGATGCTGAATGAAAAACTCATGAATATATCTGAAACAGATAAATGTATACTGATCTTTCCAGAAGCATTTGAATACATAATTGAGGTGTCAAAAGGCTCCAATATCCTGATTCCATTACTCTCCATACTCAAGCCAAGTACATTTGCACCCATCTCAACAGTATCACCCTTCAAAACAAGCCTGGCAGCAGCATGAGCACATCAAATGTCATCGTTCTACCATCTTCTCATTACCTCATTACATGTTATCCTAGACATCCAGTATGTTGAAAACTAAAAGTAATAGTTCATGTTAACATTTTGTAAAATATGTCATTTTGCAGTTACTTTATGAGCCAACAGACACAATAAACTTAATAACATGAAAAGACAATAGCTCTTAAAATATCATTGTTGTGACAAAGTAATATTTAGGATCATGTAGAAGTAGAAAGAATTGAATAAAATAAGCCAGAAAGAATTGAATAAAATAAGCCAATCCCACAGAACACTAAGATTGATGTGGCTCAACTTAACAAGCCTACATCTACGGGCGGAGATTACCAAGAAGAAATTCCACCATCAAAAGATACGGGTACAAAATAGTGATCGAGAAAAGCTACTCAGAAAATAAAGTCCTAACATACCCAAATCTCACTCTCACACAAAATAGAACTTTTTGGCAAAAAGGAGCTAATTTTATTTTTTTGACAAGTCAAAAGGTTTTATTAAAAAGTGAAGGCGCCCCAAAAGTACATAGGAAATATACAAGAGGAATTCCTAGCTAGGAAAAGAAAAGCGGGAAAGAAAATCCGCATAACTAAGATACAAAGGGGATAGGTAAGCCCTAGTCCATGAGTACAAGGAAAACAACAAAGAGGCTAGAATCTCATCCATAGAGCTTTCCAAGTCCTCAAAACATCTATTGTTTCTCTCCCTCCAAATAGACCAAAAAATACAAATAGGCACCATCTTCCAAACCACGGCACTCCTAGTCTTGCCAGAGGAACACCAGCAAGCACACAGATCCAAAACACTACTAGGCATGACCCAAGAAAGACCAAGTCTACTAAACATATTGCACCACAAAGCATGGGCCACCTCACAATGAAGGAGTAAGTGATCGACCGATTCTCCATCTTTCTTGCACGTGAAGCATCTATTAATGACAACCACCTGTCTCTTCCTTAGATTATCCAAAGTGAGAATTTTCCCGAGCGCTGCCAACCACACAAAGAACGCAGCCCTTGGGGGAGACTTGGTCCTCCACACACTCTTCCAAGGAAAACCTCTCCCTTCCACCCTAGATAAAGCTCTGAAGAAGTCTTTGACCTTAAAAGTTCCTTTTTTGGAAGGAATCCAACACAATTTATCTTCACTCCCCCTTTGAATAGAGACAGATTGCAATTTCTGAAAAAAAGCGATAACAACATCCACCTCCCAATCATGAACTTCCCTGCTAAAGATAACATTCCACTGCGGAGTTCCACCTAAAAAATCCACATTGGCTGCCATTGAAGCATCATTCTCACGAGCAATATTGTAGAGCACAGGGAATTCCTCTTTAAGCTTCGTATCCCCATACCACCGATCATGCCAGAACTGGATCCAGGACCCATCCCCAAGCACTAGTCTAGAGTGACTAGAAAACGACTCCCACCTTAACTGAATATTCTTCCACAAACTTGCCCCTGATACTCCTGTTTGAGGAACAGTGCACCAAGCACCCCACATGCTCCCATATTTGGCCTCCACCACAACTCTCCACCAAGCCTCCCTCTCATGCCCATAACGCCACAACCATTTACCTAGTAAAGCACGATTGAAATCCACCAGCTTCCTTAAACCAAGCCCACCCTCCGAAAGCGGGGAGCAAACCTTGGACCACTTCACCAAATGATATTTGAACTCTTCCCCAACTCCACCCCATAGGAAGTCACGTTGAAGCTTCTCAATGCGATTGGCAACCTTAACGGGAATCTTGAAAAGAGACATATAATACGTAGGAATGTTGGCCAGGGTGCTCTTTATCAAGGTAACTCTCCCCCCCTTAGACAAAAGAGGCCGTTTCCAACCAGCCAAATGACGTTCCATCTTCTCCAGAATACCATCCCATGTGTGGGAAGCGTTATTGGGAGCTCCCCTGTTAATTTTATTACCACTACCGTCCATCCTGTTAATTTTATTACCACTACCATCCATCCTGTTAGGGAAGAGAGTACTAGTATCCTCCACACACAAAATACACTGGTTTTCCCTTTAAATCCACCAATTCAGAAACACGTAAAGCAACAAATATATCGATTGAGGGTTCATTCCACAAGAAGAACGGAGGTATGCTTGTTTTAATAAAGTTTTATTTACACATCCTATTATTTAAATTAGGTTATTAAGTTGCATAATAAATCTAACAATTGGTTTACGAACAACTACAAATGTATAGATTGAGAAGAAAACTACAAATGTACGAATGTAAATCTTTTTCTAGTTCTCTTGAGCGGCAACTATACTACAAAATTGAAGAACTTCTACTGTGTGGCCCTACAAAATTGTGTGTGAGATTGCCTCATTTGATATGCATATTGTCCTTGAATGGCCAAATACCGATCAAAAATATAGGCTCTCTCTCTCAAAGTTGGTCTTATGATGAGACATATTTGGAACAAAGCCTCTATGATGAGACATAAATGGAACCTATTTTTGAAGGCTGGCTCTTTGTGAGTTGCATGGATTAATGACTATATGTTGAAGGGGAAAAGCTTTTGGATGGTGAAAATTCCTCAAGCTTGTTCATGGAGCTGGAGAAAGTTGTTAAAACTGAGGAACTTAGCCAGGCACTTCATTCGGTTCCAAGTTGGGGATGGGAACTATATTTTTGTGGCTTGATAATGGCACCCGGATGGTGTGCTTTTGGAACAATATGGGCATCGAGCAATTTATGATGCTAGAATTCAGCTCAATGCAAAAGCGTCGAGAGTTCTCTGTGATAAGTCTTGGCATTGGCCACCTACTAGATCAGAATCTCTAGTCAAAATCCAAAGTCAATTACCTTAGGTTAATAATGGTTCCTATGACCTTCCTGTGTGGAGCATATCTAGCAAAAGCATTTACAATTGTGCTCATGCGTGGGAGTTTATTCGAGCCAAGCAGCAGCCAGTTGTTTGGAGGTTAGTATGGTTCCTTCTTGCCATTCTAAGGCAAGCTTTCATTTTATGGTTGATTGCCCGAAATAGACTTACAACAGGGGAACGTTTACTTACTTGGGGATACAATGGAAATGTCCTTTGTGTTTTTTTTTTGAGAGGATTTATAGAAGGGAGTTCTCGTTTTTTTTTTTTTTTTTTTTTTTCAGTGTAGTTTTAGTAGGAGGATCTGGCTTGCTGTTATGAGTAAATGTCTTATAAGTAATCCTCCTCCTGATTGGGATGATATCGTGGCTGAAGGAGTAAAGGAATGGAAAAGAAAAGGTCTGCTAGCCGCCCTCTGCAGACTTTGTTTGAGTGCTTCAGCCTATGCTGTGTGGCAGGAAAGAAACAATCTTAGAAATGGCAATCATCTCTGTCTGAAGAAAAGAGTATGCAGAAAATCTACTGGGAAGCTCGTATGAGGATTGTTTCAAGGAGCAGGTTCCTGAGGTGCAATGAAAATGTTGCTCTGTGCGATAGCTGGGGTTTGCTGGATTGTATCTTGGGTGTATTCTTGTTTCCCTGTGTTGTTTAGTCTTTTTTAGAGTGTTTGATTTCTTGATATGTGAGGCGTAGATGTAAATGAGTTTTGCAGGTAGCTACTGTTGGTAGCAAGCTCCAGTTTACTGGTGCTTAGTAAACTTTTACAGTTTGCTTTATAAAATTTCTTATTCATCGAAATAAAAAAAGTCGGTCAAGCTTTTGTTTTTCTACTTGGAGAAGACGAGGAATATAAACTTGCCACCTGTTAAAACACCAAATCCAAAAAAAAAAAAAAACTTGAAAAGAAACACCAAGTGGGGCCCACGTGACTGAATGTCAAGTCACATCAAAATCATGATTTAACAAAAATAGTAACAATGAAAGGTTAGACATATATTAAATTTGAGCATTATGCGTCACAAAACCAAAGTATCAAATTTCACATTGGTCAGTCATTTTGGTAGGTCACCATTGATCATCTACCTTAAGCATGATAAACAATGCGATAAACTGCTGAACAAGATAAAGTACCTATTCAATGTATACATTCCAAATAAATGACTGAACATATAGGATGTTTGCAAATAAAGCTCACATGTATTGCTAGCGAGAAGACAACATGACCTAAAAAACTCATCATGATAATCACCAACATAAAAACACAAGCAAATCACAAAATCAATACATGACTAAAACACACCACAAGACAGTGAAAAAGTATATTCCTAACTCCAATCACATACACGTTATCAAACAAGATGGAATTGCTTTCCAAGCAACTAGGCTCAACCCTTCACCAAACTCCTGATTCCAACAAGCCAACAAGCCAAACCGAGAAAAAAACCATGGCCCAATCATCATGCACAACCAACAATGAAACAAATTGACAATTCAGTATCCAGGGACTTTTAAAGGTAATAATTCGTGTAGAAGAACATTTTTCATCTACTTCCAAGGAATAACACGAAGATTCATTCCAAGTGAAGAACCTAAAAATAGTTTACTCTGTATTAGAAAATAAGAAATAAAGCAAGAACCAATAAACTGTTCACAACAATGTGTAAATTTCAGTATCCAAATATGAAAAACTACAGTAGCTGTAACCAGCATTTCGACTTGCAGGCTGAAGAGAACTTTAAAATTAGATATATACCAATAACTCTCAGTACTTCCAACACTGAGCATTTCAGAAGATCAAAATATTGCCAATTTCAACCAATGATAAGCGCTTAAGAGGATCTGACCTGCAAAATGCATCCAGTTGCGCATGCAAAAGTTGGCTGGGGAGAATCGGTGATTCCCCAACATCCTTTGATGTATTGTAAAAGGTCAGCTCTGGGCCAATAGCCTGCAAAGAAATATCATGACTACAGAGATGATACGAAGAAATATTCAATGATATCATGGATACTAACTGAACGTAAAAATTGATTACAGTGCCTGCGAAAGACCATGTATATAGAGTAGAAGTAAGGGCTGTAAAATGAACCAAGACACTCAGAAGCAGCACAGGCTCAACTCAATTCTTTATACATCTAGTGCATTTATCTGCCTAGGTCCAACGAAAATTAAGATTTTGATCTCTAAACATGTATAATTCACATTCCAAACAACTTGGCTCAATAGAAAAAAGAATGTGGAAAATGAAACTAAACAGAATGGACTCATGTCAAACCAAATCACCTTTCAGAGATTTAGACAGCGAGTGGCACTTCAAACACACTGGATTGTTGAAAGAGTCTGAACCGATGAATATGCTAAAATTTTGTTTAAGGACTTTGAGCCCAAACCCCAAATCTGGTTGAGTGGAAACCATTATTGGATACTCACCCATTGACCAAAATGCCCATCCGTGACTCCTAACCTTTGCAAAGAAATATGCAAGCCAAGCTGTATAAACGTTATGCGGGTAAGCCACGTCTCGATTCAGCCTCTATTTACTTCTTCTCACTCGTTCTTAGATTTCACCAACATCCTAAACTTTAGGGGTTGATGTACCTTTCTTATTTTTCTCTTTCATATCTTTTTGGGCTACCCTTTTGTAAGCTCCATGTATTGCACCCCCTTTAATTCTTTTTCTTTATAAGTAAAATTGAAACTGAATAGACGAATATTTTTTATTGCTTTCCAATAGTATTCTTACTGCTTATTAAGAAGAAGAAAAATTACTCTCTTTATCCCAAAATGGTAATCTTTTTTCTTATTTAACTGTCCCAAATTATTTGTTCATCATCCAAATTCAAAAGATACCTTTTGTTTACTTCCAAGTGGGATGTCCCAATGATCACTGCTACAGAAAGCAAATCCATAAACACCAACACCCAAGGACACTCACAGCTTTTTAACATTTGTGCACCACTGAAAGACACATGCATGTGGTGATCATTTTGGATGCTGAAACTTGTCTTAGTTTTTGTTCTTTAATTTTTTTTTCCTTTGCCGGCAACTGGCCCTCTTACCCTTGTCAGATAGACAGAAACTATAGAGCTTTTGTTATAAAGTGTTAACAAACATATTCATTGTCAAGGTAATTACAACCAGTCACAGAAAATGTTAACACATCTATGAATTTCAAATCAAGTAAAAAAATCGAGAGAGAGAGAGAGAGAGAGACAGAGGAAATGAAGCAAAACTTAACCTGCAACTCAATGATAAACTCTGTGGACCTATCAGCTACAATATTTGGCGATGGTACATCATTGATACTTTCCCTTGAAGAACTAGAATGGGGAACTTCATTATCTTCCTCCAAGTAGACCTGATCATCCTCTAAAGCAGAATAGCTACTGTTTGCTCCAAGAAATATACAAGAATCCAAGTACTGCCCATTCTACACCAGCAATATAACAGACGTGGTTAGACTCTGGGCAAGCAAATACAATTGTTTATATTCAAACTGACAGTAAATAAATAAAATACGTAGGTAAAATCTAATACCTTGATCACTACATTTTTGAATTGCAATTTTTTCCGATTTCCAACATATATTATAGCCTCTGTACTAGATGCTACGAGATTGTATCCCTGTCTGTCTTTCAAAAACAATACTCCACCATTGCCATCATAAATGAAGTGATTAAATCTTTCATCATCAACTATTAAAGGTCTTTGAGGAGAGAGAGAGAACTCAGCAGATGGTTGCCTGAAAGTTGACTGATCCAGAATGATTGCATCAATTACATGCATAGAGTTCTTATCTTCTTCATTTGACAGCATGTTACCAGCAGATGGAACGAAAAACTCAACCACAGCCAGCAAAAAATCAAGTGCAACAAGCATTTGTGGCCTTTGGATGCATAAGGAAAGGAATGTTGAAAGCTTACTGAACTTTGCATCAAGAATAAGCATTGTAGGAACTGGCTTAACATCACTCTCTCCAAAAACAGTTGCCTCAACTAGGCGCTGGTTTTCATCATAAGTCATAGTATATAGAGGGCTAGAACCAACGCTCTCTAGCTTTCCTATCACCAGCTTAAACTCTTGTTCGGTCCCCTCACGATCATCAATAACAGTTAAAACCTTTAGTGTTGCTGACAGAGAACCTTCTCCTAGTGTATTGGACTTATAGAGTAGCCATGCATCACTAATCTGCACAAGATATTAAATACGAAAATGTTACATATCAATCACTAGAATAAAATTGATGTAGAATGGTAAGGTTTCTTTTATGCGTTTTGCATGTTTTGAGGGTTATTTTTGTCCTTTTAACAATTTAGCATAAGAAGTTAATTGTATTTGGGTGAATAAAATTTCTAGAGAGGTTTTCTCTTGTTCTTCCAACTTTTGGGTATTGCTCTATACAGCTTCTTAGGAATGAGGTCTTGATCCAACCAGCTACGGATTGAGCTTTAGAACCTATTTAGGATTGCGTTTGAGAAATAAACCTTTTAAGTCAAAAAGTGCTTTTTGACAAAAGTTTTATTTTTAAGCTTTTGCCAAAAGTGCGTTTTGGCCATTTTTAGGCTTTTTGGACCCTTAAAAGCACTTTTAATTTTTTTACCAAACGAATACCTTTTTCTTCAAACGGACTTTTTGAGTGTTAAAACGAACTTTTAGGCCCCTCAAACGCAATCCCAAACATACCATTAGAAAGCCTTTGGGTTAGGCCTGGTTCTGTTACACACGCAATTAATGAGCCTAAACTCATACAGAAAAACATGCAAAACATTCATTCTTGGTACACTTCTAAATTGCGGATGCCTTTATTCTTGGTATTCGGAGTGAATCAACAAGTCTAAAGAAAGCTGTTGTTTCTGTTATTTGTATGCAAATCAACGGAATCAAGATCGTTTATCTTTTCTTTTACAACATTTAATCTTTCTATATGCTTCCTGCATTAGTCAGTATCAAAGCTAGCTACATTCTTACACCATGCCGCCAAGGAGACATGCTTTGAAAGAAGTTCATGCATGGAACAGAGCCAAGATGCAACAACAAATTAATGCTTTGAGTCCACAAATGGCTACTGTAGACGCAATTTTGTAATAACGATGGTGACAACAAACAAATTGAGGATTTTGCTTCCAGTATTTATGCACAAATCAAATTGTTTATCTTTCTTTCACTATATTTAATTTTTCTACATGCTTCCCGCATAAAAAATAAACTGGAAATTAACACTGATGATGAACAGCATGGTCTGAAACAATCTCAAAAAAGGAATATATATATACACACACACACACACATTACACATAAACGGTTCAAAGAAAAGATAAGAGTTATGGATATGAGAGAACCTAATGCTGAGGTCATGAGAAAAATCTATGTTTTATAAAGAGAGATATTAATGGTCTCACTGTTTTACTGATTTCCCATCAAATATCTTCTAGCAGTGGCTTTCTATCCAGATTTAGCTAACGAATTCTGACAAGTTGTCTAGACCATTAATAGGTAAGAGTTACCAAGATAAACTTCAACAGATCAAAATGAAATTAAAATGTTGGGAGCTGAGCCAAGTCCACGCAGCAAAAAGAGACCACACCTCAAAACTTGGCTTTCTGATGAGGATGAAGGTCACTGTTAATAGTGCATTATGGTTCAACAAGAAGATAGCAAAAGGATGAAGTGAACAAATCCGAAAGATTTAAAAGGCCAAGTGAAAGGAAAATCCTGTTCACCTGTCTCCAACGATTCTCCCCAACCATTGTACTCATGTGCTGGCTTTTTTAAGAAATCGTGACACGTTGTTTAAACCATTCTTGGGATAGAATTTACCGTGAAAAGTTTCAGAAGATTAAAATAAAATTACAATGTTGTTACAGGGTTCGCGAGAGTAGATCTACCCAAAAAAAGAATAAAAAAATACCTGCATAGTAGCCAGAGATGCATCTCTTGTTGATCCTCTATATAAGCTCATTTCCACTAGATTTATGGTAACAGAGACTTTAATCACAATCCAGGTTTCCCCATTTGCAGTATCAGATTCAACACCAACTGTATCCTGAGGAATGATGGGTTCTATTACATCAACTGATGATGTCTGAGAATCATGTTTCAGTGGAGGCACAGCATGTGGTGTCTCAGAAATATTAGAAAGTGCACATTCAGTGATAATCTGGTATTCCGAACTCGAAAGAGCTGCTTTCAATTCCTCTATCTGAAGAAGCACAACATTGGATACAAAGTTGACATATAAAATGAGTCCTCATATGAACTTGCAGTTTTCTGAAATTAACAAAAAAAACAACAACAAACTCTTGAAAGATCAGCCCAATAAACATCCTATGTATTACCTTGATTGCAGCTTCAGTACTTGGTATTTGATGCAACAAGTCTCGGAGTGACCTCCGAATCACAATAGATATGCCCTTCACATCTTGAATTATGCTCTCACCTAGTTCTGTTCCAGTACCAACGTTTAAATTGATGTCCTCAACCTATCAATGAGAAAGGTCGTCAACAGGCAGCAAGAAAAGTGATGCAGCGAGTGAAACAGCAGTTCAGTTTTCTACTCTCTTTTAGCACCCAAATGCTAGAAATCTTCCCCTAATCTAGATAGTTTCCTGATCCATTGTGCATACTTGAGAATATTTTTTCTTAATTTACTTCTTTAAATTAAATTGAGGATTAAAACATCTGAATTGATTAGGTAGTACTTGGTTATGGCTATGCCATACGTTCTCCAGCAAGTCATTATAGTATATATTTTTTTTTCAATTTTGTGATTTTATTTAGTAAAACGACAGCTCTTGTGGACCTTCTTTAACCACAACTCTAACTCCTTTTAGCTCCTTGCTTCCTCACTTATTATTTGGCCTATGTAAGAAAAAATGCTGTGGTAAGATTGTGTTGATTTCTGCTCATCCGGTTGGTATGTACCATCAAATTTCAAAAGTCTTCTGTACTTTGCAGCATTGGTAAGTTAAGATCAAATCTTTAATATCTGGGTGTACACCAACAAGAACTGGCAACTTAATATTATGCCAGTTGCAAATAGAATGTTGAAGAGATAAACATATGAAAGCCAAATTAATTCCAACAATTAAACCCTCATCAAACAATAGATTATATACTGATTACATCATAAAACAAACAATAAATGGGAGCAAACTATGTGCGACCCCTTTTTGTTGAAACCACTAACTCAGTTGAACTATAAATGCAATAAATCTAACCTGAACTGTTAATATTTCCAAATGCACAGCATTCATTTCATTTTTATGTCCACAAAACCATTGAAATTTGTTCTTGACAGTTATGTGAACAATGTCAAGCTTCAAGTAACTGTAAAATAGAGAAGTCAAACACTTGTATTAGATGTCATGTCAATGCCAGGAACCCACAAGACAAGGAACTTAATCATACAAAAACTAGAATGCATTAAATAGTACAAACCCAAAATAAACTTACTCAAGGCTGTCTGTCCTCCGAGGCATTACTATAATAGGCTTCCTAAGAGAAAGATCCAACTTGACAGCAGGTGATCCTTCAATTTCACTAGTTGTAAACCACTTCTCTGAATTTGTTACTTGATCCTTTAATTTGACAACAGCTTTTGAATTGTTGGGAACAAGACCCATAAAATAACTAACCACCTAGATATCATTTACATATATATATAAGAATTTGAATAAAATTTAAATACACGATGAATGAATCTATACATAAATTACCTCCTGGAAAAACCGATTCAAGTAAACAACTCGTACTTCAGAAAGTTGCCCAGAAAGGCTATACTCATAACCTTCATAGTCTTCATCATCGACACTGTATGAAGTAAAAACCAACTGCATGATCACGAGCAAATATTTGTAATACAACCCACAATAGCCCAAAAACTATTTACATTATTCATCAAACAAAATATAACAGCAACAAGGAAAAAAAAAAAAGATTGCAGAAAGTTGCCAAATATAGCATCACAAAATCTTTTGCATGATGCACAATATATACCAAAGCCACATAGCATCTTTGGGCTGCTCATAAAAAAGATCAATCTTGGGCCGCCCAACGTAAGCCCAAGATTTTGCCCGTTGGTCTGTCATTTTGTTATTCTCTTGGCCCATTTTCTGTCCAGCCCTAGAAGATACCTGGCCCACTTCAAGCTTCTCCAGACAACTGTTTATCTCCTCCTTAAACCCAATCAGCATATTATGAATTGCCAAAACGTGTCCTTCCGTAATGAGCTGCAATAATATCTCCCCATTATTTCCAGCGTGATCCACGGGTGCAGTTCCAGGCAGCTTGTCATCCACACCTTCCTGAATGAGCGTCTCCTCTCCCTTCCCCGCAACATGGTCGCCAGCGGGTTGATCACCGCCCAACGTATTTTGAGATTGCATGATGGCCTGTGCCGGAATCCTCTGCTCTGCCGCCTGCTCCTGCCCCTTACCCACCACCACCTCCGCATAAGACCCCTTTCCATGGATTCCCCACAACCCTTTTAGTACGTTCCCCGCAGGTGCCTCTACTGGAACCTTACCCGCTTGCATTCCCTCTGATCGTTGCTTTTCATAATGTTGTTTCAGCCGCAGTATTTGCATGTGACATCCTTCCAGCCCTTTCCTTCATCTCCCTCTGGTATAATAACGAGGCTTCTCCTTCCACCCCCACCATATTCTGAAAACTCCATGAAATTCCCATAGTTATTGCTTCTCCTCTGTATGACGTAAACAATGTTACCGAACCGGAAGGAACTCCAATTCTCATGTGTCTTAGCATTTTGTGTCAAGTTATCCCATGACAATAAGAACCAGAACACTGTTGGCCATGCCATAATCACTGACCGAGAAACACCTTTACTTCTTTCCGCCAAGCAAACACCCCCTCGCACATCTGACTTGAACTCAAATGACTTCTTTTCCATGTAAAAGAAACCCAGGTACCCCGTACAACTACTAGCATCCAAGAGTCGGGCAAGGAAACCACCCCGCACCTACTCGCACACCGTCACTCACCTCACACACTACCTTCGACGCGAGACAGAGAGAGAGAGAGAGCATCCATATTGTAGACTTTTTGCCTGGGGCATATAATGGTGATAACAATATATCAGATTGAAAAACCTTTAGCATCAAAATTAATGGAACACTCCAAGTTTTTAAGCTCCCTCCTACCTTTCGGTTTAAAAAGAGAAACCAAAGCCTGTTGTTCCTCTTCAAGAATTGCTAGAAGACCCAAAAGCTTGTTTTCATCTCCACCACATGAAATCCCCAGAATGGGATAGATTCCCTTCGCATTTTGCACTACTTTGGAGTATCCAAAATCAGCCCCTCTCCATTCTTAGCATCACCTGCCCTAACCAACCCTAAGTCTCCCTCTTCCTGAACACCCCCTTCAAAGACTCACCCAAAACTGAATACTCGGTTGGAAGAAAGATGTCAGCTTCAACCAAAGACGGATCAAGTGACAAAGGCAATGGAGAGAAGCCACCATGTGGGACGGAGGCCACCGAAAGACACCCAAAGAGGAGGAAGGACGCTGAAAGATATCTAAAAACATACCCGACACAACCTAGGGGAAGCACCGAGCTACCAATGTTAACACTGTCCTTGGCAGCATCAACAACCTCGCCAGGACAGACCCAACTACCAGGACCAAAACTTCCCCCAGCATAACCTCCTACAAGCCAAAACGCTCTACCGCCAAACAAAACCCAGGAAACTCGTAGAACTTGCCGCCGCCCAAAGGCAGAAAATCAGGCAGGGCATTGAGATCCAGGAAGCTCTCTTCCACTAGAAGGCCAGCGTCCAACTTCAAAGCCCACTTGGCCTTGGACTTGCGATTGTAAAACTTCAAAGGCTTAGGTAAAACTAGCGTCTCCAGCCTTCTCTTTTTTTTTTTTTTGATAAGTCAGAGTATTATATACCAAAAAAAAGCGCAAAGCGCCTCTAAGTACACAAGAACGAGAATGCAAAGTGCCTCAAGTATACATAGGAATCCCAAACCAACAACCCAAGGAAAGCGCAAACACGCCTCTAAGTACACAAAAAGTATACAAAGGAACCCAAAAACAAAGCCCGAAACAACCCAAAAGCAGCAAAGGACCTAAACAACACCTTAGTGCACCTCCGGAGAGAACAAAAACGCATTTTTCGATCCCAACCAACCCCGTCGCGGTTGGCCTTTCACCTGAGAGATGGTGCAGTCCAAATTTTTGAGCTCTCTCATCCCCTTAACCTTAGGAACAAAAGCTTCAACAAGATCCCAAAGTTTCTTGTCTTCACCTCCCCAAGACAATCCCAAAACAGCAGCAAGGTTCAAAGTGTTAGCCACCCGATCCTCCCCAACCACAGGAGTAACACCCATAGCCTCCGCAATCAAATCCTTGTTTTTATTCAGCTGTATAGCGACCTTTTCCTTCACCCTCCGGGTATACCACAATTGAGAGATGGAAACAGAGGAATTAATGGGAGTACCACTTTCCCTCCTAGGCTCCATCACAGCAGCCCCATCGGAAGACGAGCAAACCTGCGATGAAGGCAGGACAGCAGCAACAGAGCTAGACCTAACCTCCGGAGTAGGATCCTTCCCCTTGAGCACTTGCGAGACCTCCTTCAACACCACCAGAGGGGGAGAAATAGCTCTCGAACCAAAGAACCCATGCCGAATCAAACTTTTCGCCGGGGCAGAAGGGTGCACCACCTGATTATCCTCCGCCCCAGATGAGGTCACCTCATTATCCCTGCAGAAAGGGCTCACCGGCTCATCCACCTCCCAAGGAACAGCGAAAACCTCTTTGAGAGACACACCCAAGCGGTCAGCAGGCCTCGAGGAGAAGAAATCATCCCAGTCCCTACTCAGAAAACCGGCCGGAAAATCCTCCACAGAGGGGAAAGGAAAACTAGGGACCGGCATCATAGCTACATCAGCAGACCCATTGCCGTCACCAAGCCCATCACCGGCAACATACCCAATGCTGGCAGCGGTGGTAGGAATGGCCTCCGTCACCGGTGAATCTTCAAAAGCCTTCACTTCGGCATCAAACCCTCATCGGCAAGCCCGCAGACGCACACCAAAGAATAGGGTTATTAAGTGAGCGAAGCATCTCGCGAACAAGCTCAGGCTCAGCTCGCATAAGCTCGGCTAGGGCTTGACTCGAATATTAAATGAAGCACTTCGTGAACACAAATCCTGATTTGAATATTAAACGAAGCAAGCTCGACTCGACTCGGCTAAGCTTGTGAATCAGCTCGTGTATATATATATATAATAATTAATTGATTATATATATATCAAAGCAAGCCTAAGGCTTGTTTGGGCTGGGCTATTATTAAAAATAATAATAATAAATAAATAAATAATAATAAATAAAAAAACGCAGATTGCTTTGCTTTTAGGTTTTCTTCTCTTTCTCTCCTATTCATTTCCAGCCATCAGACTCTCTCTCCCTCTCGCTCATTTCCTCCCTACCCATAAGCCTCATCTCCCTCTCTTCCTCCGTCGCACCTATCTCTCTCCCTCTCGCTCGTCGACTCGAGAAAAGAATGCTAGCTCGCCCTCTCTCTCTCTCTCTCTCACAAACGGTGACGGTTGGTTGGTGTGGTCCGGCGGGGAGTTTGATCTGGTTTGGGTAGGGTTGGGTCTGATTAGATGATCTCTCTCTCATCGTTGAGTCTCTCTCTCTTCCAGATGGTTGGGGTGGTCCAGAAATGACGGTGGTTTGGGTTGTGTCCGTCGAGGGGTTTGATTTGGTTAGACGATCTCTCTCTCATCGTTGAGTCTCTCTCTCTTCCAGACGGTTGGGGTGGTCTGGAAACGACGGTGGTTTGGGTTGTGTCTGTCGGGGGGTTTGATCTTGTTTGGGTTGGGTCCGATCTGGAGGTTTGGCTCCGGGTCCGGCGGTTTGGCTCCGATCTTGGTGCGTTTGTCGAGCTCGATTCAAACCTTGTCGAGCCGAGCTCGAGCAACGAAGCCAGGCTCGACTCGAGCTCGAGCCTGGGCCAAAAATAAACGAGCCGAGCCTGGACAGCTCAGGCTCACCCAAGCTCAACTCGTTTACACCCCTACCGAAGAAGAAGGCTCACTGACCGAAGGCGCTAGCACACCCAAGCACGACGACGGCTCCACACCCACAACACTTGACAACAGCACCACACCCCTAGTCGCCAGCTCCAAGCCATCTTCAAAACCCAAAAAAATCCCCTTCGAAGGCACCAAAGGCGGCGCCTCAACACAATCCGGCTCTAAAAACAAGCCCAGAGACGTTTTTTGACCTATACCCGAGTCAAGACCCGGACACAAACATTGACCCGGATCTGAATAAAGACCCGAATTTGATTTTTGGTCCTACCCAGGAGCCCAACCCACACCAAAAGTGGTAAGACCCAACACACAGACCCATTTCCTCTTGCGATTGGGCTTCGGGGCAAGCCCAGCAAAAACCCAGTCCAGCTTGCATTTAATTTGCCCTAGAAGACTCAACACCCCACAAATACTGAACTTACCCTTCTTCTTCCTCCTCAAACGCACAGACCCAGCCACCCTCGCCAAAGGTTCCAAGCTCGAGCAATCAACCGTGAGCCACACATACTCCCCACCTATCCCTGCCTCGGCAAACGGCGAAATCTATACGAGATCCATACAAACCGAAAACCGTACCTTCCTCTCACCGCGAGTCTTCGACTGAAACACCGTACTTCTAAGATCATCCCCGCCATTCTTTGCTTCAACGCGAGAACGAGGCTTCGATTGCAAAACCTCCGCAAAAGACCGATACTTAGAACGATCCCCAGTGACCCCGGCCTCCGCAAGTTTGGTCAGGAAAGCCTTCGAACTCGGCAAAGAGCGAATCATAGACACCTCCGATCCACCATCAAGGGCTACCATCCAAGGCCACCCACATGGCCTTGGACTTGCGATTGTAAAACTTCAAAGGCTTAGGTAAAACTACTGTCTCCGGCCTTCTCATTTTAAAATAAAGAAACAAAATTTGACCCTAACAAACAATGTTCCATACTTATAAAGTTTCCCATATATGAATTACTAACGTGCATCAAACACAGACGCAGGACATACATGCAACATGCCCCCACAGGCACCACTACATGTTGGAGACATCCGTATATTTCTAAGAAAAATAACGATAATTAGATAATACCACCAGACATAGGACGAAAAAGGGGTCCAAACATGTACTTATCCCGGCAAATGATATTTTAAATAAAAAATAAATTAAAAAAAAAAAAAAAAAAAAAAAATCCGAGCAAGAGAGGGAGAGAGAGCACCTCAACAAATGAACTGCCCCCAGGATTTCTCATATCACAGGCCCAGAAATACATATGGTTGCTTGGAAGACTATCATCACTCATTCTCAGATTTCCAAGGGCTGCTTTAATGCTAAATGATGATGGGAACACCTTAAAACCAGAAAAACATGTGATAAGCATGAAAAATTAAGAGTTTAAAACTACAGAAAGATATACTTTGGAGTCTTGAGGTTGGGCAGAGCTCAAGCAAACCTTAATATCCATCAGCAAATTATCTTGTGACAGACTGGATAACTTCGTTTCATCTTCATTCATCAACAAAATTTGAGCACGGGACATATGTAGGGTTAAATTGAACATGATTCTGGATTTCCCTTTTCCTAGCAAACCTTTAATTACAGGCTCCTCAACTGTCACTGGATATTTATCATCAACCACATCTTCCCTGACAACATCCTGTTTCATGATGGCTGCGGAAGAACTGTCGGAGAAAGATTCACAACTTTCATCCTCAATGTTAATAGCATTAACAAATTCCATAATGGCAACAACAGTTGTTCGACGACAGAAAAATGACAAGGTAGCCAGGGTTACTCTGATCTGAAAATCAATTTTATAATCTAGTTAAACAATCAAATAACAGACTGTAGGCAGAAAATTAAACACAGAAAAAACCCACCTGATTATCTATATTACTATATCGAGGAGAGTTCTGGTCATAAATAATTATTTGAGCTTTCACAAAACTATCCAATGTATCAGTTAATTCAATGTCCTGCCTCCTAGTTTGAAATGCATCAGTAGGGAGTAAACCAGCTATACGACTAAAACTTGGGGGCTTCAATGATAAAATTTCAGATCGGTGCAAATTTTGGGAGCCTGGATACTCAGATGTGTTACTTGGTGACTGCATTGGATAGTTAACAGAATCAATCAAATTTTCTGGTGCCTCATAGAATTTATCATCTCCTTCGCTTGGAGTTACGTTATTGCTGTCAAAGTTCTGATCCTCAACATCATAGAAGGATGAATTTGCATCTGCATTCCCAATGAATGACCTCGCCAGAAAACAAGGACGAGACACTCTGTTACGGCAAACTAAATCTTCAATCTCCAAAGATTTCAGCACAGTGCCGATGAACATATCCTTCTCTATGATCAGAAGCTCAACCTGTTTGTACCGATAAAAAACCTCAATGGTTGAAAAACAAAAACCTGCATAAATAGATTGGTTCCACATCTATATTACCTGACCACCTATCGCCCGAAATTCAAATAGACGAGTCTCTTCAGCAAGAAGCACATTCATGAAGCTTTGGCCATGCTAAAAGAAAAAATTTTAAAAAATAATAAATAAATAAAGAAAAAAAAATAAAGGGAAGAAGCAGCAGATCTCTCAGAACTCTTGAGTACTTCCATCACAAGGCAACTTCATATAGTAAAAATAGCCTAGACATACCTGCTTACTATAACTGAAGCAAACCTTTAGTTCATCAAGAACACCAGTAACAAATAGCCTCTCCAAATTCATTATCTCAATTACATCATGTTTGTCACTAAGTTCCGCTTCTGAGTTCTCCGGGTCTGATGAAGTTTCCGACAAGCTAGTGATTGGAGCAGTACCCTGCAAAGAAATTTTAGAAAATCCCTCTTTACTTTTTTGTAGCTAAAGGCATAGTCTGATCAAAGGCAGGGACTGACTTGAACAAAAAGTTATATTTTGCAGCAGTACTCCTTGTTCTACAGGACTGCAGTGTAAAAGCAAATCAACTAGTATTATCCTTAGAGGTAATATACAACAGATTCAGGTGCTTGCAATGCTTGTGGTAATAGCGCATTGAAAAAAATTGAACAGGGGAGGTAGTTGACTTTTTCTATATTCTTGACCATTTCCCTCCAGTTCTTCAATCATATGGGAAAATTAGCCCCTACACTTTTCTATGGATCCAAAACCAAATAACTAATAAGTTCTTAATACAAGTAATAGAGAATACCACAGTTGTAGTAGTAAAGAGAAATAAAGATTAGTAGAATTACAATAAAATGTTTGTAATAATATAGGGGTACTATCTTCAATGAAATTAGCATTGAATTCAGAAGTAGGTCATAATGCAAGATTATGGGTAGCACCCCTATCATAGTAGTAATAATAAAGGTCACCACAGTTATAACAGTTATAATCATAGAGATTCTTACAGTTATCATAGAATGTTCGTAAAAATAGAGGGGTGCTATCTGCAATGGAATTAGCATTGAAGCCCTCTAACATTTCCATATAAAACCATTGCAGCAGATCACAAACAATAAGTACACTACATGGAGATCACAAAAAAAATAACTAAATAAGAAAGGAAACAGTTTAAGAACTTGAATTTCAAATATCATAATGGAATGTGTGGATGGTCGGATTCAATCTGGGGAACCAGGTCTTATTTGCAAGTTGGATTTGGAAAAAGCTTATGATCATGTCAACTGGGACTTTTTATTATACATTTTAGAGAGATGCGGTTTCAAGAAAAGATGGAGAGGTTGGATTCAGCACTGTGTCTCTACGGTACGTTTCTCCGTTCTCATTAATGGAACGCCCGCAGATTTCTTTAGTAGCTCTCGAGGAGTGAGACAAGGGAACCCTTTGTCCCCTCTATTATTTGTGAAGGTGATGGAGGCGTTTAGCAGGATGATGAACGCAACAATGGAGAGAGATCTTATGTCTGGATTTTTGGTGGGTTTGCGGCATTATGAGGTAATGGAAGTGTCGCACTTATTATTCGCAGATGACACACTTTTCTTTTGTGAGCCAAAGGTGGAACAACTTCATAATTTGAGATGTTTTACTGCTGTGTTTTGAAGCGGTTTTGGGGTTGAAAATAAATTTGTTAGTCTGTGATGGTCCCTATAGGTGAGGTGGGAGATGTGGAAGGTTTGTCAAGAATACTTGGGTGTGGAGTGGAATTGATGCCGTTTACGTGCTTGGGGTTGGGTGCTCATTACAAGAATCCATCTACATGGAAAAATGTCATTGGGAAGATGGAGACTAAGTTGGCAAGGTGGAAGCGGATGTATTTGCAGGTTAACGACGATTAAAAGTATGCTCTCTAACAAACCCATGTACTATTTATCTCTGTCTCAGATTCCAGTGAGAGTGGCGAAGCGTATAGAAAAAATACAAAGAGATTTCTTGTGGGGAGGTGTAGGTGACGAATTCAAGTTTCATTTGGTAAATTGGTCCAAGGTTCGCATGCCAACAAAGGCGGGCGGATTAGGTGTAAGGAATTTGATTCAGTTCAATTGAGCTTTGTTAGGTAAATGGTTTTGGAGGTTTGCCAATTAGGGAGATGCTTGGTGGAGGAAATTAGTGGAGATTAAATATAATACGATGAGGGGTGGTTGGTGCTCCAAGGATGTGGGGGGACCTTATGGGGTGGGAGTGTGGAAATGTATTCGGGGGGGGATTTTAAGCAGCAGGTGTGGTTTGAGGTAGGAAACGGTTCCAGAGTATTGTTTTGGCAGGATGTGTGGTGTGGGGAGTTACCATTGAAGACATTGTTTCCCGCCTTGTTCAATATAGTATGTGCAAAGGAGGCATGAGTGGAGGAGAATATGAATACAGTAAATGGTGCTATTCATTGGAATGTAATCTATTTATCCTGTTTATGATTGGGAATTGGACGAGGTTTCGCGATTTTTCGAATTGTTGTATTCCCAACAGGCAACAGGTTAGGCATAGTGGGGTGGATAAAATGTGTTGGATTCCCTCGAAGAGAAAGAATTTTGGGGTGAAGTCATACTATAAAGTAAGGTCAATTTGGCATCGGTGGTCGGCCCGTGGAAGATTATTTGGAAGAGTAAAGCTACTCCGAGAATGACTTTTTTCGTGTGGATGGCGGTGCTGGGGAAAATATTAACGTTGGACAATTTACGTAAGAAGAACATTATAGCGGCAAAGTAGTGTTGTATGTGCAAGAATAGTGGTGAATCTACTAATCATTTATTATTGCATTGTAACGTTGCTATAGAGGTATGGAACATGGTTTTTCCGCCGTTTGGTGTTACGTGAGTGATGCCGGGTAGGATGAAGGAATTTTTGGGAAGTTGGAGAGTCGTACAGTTCTGCAAATCTGGAGAATGGCTCATTTGTGTGTAATGTGGTGCTTATGGAGAGAAGGGAATGCATGGAGTTTTGAGGACCATGAACTTGGACTTATAGAGTTGAAAAAAATGGTGCTCCAAACATTTTTCTCCAGTAGAGTATTGTGGCATTCTTCGCAAGTTCCAACGCTTGCGGAATTCCTAGATTTATGTGCTTCATTTTCACCTTAAAGCTTGTATATGTGGGCTCTTTTGCATACTTCCTATGTACATGGGTTGTGCCCCTTGCGTTTTTAATAAATTGATATTGCCTATTAAAAAAAAAAAGTTCAAATTTCATACAACCATGATGTGTAACATCCATGCACCATATTGAGAAGATGAATAGCCCACATAGAGTGGATCAATTATAAAGACACTTAAGAGTGCTAAGTCCCACATTGCTCTAGGTGAGATTGGGCTTGATTCTAGAGAACTTCGAATTGACTAGTCATTTTAGAGTGATAACAAAAGTAAGTCTTTACATGATTTTTAGATAAAAAAAATATAGATGTTGCTTAAGCATAAATGCCCACGGCATATAGTGATATGAAAAATAGAACCAATACATATTAGCTATTACTTATATTAAGGAATGAGATAGAAACCATTAAAAATGGGCAAGTTTCTAGAACTTCCCTCAGCACACTGCTTGAGTAATCCTAAAGCAAAACAAAACTTTAAACTAACAAAACTCCATGATCTATTGAAGACCTTAAATTTTAACAAGAAAATGAAGTAAAGGAAAACCTACTAAACAAGATTAAGAGTATGTTTGAGATTGCATTAGAGAGATTAAAAAGTACTTTTAGCACTTAGAAAGCTGTGTTAAACAAAAACCTTGTAGGTTTTGAGGAAAATTTCAAAAGTACTTTTTTGAATTTTTTACTCTAAAAATGACCAAAACACACTTTTGGAAAAAGCTTAAAATTGAAGCTTTTTCTAAATTTTTTTTTTTTACTTTAAAAGTTGTACTTCACAACACAATCTCAAACAAGCTCTAACTAATAAAAAGCACAGCAACCAAAGGAAAAACAAATTCCTTATAACTAATCCTACTACCCTAAGAGACAATGCAAGCCCAAACAAAACAAGCATATTCCTCTCATAATTATGATAAGTTGAACAACAATTACAACAAGTCATTCAACATATAAAATCAGTTCAAATAAATTGAACTAAACAAATGATTTACCGATGCACGATAAATAGCCCCCAGCAAGCGGCTTTGCCAAGATTTCCTTGAATCGTCAGACTCACATCGTAATATTAATGCATTTGCATCCTCCACAACCTAGATCCAAATGAGAATTGATAAGAACTATTAGAATATCTTAGAATATTTAGAATATATTATTTCCTTTTTTAGAATATTTTATATTTCCCTTATTTCATTTCCTTCGTAGGGTTTATTTCCTTCCTTATGTATTTTAGGGTTTATTTGGGTTTTTTGCTTACTACTCATTGTCTCTCTATAAATTTTTTTTGATAAGGAAAAATAAAATAAAATTTATAGAGAGACAATTTATGAGTAGAGTTACTACTCATTGTCTCTCTATAAATAGAGACCTATGCAATATTGTTTAACACAATTCAATATAGTAAAGATGTAGTCCAGATGTCTCTCTCTTTACTTCTGCTCTCTTTTCTTTCTCTTTCATATTTTAATATTTTATATTTTACATATATTTTTCAATAAGAACTAACTATCAAAATGAAATGGACAATGTGAAAAAAAAAAAAAAAAAAAAACAGATAATGGTGTATAGATATAGTAATTAAATTCTCTTAGTTCTCATTTCCAAAGACATAGCTACAACCTTGCTGTTGGATTGTGCTGTATTACAAATAGCCACAACATGTTCTACATCACCAACAAACTCAGGTGGAACTTGATATATCTGTTTTCCTCGTAAACTACAATAAGCATATCAATATAGATATTAATTAGATCAAACATGGATGGGTAGTTACACGAACTTTTTGAGAGAAATTTAAATACAAAAAAAAAAAATGTTGATGGGGACTCTATCAAGACTGTAACCTTCCCAAAGAAGCAAGTTAGGATTCTTTTTTTCTTTTTTTTTTTAAAAGAAAAAGTAAACGCACGAAGAGTTGCACTGCAACTCAGTAAGAAACCTTGGAGGGGAAAAAAAAAAAAGATAAGCCAAACAAAAGTGTCAATATCTGCACAACTATACAATACATGCTTAATAACTCAATCACAATATTCTAACTGTTCTTTAACTATGGAATAATAAGAATATAGATGCATATCAATTTTATAGTGACCAACTTAGCCCAACAAACTTATATATCTCAAACTGCTATTAATCTTGATCAACGTGTAGAACTTCTTGCTCCATGTTTCCAAAATAGTTTTAAAAGAAATTATGAAAAGAATCACATGCTTTTTACTTGGAGATCTGGCCAAAATATTAAGCGCATACACCTTATTGCTTTCCTCCCTTCACCAGCTCTTGCTGTTCTAGGTCTCTGAATGGTTTTTTGCAGAAGGCATTTCTAGTACGCTAAAAGAAAATTCCATAAAGAATCACAAGCTTTTCACTTGGAGTAGCTTCTTTCACTCCAAGGTTTCCATTGTGTTATGCCATGTTTCCATCTTTTTCAGATATCTCAAATTTATGTTAAGAAATGATATGGTCATGCCAATCATCATTCAATTAGGGAAAGTTGGCAACTGAACCTGATACACTGCTTATAAGATTTAGAGACAGGGCTCTCGAGTACATAGAGGAAAGGCCCAACTAAGCATAAGTATCGCCGCTGCCATACAGCTTCCCTATTTCCCACACCCTATCACATTAAAATGGAAGAGAAAAATGAGGCAATGTTTGAAGATAGCACCATGTTAAGATACCAAACTACTCAGGGAAAGGATTTCTTGGAGGAGGAGGGGAGGGGGAGAGATACCTTCCAAGTAAGATGGGACAACCACCCCTCAAAGTCAGCTTGATGCCATGGGCGTAGGAAATCAGAGTCCTCACCATCCTTCCCCTGAAAGATCTTCACTACTTGCATCAATCGATGATACCGAGCTGGAGAAAAGTGAAACCCCAATGATGGCAGCCGTACAGCAAGTCTTGTTGAGGGATAGGATGGGCTCTCTACTCGAATCTTGACATCAAAATAAAGTAATTTTCAATAGCATGACATCTCAACAAAACATTACAAAATGAATGTTAAAATATTAATTAAATTATTAAATCCACTATTTTCTATCAGCTTAAGATTTTTAGATAAATGGTGATTTAAAAAGGTATAAGAGTAGAGGTTTTGAGTTCGAACATTTTTTTTTTTTGATAAGTCAAATATTATATCAAAAAGCGCAGAGGGGCGCAACCCTTAGTACACTGGGAGTATACAAAAGGGACTAGGGAGAGAGAAAAAAATGAAAGAAAATCTACAAAGCTAATAGCCTGCAGGGCAAGCCAGCCTGTAGTCCAAGAGTAGAGAGTAACAAGAAAGAAGTGGAGGAGCTCCTCTTGGGTCCTTGACAAGTCCTCGAAACATCTATTATTTCGCTCTCTCCAAATACACCACAAAATACAATGAGGGACCATTTTCCAAACCACAGCGCTTCTCGTACGACCCGCCGTCCACCAACTCGCTAGAACCTCCTTGACGGAGCGAGACATAACCCAACAGAGCCCAAAACGAGCAAAGAAAGCACACCACAAGTCCCTCGCTACCGCGCAGTGAAGAAGAAGATGATCAACCGACTCCCCTTCCACTTCACATAACCAGCATCTGTTCACCACCACCAAACCCCTCCTCCCAAGATTGTCTAGAGTAAGGATCTTGCTATGAACCGCCGTCCAAACAAAGAAAGCCACTCTAGGAGGGGCTTTGGACTTCCAAACACTCTTCCAAGGAAAAGAGACCAGCCCACGAGGCGATAACGCTCGATAGAAGGACTTAACCTCAAAGAGACCCTTGCGAGAAGGCATCCACCATAGCTTGTCTTTCCCCACACCTCGCAACTTACAATCATAAAGTCTTTTATACAAAGAGGCCAACTCCCCCACCTCCCAATCATGCAACAGCCGGGTGAACTGAATATTCCACTGGATGGAAATGTTCGAAGGCTCCATATGATTCGC
>CM017325.1:6249822-6490717 GCA_006937295.1 Carpinus fangiana
GGCCAAAATAAAGCTTGGGGAACCCGTGAATGAGAACGAGGACCACCAAGAATGAACTTTGTCCACAAAACCCTCCTCTTTAAGCCACATGTTTTCGAACTTGAAAGCACTCTTCCCATTTTGCACACAGCCCCTCATCAAAATAATAGGAGCATGATCCGAACATACTCTAAGAAGCTTCTTTTGCATCAACCCTGGATAGCTAAATTCCCAGTCCGGGGAAACCAAAAAACGATCCAACCTCGACCATGATAAATTATTAGCCCAAGTAGACACTCCTCCGGCCAACGGAAGATCCATAAGCCCCATCTCCGCAGTAAAATCAGCAAACGCAGCAACCGCTCTCCTTCTTCGGACTCCACCCGACCTCTCATTGTGGAAGAGAGTGACGTTAAAATCCCCCCCTATACACCAAGGCAACTCCCAAATGCACATCAAACCTGCCAACTCCTCCCACAGCTGCCTTCTATTAGCATCCCTATTGGGACCATACACCCCTGCGAAGGCCCACTCCATACCGTCATCCACATTCCTAAAAGAGCATGCTGCTACAAAATTACCCTGAAAAACATCCATCTTCGAAACTACCCTTCTATCCCACATCAAAAGAATCCCACCCGAAGCTCCTACCGAGGCCACATGAGTCCACTCTACATAGGGGCATCTCCATAAGCTGAGCACTAAATCATGAGTGATCACCTCCAATTTTGTCTCTTGAAGACAAACAATATCTACCTTCCACTGACTCAGAAGCCATCTAACCCTCAACCGCTTCTTCACCTCATTCAGCCCTCTCACGTTCCATGACATTATTTTATGCTTCATAAGGAATATCATCATCCCTCATCCCCTTGAAACCATCTACCTCCTCCCCTAACGAAAAAGAAGTTCCTTCCCCATATTTACTAGCCACTATTTGCCCAAATACCTGTTTAAGTTTACCAACCTGCCCATCCCAAGACAATCCCGCAGTCCCTTTCACCTTCCAAACCATATTCATGTCCCTAGAGACAGGAGAATCCGAACCCATCCCTTGATCAAACTGCTCCTCAGTATCAATCTCCCCTACAAGCTGAGAATTAAATCCCTCAACCCCTGGAATCTCATTCTCCTGAATCCCCATACCCCCCAACATGCCTTGCTCCTCATGATTACCCAGCAAAGAGGATGCATTTATTGCTTGCTTCTCAGAAACCAAACAGGAATTATGGTTCTTACCCAAAGAAGCTATCGTTGTCATGTCACACCCCCTGGAGCCATTCCAGGATACCCTTTCCGCTACCCACGACTTTGTGGGCTTAGATGAAGGACTCTCTCTTCTCTGAAACACCTTCACCTGCTTAGACTGCTTAACCGGCGTGAGATTATGACTTTCCACTTCCCCGGCACACTCTGAGGACTCTTGCGATCGGATGGAGCTCTTCACTGGCGACGAAATTGCGTGACCCAGCACTGCGACAGTCTCCGGAATGGTAGATAGCATCGACCTCCAGCTTTCTGCCACCTTGGAGCACCTCTCCGGTGTCGAGAATGGAGAGCCCAGGTCTTCGGCACCCTCTGGGACTGAACTCAGCCTCTGCGATGTCTCCTCTTTCTCTCGCCCAAGCCCGCCGATGATATCTCCGTTTGTTTCTGTCTCCATATTCATCTCCACCGTAGCTGGGTATGAAACTCTGGCGTCAACGAAAAGTTCGCCGGAGATGTCGCCGGCGATCGACCTCCCATTATCGCCGGTTCTGCGCGCGGCCCCCGGCGATGACAACTCCCCCATTGTCATCGCCGTTCGAACATTGGCTCCATAATTTACCCCTCATTGTGGTCTAAATATTCTATGTGTTGAGCTCACTTGTTAGGTGAAAGAAAGTTCAAACCCACACATGAGGGGAAATATTAGAATTTTAATTAAATGATTAAATTCATTCTTTCCTTAAGTTTTTGGGATAACATAACCATAACTGTAAAGAAACTACTGAGTATTACCTGTTGAAGCTTCAAAATTACCCCACACTTATCAATAATGGGCAAGAAACTAACACCACTTATGTCTGCAGAAACATCATTCTTGTTGGAAGGATTTTGGCTCCAATGGTAGTCACCATCAACCAAAAAGGCAGATACATCACTCAAAACCAAATCAAACTGCAAATACATATCGACCTTCTCAGCTGATCCACCTTCATGGTCATCCTGCTTACATTTCACAAACTCTACATAAATTTCAGCTCAACTGATTCAAACAGAAATAATTATGAATCAGTATTGTGTATTAACCTGTGTACGAATCAACAAATTTCCCAAATCAAGCAGAAGTTTTGTTGAATGGGAATTGTCAGGACGAAAATCAGTAGGAATGGTAATTTTGGGAGCCGCAATATCCAAGTCCAACAAAAACCTTCCAGCAGATAAATATCAAATGTGTTAAATAAATACAGCATGCCAAAAATTGCCGTCAACTTGCACCAACCATGATATACATGCATTATAAATTAGTTGGGAAAATGAATAACATGAAAATTCTAGAACGCCAAAAACCAACACCATAGAAGAAAAGGAAAGTACAGGAAAAAGAAACAAACGACTATTCAACAAGATCTACATGTATGCTTCCAACTCCATAAAAGGTCTGTAATCTTTAAACAATCAAGTTTGCTAAGATGACATCAAACCTTTTTTTTTTTTTTTTTGATAAATAGTTTCATTATCAATAAAAATGCACAAAGGGGCACAACCCTAGCACACAAAGAGTATACAAGAGAACCCCTAATCTGAAAAATAAGAAGAAAAAAGTTCAAAAAATCTGCAAAACTAGAAACAAGCAACAATGATGAGTAGATATCCAAGTATATAAAGTGTTAGATCACAATCTTCCTCAACTCTGTCACCAAAGTCTCAACATCTTCAAAGCTCTAAGCATTCCTCTATCACCAAAAACACCAAATTAAGCACAATAGAGCCAACCTCCATACTCCCATAATTGTACCATGCTCAACCTATCCTCCCCAGTTGACCAACAAATCAATCACCCGTTTAGGCATAACCCACTCTACACCAAACAGATTAAGAATGGAACTCCATAATTCTTTTGTTACTTCACAATGAATCAATAAATGATCAATGGACTCCTCACTCATCTTTGCACATACAACACCACCCAACCACCATAATATTTCTTTCTCAAATTATCGAGCATCAATATTTTCCCTAAAGTTGTTGTCGACATCAAACCAATTAATGTCATCTCATATTTGTTTAACCTCCATATGGCTAAATCAGCTTTGGTCCCGGTGGGTGATGTGGTTAAATATAGGAGAATTGGCTGGTGTTTTAGGTTGTGGAACGGCTTCTAAGCCTTTGAAATACCTGGGGCTCCCTTTGAACGCTTGCTTTAAGACCAAACCCATTTGGGATGATATTTTGGAAAAGGTTGTTCATAGGTTGGCTAGCTGGAAAATGTTGTATCTTTCCAAGGGAGGTAGGGTTACTCTGATATAGAGCACTCTCTCTAATCTTCGTACTTATTTTTTGTCACTTTACCCTGTACCTGCTGCTGTGGCCAAGCGCATAAAGAAGCTCCAACAAGATTTTCTGTGGGGTGGTTTAAACGAAGAGTTCAAGTATCACTTGGTCAAGTATGAGAATGTTCAACCAAGTTCTGTTAGGGAAGTGGTTGTGGCATTATGCGCATGAGAGAGAGGCTTGGTGGAGAATTATCGTGGATGTCAAGTATGGTTCAGAGTGGGGTGGAGTGGATGGCATTCCGTGGATGGCATTCTATTGATACTACTGGGCCCCATGGGGTGGGACTTTGGAAGTATATTAGTAGGGGGCAGCGGCTGTTTTCTAGCCATACTAGATTCGATCTAGGTGATGGGTCTAAAATCAGATTTTGGGATGATGTATGGTGCAGAGAAACGACTCTCAAGGAAGCTTTTCCAGGCCTATACAACATAGCTAGTGCAAAAGAGGCATCTATTGCTGTCAATATGGATTTCACGGGTGGAAACCTTCAATGGAATATTTGCTTCTTTCGGTTGGTTCATGATTGGGAGTTGGAAGTACTAGCCTCGTTCTATACTTTGTTGTATTCTTATAGAATGAGTAGGGAAGGGTACGAAAAAATTTGGTGGATTAAGCCTAGCAAAGGGAAGTTCAAGGTTAGATCTTTCTATAATATTCTGGTAAGTAAAAAAGTAAATCATTTTCCTTGGAAGAGTATTTGGCGCACCAAGGCACCTTTAAGAGTGGCTTTTTTTTAACTAGATGACAGTGTTAGGGAAGATCCTCACACTTGATAATCTTAGAAAAATGAATCTTATTATGATCAATAGATGTTGCTTGTGCAAATCGGATGGGGAGACCATCGATCATCTTCTTCACTGTGAGATTGCTCGTTCTCTATGGGTTGCTATTTTCAATCAATTTGGATTGTCATGGGTCATGCCTAGCAAGGTGGCAGGCTTTTTTGCATGTTGGTGGTCGGGAGGTCAATCTCGGAGTGTTGTTATTTGGAAAATGGTTCCTATATGCATCGTGTGGTGTTTATGGTCGGAAAAGAATGAGAGATGCTTTGAGGATTCTGAGAGATCCTTGGAGGAACTCACGGCCTTCTTTTTCTACACGCTTTACACTTGGACTGCAGCATGGCTCGGTCTTTTAGTGATTAGCTATCTTGATTTCCTTACTCTTTTCTCTTTTTCTAGTTAGGCGTCTCTCTTGTATACTCCATGTGCATTAGGATTGCGCCCCTCTGCGCTTTTAATATATAAACATTACTTACCAAAAAATATTTGTTTAACCTCCAACAAGTGACTAACAATTAAATCACTTGCCAAGGCCGTCCATAATGATCTCAAGACACATTCATCAAAAAAAAAATTTGATCAAGACACTATAAGAAAGATCATAAGATGATATTCCAAATTTTTGGTCCAAAAGCCCCAAGGTAACACTAGTACCAATACAATTTCATGACTAATGTATTCCTCCCAAGGTCATTAGTTAAAAGTTAAAACAAAGTAACAAACACCTGGCATGATCCTTCAGTGCGCGGTTCACTTGCTGCTGAGCAGTGCGCTTGACACCATCAATTGTCATCTAGGAAAGAATGAAGGAGACCATTAGCACACCATTGTCAAAATGAAGCATACTTGCTGGAACAGAATAAGCACATCTGCACTTTATTTGGGATTTTGACAAACTAAATATAAGTGATGGTGCAGCAAATACAAGTGCAGACTCCAGCTAAAGTAGACCAATTTTGGACCTATATGTGAAACAAGTAACATGCAGGTTGTTTTGATCCTCCTGGCATCATAACAATATTTTCTGCTCTCTGTATGTCTTGAATCTTATTATAAATTCATTAAGTACACATAATGGCACTAGCTAAGAGAATTAATCCAGGGTATTCAGAACACTGGGGAGTATTCCCAATATATTGCTGGAATTCATCAACCACATAGTCATCCAGTATTTACATTATAAGCTTCTGGATTTTTCAATATGCTTTCTTTTTGGAGACAAAATTCCAATGTGTTTGGAGAAGGGTGGAGTGGCAGACAGCTTATTGGAATAGAAAAGTGAAATAATGCTCTCGCCACGTCAGCATGAAAATGCTCTCTAGTCCGATCGGCGCGTGAGGAGTATTGCCGGAGCGTGTGAGCTTCAGATCAGTGTTTTCAGGCGATTGTAGTGTTCGTTTTCATTGAGGTGATAGGCAAGATGGGATACGTGGGGTATTTTTATGTGGAATCCAAATCATACGAGTTACGATTAGGCGATGGAAGTCGGAATATCAAGTTAACGGAGTGGGGAAGACTGAATTTAAGTACGCTGTTTCTGGGAGAAGTGCGATTGGTTTGGTTGCTGAAGATGATGAATGAGTTGGTGTTGGAAACAACAGGAATTGGTGCATGTAGGGATCATCGGATGGGCAGCTCGGTTATGTTTCTGCAGAAAAGGATGAATAAATATGGGAAATTTATGGAGATAACTGAGTATGGCCGTGGAGGAAGACGCAGTTTTGTCGTAATATCGGAGGGGCGTGAAGGGCAGGGATGGAAGCATAGTGCAGTTGGGGCGACTGGTGAATCATATGAATCAAACGAGGGCCACGGAGTTGAAGAAAGTACCAGTACAGCCGCGGGCGGTGGTTCCTGGCCGGACTTTTGCTGCTGTGGTGGAGGGGAAGAATTCCGAGACCGGTACCAAGAAAAGGGAGGAGGGCAAGATGGGAAATTCAGCAGCAGAAATTAATGTGGGAACCGTTGAAAAAGCTGAGAAAGGAAAGGAGAAGGAGATGGAGTCCGAGAATCACGCTGAACTGAAATGGGAAGAATTTCTGGCGATGCTAAATGAAGGAGTCAGCAAAATGAAAATTATGAGGGATATGCTGGAAGTTATTAAAGGAAAGCTGGAGATTCTCGATCAAATGGAAGGTATGGGCTGTAGGGAGAAAGGGATAGGCAGAATGGGCTCTAAACAGGTAAATAATGGGGATCCAATACAGTTGGGCCAGGGTGAGAATGGGCCCAGGTCCAATAGGCCAAGGCGTTGCTGCTCGAAAACTTACCGGGCGGTAGCCTTGAGGAAAGCGGCGAGGTTGTCGCGGAGTGCACAGACAAGGCCGGAGAGGTCGCCGGAGGGGTCGGAGGCGTCACTGGAGGTCAGGCAACGTGATGCGACAGAGCTGATTAGCGATGAGGATACAAACCACGGCCCGGAAATCACGAAAAAGCTAACGCCGGCGAGGGGGGGAGGTCCGGCATTGGAAAAAAGATCAGCGATTGGTGGGGAAAGTCCGAGGGAGGTGGGACAGGCGTCAGGGAAGTCTCATGAGGCCGGCTAGGATATGGGTCAGATGCTAGCCAATCGGAGTGATGCAACTATCACTCGCCGGAACTCGCCTGAAACCATACAGGTGCTCCATACGCCGCCGACAGTGCCGGAGAAGATAAAAGGTGATGATCTGGTGGGACAGACTGCAAAGGCGAGTGTGATGAGGGAGGATAGCTGCATAATTACCATACCAGAGATCACTAGTTCAGTAATTGAGTCTGCTGATGCTGACAAGGAGAATTTATCTGATGGGGTTGGGTCATCTGCTGGGGACAAGTCAGATACGTGCGTGATGGAAACTGAGGAAGTTCTGGGGGTGGGTAATTCTGAGGTTGTGGATAGTTGCTTGGAGTTTTATCCGAAAGTGGGAATAACTTGTGAGGGGGAGGAGAAGAATATGAAAGTGCTATTGGAGGGTATTGAAAATGCTAGACAGCAGCCAGTAGTAGAGGAGGGGGGTATATACACCAGTTCCAGAGGATTTGATTGCTATGTAAACTATGATAGGGGTGTGGCGGATGTTAAGCAAGGTAAGGGAAGAGGGAGGGGCAGATTTGGTGTCTTATGAAGCCCAAAATCATAGCGTGGAATGTGAGAGGGCTGAATGCCTTCAAGAAAAGGTTACGAATAAGGGGTCTCTTAAAAGAATGGAAAGCGGATGTTGTGTGTTTGATTGAGACAAAGATGGGTGTTATTACTCGGGAGGTGGTACGCAGTTTATGGGGAGGGCAACATGTGGACTGGATTTATAAGGGGGCGTCGGGGGGCATGTTGTTGATGTGGGATAGGAGGGTGGTTGAGAAAAGGGAGGAATGTATGGGGTGTTACACACTTGCGTGTTCTTTCAAGAATGTGGAGGATCATTTTGAATGGGTTTTTGGGGGGGTGTATGGACCGAATGGTGATGTGGAGAGGAGGGACCTTTGGGAGGAGTTGGCTGGTTTGATGAGTGTGTGGGAGGCTCCATGGTGTATAGGGGGTGATTTTAATATAGTTCGCTTTCCTAGTGAGCGGTCTAGTTATTCGAACTATTCTACAACCATGATGGAGTTCTCGGATTTTATAGCCGAACAAGGCTTGGTGGATATTCCATTGGTTGGGGGCTAGTTCACTTGGTCTAACAATCAAGAAGACGAGATTTGGTCAAGAATTGATCGATTCTTACTCTCGCCGAGTTGGGAGGATTACTATCCGGAAGTGGTACAAAGAAGGCTGCCACGGTTATGTTCCGATCACTTTCCCTTGATGTTAGAATGTGGGGATTCTAGAGGTGGAAAGAAGTACTTTAAATTTGAGAATATGTGGTTAAAGTATGACGGCTTTGTTGATAAAGTGAAGTCTTGGTGGGATTCATATTCATTTGAGGGTTTACCGTCCTTTGTTTTGGCTAATAAACTGAAAACTCTCAAGACGGATCTGAAAAAATGGAATGAGGAGGTGTTTGGCGATATTGGGAGGAAAAAAAAAAAAAGTTGTTGGAAGGTATAAATGAGATGGATGTTGTGGCAGAGAATAGGGGACTAATGGAGGACGAAAAGGTGAAAATGGCGGATATGTCTAGAGAGCTGGAGAAACTTTGTTGTATGAGGAAATTCATTGGCGACAAAAATCAAGAGCAATTTGGCATAAGGAGGGGGATAGCAATACTCGGTTTTTTCATAAGGTGGCCAATTCTCATCGCAGGAATAATCGTGTAGAGACTTTGTGTATTGATGGTGTTATGTCCCATGATCCGAATGAGGTAAAAGAGCATATTGTGCAATTTTATCAACATCTATATACGGAGCAAAGTAATTGGCGTCCTAGAATGGACAATCAAGTTTTTTCGTCCATCGATGAGGAAGAGAAAAGGTGGTTGGAAAGAGATTTTGAGGAAATGGAGGTTTGGGAAGTGGTGAAGGGCATGGATGGGGACAAGGCACCGGACCGGATGGGTTCACCATGGCTTTTTTCCAATCTTGTTGGGCAGTGGTGAAACATGATGTCATGGCTGTTTTCTCTGAATTTTATCAAAGACGGCAATTAGTGAAGTGCTTGAATGTTACTTTTGTGTCCTTGGTTCCAAAGAAGGCGGATGCAGTGGAAATGAAGGATTTTCGGCCTATTAGTTTGGTGGGAGGAATATAAAATTGTTTCCAAGGTGCTGGCCAATCGATTGAAAACAGTTTTGGGCAAGCTCATTTCCTATTCTCAAAATGCTTTCATTGGGGGTCGTCAAATACTAGATTATGTGCTTATAGCGAATGAATGTTTGGATGCTCGTCTGCGTTCAGGTACGCCAGGTGTGATTTGCAAGTTGGACTTGGAGAAAGCATATGACCATGTCAATTGGAGTTTCTTGCTGTATTTGTTGAAACGATGTGGTTTTGGAGAGAGATGGAGGGAATGGATAGAGTGGTGTATATCATCGGTTAGGTTCTCAATCTTAGTAAATGGTTCCCCGGAAGGATTCTTTAATAGTTCAAGGGGAATACTGCAAGGGGACCCGCTATCACCATTATTGTTTGTGTTGGTCATGGAGGCTTTGAGTAGGATGGTGAATGCGACAATAGAGCAAGGTTTGATAGCAGGTTTTTCTGTGGGAGAAAGGGTGTTTTCAGATTTGGTGGTTTTTCATTCTCTTTTTGCCGATGATACGCTGATTTTCTGTGAAGCATGTTCGGAGCAAATTCGGTATGTGCGTCTTATCCTTTTATGCTTTGGGGCTGTTTCGGGGCTGAAAGTGAATCTTGGAAAATCAGAACTGGTGGCTGTAGGAGAAGTGGGAAATGTTGGGACCTTGGCTGCATATCTTGGGTGTAGAGTGGCAGGTTTGCCCATGAAATATTTGGGGTTGCCGCTAGGGGCTGCATATAAGGCTGCTTCTATATGGAATGAAGTGACAGAGTAGATGGAACGGAGGCTGGCAGGTTGGAAAAAACTGTACTTATCAAAGGGAGGCCGGGTAACATTAATAAAGAGTACGTTGTCTAATCTTCCAACTTATTACTTATCCTTATTTCCGGTCCCAGTGAGTGTAGCTAATAGGATTGAGAAGATCCAAAGAGATTTTTTATGGGGAGGAATGGGAGATGAACCAAAAATGCATCTTGTTAATTGGGACCAAGTTTGCCGTCCTTTAAGGGCTGGTGGTCTTGGCATTCGAAATGTTCTCAAGTTTAACAAAGCATTATTGGGAAAGTGGCTATGGAGATATGCGACAGAAAGCGAGGCACTGTGGTATAAGATAATCAAAGAGAAGTATGAAGAACAGGATGGTGGGTGGTGTTCAAAGGAGGTTTCTAGGCCTTTTGGTGTAGGTTTGTGGAAGCACATAAGACGAGGGTGGGATTTGTTTGCACAAAATGTGAGGTTTGAAGTTGGGATTGGTTCGAAAATAAGATTTTGGCATGACACATGGTGTGGAAATCAGCCATTGAAACAAGCATTCCCTTCTTTGTTTCGTATTGCAAGATACAAAGAAGCGTGGGTGAATGATAATTTTATATGGAGGAATGGGGTTGTTGAGTGGAATATCATCTTTGTTCGTGCTATTCAAGATTGGGAGATGGATGTTATATCACCTTTCTTTGAAGTGTTGTACTCGTGTAAGATTTCACAGGGTAATGTAGATCGTATTCGGTGGTCCCCTTCTAAAAAAGGGATATTTGAGGTGAAATCATTCTATAAGATCTTGTCCAACCCAGCTAGCGAGGTGTTTCCATGGAAAAGTATTTGGCGATGCAAGGTGCCGTCACGAGTGTCTTTCTTTGGGTGGAATGCAGCACTCGGGAAAATTTTGACACATGACAACTTGCGTAAGAGGCGGATTGTAGTGGTGGAATGGTGATGTATGCGTAAGAAGAATGGGGAATCCGTAGATCACTTATTGAGTCATTGTGAAGTGGCAACTTGTTTATGGCATTATGTATTCACTTTGTTCGGTGTGGAGTGCGAGATGCCGCAAAAGGTCATAGATTTGTTTGCTTGTTGGAGTCAGGTGGGGGGAAGGGATCTATCTAGAGTTATTTGGAGGATGGCTCCGTTGTGCATCATTTGGTGTATATGGAGGGAGAGGAATGCACGAATCTTTGAGGATAAGGAGTGTTCGGTGAATGGGTGAGGAAGAATATGATTGCTATGTTACATGAGTGGACGATGGCTCATTACTGTAATGAGATACCGACGTTAGAAGATTTCTTGCATATGTGTCCTTTGTATATTTCGTAGAAGTTTTTTTGTATATATATATTTTTAGGGTTGCGCCCCTCTGCGTGTTTTAATAAAATTCACATTACTTATCAAAAAAAAAAGGCTTGAGAAACTTGATAGGGTTTTTTATGGGGTAGAATTGGGGATGAGTTCAAGTTCCATTTAGTGAACTAGTCAAGAATTTGTACTGTTATGAAATCGGTGGTTTGGGGTTAGAAATCTAAATCAGTTTAATCGAGCTCTTTCGAGAAAATGGTTGTAGCAATATGCTATGGAGAGGGAGGCTTTATGGAGATTGGTAATAGATACTAAATATGATAGTTTAAGGTGAGGTTAGTGCTCTAAGGCACTATGGCCATTTGGAGTGAGAGTATGAAATTTGTAAGAAGGGAGTGGGAAACTTTTTCAAAATTTGTTAGATATGTGGTGGGTAATAGGTCAAAGGTCAGTTTTTGGCATGATGTGTGGTGTGAGGATTAACCATTGAAGACATCTTATCCGGACTTGTTCAATATTGCATCTAGTAAGGATGCGTGGGTGGTAAATAATATGCAATTCCAAGATGGGAATATTCATTGGAATGTAATTTTGACTAGACCCATGCTGTATTGGAAGGCGGATGTGGTCTTTTCTTTCTTTGAGATGTATTATCACATAATAAGGCAAGGAGATGTGGATACAATATGTTGGAATCCTTCCAAAAGGTGCAAGTTTGACGTGAAGTCATATTCTCAAGTGTTAATCATTACTACTGGATCTTCTTTTTTTGGAAGAGTATTTGGAGACTTAATACTCCTTTGAGGTAGCGTTTTTTGTGTGGGCGGCATTAGGGAAAATCTGGACTTTGGATAACTTGAGAAATTTGCGGTGATGGAGTGGTTTTGTATGTGCAAGAAGATTGATGAGTCCATTGATTACCTTATGATTCATTTTGAAGTACTAAGAGATTTATGGAGCTCCCTTTTCAACCTGCTTGGTGTTGATTGGGTTGTGCATAAAAGAGTGAGACAGTTGTTGGTGAGTTGAGGAGCTTAGGTAGGGCATAGTAACATTTTGGAAGTTTGAAGGTTGGTTCCATTGTGTTTAATGTCGTGTATTTGGAGAGAGTGGAATGCTCTGAGCTTTGAAGATATAGAGACTTCGGTGGTAGTACTGAAAAAGATTGTGTTCAACACTTTATACACTTGGATATCAGCACATTATAGCTTGCTCTTTTCTAGTTTTTCAGATTTTTTGAACTTTTGTTCATCTTTTTCTCCTGATTAGGGGGTTCTCTTGTATACTTCTTGTGTCCAAGAGTTGTGCCCCCTCTATGCTTTTTAATGAGATTTAATTACTCTAAAAAAAAGAAAAATCTAAAATGAATAACCCATGCATTTCAACTATGCTTATGCCCAATTCCAGCTAGCCTGGGTAGTACTTAGAAGTAACTCCGAACAATATTATAAAAGTTCTAGCAAGATAAACAAACCTGCACAGCAGCTGCAGTTTCCAATGCTATTGTCTGACTAACAGCAGTATTACTCTCAAAAAAATTGATAATTTGTTCAATGGAGTCCTTCAGATACTGGCCAAAAGACTTGTAATCAGTAAACGACCAAAAACTTGGGGTAAGAACAATCAGAGAATAAGAGAATAGTAGCATACAGTCATGTAACATGGAGAAGCTTTAGCAACCATGCTCCAGTCCACCTTACTATTGAATGGCTTATAGCAGAAGACACCAACTAATGAATCATAAGTAGTAGCACTCTGCAAGGAGGTGGGAGAAGATTCAGGTGACACCACAACTGTTGTTCAACTAAGCAACCAGATTTTCAGGAGAACTAGAGAAATCTCAATCATACACAGAGAGAGGAAATTCAAACCTCGGCAAGGAGACCACTTGGGGATGACAATCGATATGATCCTAGTTTCACGTCAAAAACTTTTGTCTCTGGATAAAGCTTTATGGAGCAATCAAGTCCTTCACATGATAATTCAGCAAGACAATCCAGGGCCTCATCAAGAAGCTTTGAAGCATTATGTTCCATGTGCACCTCCAAGGAGGTATGAAGAGCATCCAACTTGTCATTAAGGATAAATGACTGCCCTTCTTCACCTTCCTTATACCCAATAATTTTATTCAACTGTTCCCAGTCTTCCTCACTGAATTTAAATGATTCAGCTTCATCTTTGAAAGATTGGCTGTTCCTGGAAGAGTACATGCATACAGGTGATCACCATATACTCTAAAGCATCACCAGATAAGAAGAGGCGAGGATGTATGACAAGAAGACTGGAAAGTATCAACAAAACCAGTTTCAAGCTAAAAATACTCACCATCCTAATGACCACCAAGATTTCTTTGCTTTTTGTTTCTTCATGTTAACGTCCGATTCCATTGTTTTCTCCACAAACTTGTGAGCCAACATCCTGTATGAAACCAAGATTAAAAAATGGTAACTTGAAAACAGAGGTTAGCAAATTAAATCACAGTACTGTAGGCAAAGTTTTGAATTCAAAGTATATGCATGTACGCACGCATCCATATTTTGTTGTTCACAAGAACATAAATTCAAATGGTATGGACGTGCGGATATTTGGAAATGGTATGGTGTCAAGGAAACTGCCTAGAAAGTATGAAATGTAAAGATGCATACATACATATTCATATGTACTTCTTGTATTCTATTACCTTTGACTCCTAATTATTTTTTTTTATCAGTAAATAACATTTTATTAAAAGCGCAAGGGGTGCAACCCATGTACATAGGAAGTATACAACAAAAGCCCACATAATGAAGCTTTTAATTTGAAAAGGATGCACATAAATCTAGAAATTCCGCAAACATAGAAACTTGAGAAGAATGCCACAAAACTCTCCATGGGAAAAGTGTTTGAAGCACCCTTTTTTCAACTCTATAATTCCATGTTCGCAATCCTCAAAATTTCTTGCATTCCTTTCTCTCCATAAACACCACATCACACACAAAGGAGCCATTCTCCAGATTTGTATAACCATACTATTACCCTTTTGTCCTCACCAACTTCCCAAGCATTCCTTCAATCTACCTGGCATCACCCACATAACACTAAACAACTGACAAACCATATTCCAAACCTCTATAGCAACTTTACAATGCAATAATAAATGATCAATAGATTCACCACTCTTCTTGCACATACAACACCACTCTATCACTATAATGTTCTTCTTACGTAAATTGTCCATTGTTAATATTTTCCCCAATACCTCTGTCCACGTGAAGAAAGCCACCCTCGGCGCCACTTTACTCTTCCAAATAATCTTCCAAGGGCCATCCACCGGTTCATAATTAACCTTCAATTTATAGTATGACTACACCTCAAAAATCTTCCTCTTCAATGGAATCCAACATATTTTATCCACACCACCATGCCTAATTTGTTGAGAATACAGCAATTCGAAAAATCGTGACACCTCTTCCATTTCACAATCATGAATAGGTCGAATAAACATTACATTCCAATGAATAGCACCATTTACTATAGCCATATTCTCCTCCACCCATGCTTCCTTTGCGCAAGCTATAGTAAACAACATGGGGAACACATTCTTCAATGGTAACTCCCCACACCATACATCCTGCCAAAATAATATTCGAGAGCCATTTCCTACCTCATACCTCACATGCTATTTAAAATTATCCCACCCCCTCCTAATACATTTCCACACTCCCACCCCATAAGATCCTCCTACCTCCTTAGAACACCATCCACCCCTCATTATATTGTATTTCACCTCCACTAACTTCCTCCACCAAGCGTCTTCTTCATTGGCAAACCTCCACAACCATTTACCTAACAACACTCTATTGAATTGAATCAAATTCCTTACTCCTAATCCCCCCGCCTCCGTATTCATGCAAACCTTGGACCAGTTTACCAAATGGAACTTGAATTCATCACCTACCCCACCCCACAAGAAATCTCTTTGTATTTTCTCTATTCGCTTCGCCACTCTCCCTGGAATTTGAAACAAAGATAGATGATACGTGGGTATATTAGAGAGCGTACTTTGTGGAGTGGAAACGGGATTGTCGAGTGGAACGTCATCTTTGTGCGGTCTGTCCAAGATTGGGAGTTGGGCATGGTCCTATCTTTCTTTGATCGGTTATATTCTTGTAAGATCTCCCTTGGAAATGTGGACCGCATTCGCTGGTCCTCGTCCAAGAAGGGTAAATTCGAGGTAAAGTCGTTCTATAAAGCCTTGTCCAACTTTGACCATGAGGTGTTTCCTTGGAAGAGTATATGGCGTACTAAGGTGCCGATGCGAGTGGCTTTCTTCGGGTGGACTGCAGCTCTCGGCAAAATTTTGACTGATGATAATTTGCGTAAGAGGAATATTGTGGTAGTGGAATGGTGTTGTATGTGTAAGAAGAACGGAGAGACAGCCAATCACCTTCTCCTTCATTGCGAGATTGCAAGTGCTCTTTGGCATACTATTTTTAGTCGTTTTGGGCTGCTTTGGGTTATGCCTCGCAGGGTTGGTGACTTATTTGATTGCTGGTGGTCGGGAGGTCGTTCTCGGAGTGCGGTAGTGTGGAAGATGATCCCTCTATGTCTTATGTGGTGTTTGTGGAGTGAAAGAAATGCTAGATGCTTTGATAATTCCAGTAGGACCTTAGAGGAGCTTATTCATTTTTTCTTCACTACTTTGTACTCTTGGACGGCTGCTTGGTTAGCCCCCTTAGTGATCAGTTTTTCTGACTTTCTTTTTCATTTCTCTCCCTCTTAGGCGCTCTTTTTTATACTTCCCGTGTAAATGGGTTGCGCCCCTTTGCGCTTTTTTAATCAAATTACCTTATCAAAAAAAATATATTAGAGAGCGTACTTTTAATAAGTGTCAATCTACCACCCTTGGATAAATACAACCTCTTCCACCCTGCCAACTTAGACTCCATCTTCTCAATAACCTTATTCCATATAGAAGAATCCCTATAAAGGAGACCCCAAATACGTCAATGGTAACGATTCCACTCCACAACCAAGTATCCTTGACAAACCTTCCACATCTTCCACCTCACCTATAGGAACAATCACAGATTTTAACAAATTTATTTTCAACCCCGAAACTGCTTCAAAACACAGCAGCAAACATCTTAAATTCCAAAGTTGTTCCACCTTTGGCTTGCAAAATATAAGTGTATCATCTGCAAATAATAAATGTGACACTTCCATTGCCTCAGAATGCCGCGAACCCACCAAAAATCCAGTCAACAGCTCTCTCTCCACCGCTACATTCATCATTCTACTAAACGCCTCCATCACCACGACAAATAATAAGGGTGACAAAGGATCCCCTTGCCTCACTCCTCGAAGGTGTTCCATTAATGAGCACAGAAAAACGTACCGTGGAGACACATTGATGAATCCAACCTCTCCACCTTTCCCCAAAGCCACATTTCTCTAAGATATGTAATAGGAAATCCCAATTTACATGATCATAAGCCTTCTCCAAATCCAGCTTGCAAATGATACCAAGCTCCCTAGATCGAATCCGGCTATCCACACATTCATTCGCCATCAAAATAGAATCCAAAATTTGTCGCCCTTGTACAAATGCATTTTGTGTATGTGACACAAGCTTCCCCAGCACTGCATTCAACCGACCAACCAATACCTTCGAAATTATTTTATACACCCCACTTACAAGACTAATAGGGCGAAAGTCCTTGATCTCCACCGCTCCAACTTTCTCAGGAATGAGCGCCACAAATGTTGCATTAATACTCTTCTCAAATTTTTCGCTTTCATGAAATTCCTTAAAAACCGCCATCATATCCTTCTTGATCACTTCCCAACATGTCTGAAAAAATGCCATAGAAAAGCCATCCGGTCCAAGTGCTTTATCTCCCTTCATCTTCCTCACCACCTCCCAAACTTCATTTTCCTCAAACTCTCGCTCCATCCATACTCTTTCCCCTTCATCAATGGACATAATATTTTCCATCATTAGAGCTAAAATCTTGTTTGGTCTCCCCGGGAACTGCTCAGAATACAAAGTTTTATAGAACTGCACAATGTGTTCTTGTATAACTGTTGGGCCCTCAGTCCCATTACCCTCCACCATCATAGTAGCAACTGTGTTATTACGCCTATGCGAGTTGGCCAACCTATGGAAGAATGTTGTATTCCGATCCCCCTCTTTCAACCACAAAGCCCTAGATTTCTGCCTCTAACTCACCTCTTCTTGAAAAAGCGTCATCTCAAGGTTTTGAGAACACTCATCTCGTTTATTTATCTCCACCTCCATTAACTCTCTACTTTCAACAATACTATCCAACTCCCCCAATTCCTCCTCCAACTCCTTTTTACGTTTTCCTACATCTCCAAACACCTCCACATTCCATTTTTTAAGATCACCTTTCAATGCTTTCAGCTTACGTGCAAACGCATAACTCAGATTACCTTCAATAGAATAAGATTCCCACCATCTCTGCACCTGCTCCACAAAACCCTCCGCTTGTAACCACATGTTCTCAAACCGAAAAGGTATTCAACCCCTTCTACCTGATCCACACTCCAACATCACTGGAAAATGATCCGATAGTACCCTAGACAACCTCTTTTGACTCCTAATATAAAAACCAATAGTATTATTTCACACGTTATTTGCTATAAAAAAAAATATTAAAAAAAAAAAGTAACTATCTTGGAAGTATGCAAGGGTTCTGAGAATGTTCTCCGGCAAGTTCTAAACCCCCACTTGTTTTTAAAAATTTACACCGTTCTCTCTCATCAAGTTTTCAAACTTATTCAAATCGATCCCGGACCTCACTGTTCTCCGGCAAATATTTAGGGCGTTGATATGCCTTAGCGGTGGCGCGGGTAGGTGCTGCTTGCTAGGGTCTGATGTGCAGTCTTCATGGAACGACGTTTCATCATCGAAGCAAAATCCTTCTGCTTCTCGACGAAGGATGGGTTTCCGGATTTCCGTTTGGAGGAAAAAAGGAAAAGGTTTGTAGGGGCTATTTTGTGAGTCCGACTGCTTCTTACTGGTTAGTGAACTCGTTGAAGGCGACGTGTCAGGATCCGGAGAAAGAGGACGTCACCAAGTCTTACCGGGAGGACGGAAAGGCTCTGATGGTTCATGGGGGAGGCAACAAGGCGGGTCGATTCTTGCAGGTGGCCATCTATGTTGAGGGTGGGCGCAAAGGTGTTATTTGGATACCAGAAGGCCGGAATGGAAGTGGATGGCAGCGGTTTGCGAATGAGCTGCAATTGTTTTTATCGTCTAAGGAGAAAGGATTAGATCTGGAGGTTTCTAAGATCCCTTCTTCGGCGGGCGTGCGTACTGGGAGGTCGTATGCAGAGGTGACTCGGGCGGCGCTTGGTCCTGAGGTGAGGTTTATGCTGATGCCTCAGTCCTCCTCCCCCCTCGATGTTTTTCCTTTTTTGGGGAAGGGTTGCGGGGGTGCTGAGAAGCGTAAGGCGGTGGATTGTTTCGAGTTGGAGTTACTGGTGTCGAAATCGCAGAAGGTTGTTGGCATCTCTTTGGTGGCGGCCACTACAGAGCTGAGCAAGAAGATGGAGGGCTTTTTCGTCATTTGCTGGTTGATGAAGCTTCTAGGGTTTTCTCAGATGGATTTGGTCCGGGTGATTGATGGGCTGGGTGCAGGCCCGCTGGGTGGTATGCATGTTAAGCCCAATGGCATCATGGGTTTGGATCCGGTGTCAGATCCGGGATTGGAGATGGATCAGGGTGTGGATATAGTTTCGGGTTCGGATATGGATCCGGCTGAGAAGCTGGATTCGGTTTTGGATCCGGGTTTGGATCCGATTTTGCTGCTGGACCCTGTTTTGTCTCCGGATCTGGCCATGGTTTCCGGCACGGTTCTGGACCGACCGGCCGCTCTCCCGTCGAGTTCTGCTTCTCTGCATTCGATGAGGGTCTCCAATGGGTCTTCCGATGTGCCTGAGACTACCTTGACGACGCAAATGAGTCTTCCGCCGATGGGTTTTTCACTAGGCTATGGTCGCACGGAACTTGGGCTGTCAGTGCGAGACACTTCTCGTGGTAGCGGGATTCACGGGGAGCTGGTTTCTGCGACAGCTGTGCGAGGGGACCGAGCCTCATATTTTCAACTGGGGTCTCCTGTTCATGCCGGTAATCTTCCTTCGGACCCTTTTACCTCAACCCTCACTTCGTCTGCTGATTCTTCTGAGATTGAGGTAAGTCCTGTCCCTTTTCCCTTGCCGACATTCACCTCTGCTGCCATTGTTGATTCTGGGTTGAATAAATCGCAAAAATGGCTGATTGAGTATTTTCGGGAAGTGGTTAAGGGCGATGTTACGCATATGGCGATTTTGAAGGACTTGGAGGAGTCTTTTCGTAAGGCTTGTAAGGAAGATCACGAGGGGTTGTTCTCTGAGGAGGACCGGGATTTGGCGACTACAAAGGAAGAACTCGAGAGGGTTCTAGGAGGACGTTGGCTTGGGTCGGCAGGGGGACCTGCGAAGGTTTCTGATGCTCTTGTCTAGGTCCCTCTCTCTTCTAAGCTTTCATCTGGGCAAGTTTTTATGTCGGAAAATCAAGATGTTAATGTTGCAGGGGCGTTAGCTTTGGGAGAGAGGCTACGTTTGTCAGTGGGCAGTGGGGCTTCTATACATAAGCAAATTGAAAGATATTACCGAAGAGCTGAGAAAGAAAGAGGAATTCGGGTGAAGGATTCTCTTCTTTTTGAGGCGGTGGAATCTCTTAATGCTCCGCAAATACAGTACCAATCAAAACCAGTAGCGGGGTTTGTTACTCAGACTTCATCAGAGATTGCTCATGGTAAGGCGGCTGATTCGTCTCCTACTCCTTTAAGTAGTGTAGGGGATGATGCAGCTCAAAGAAAGAACTCTAATCCGATGAGGGGCTTTCTACGGCGAGGGTTTCTTATCCCAAGTCCAATAGAAAAAAGGAGTCTCATTCTTCGTCACGTGTGGCTGTTAAGGAGGATCGAGAAGATGGTGGCAGCTCTTCAGTTTTGGAGGAAGCTTTCAAGTTTGGGTGGGATCAAGAAGACAACGATTGGGATGGGGAGTTGTCCCCCGATCCCCTTAATTGGGTGTTGGATTGCGACGAAGAGGAGGGTCCATATTCGGCGGATGTTCTTCGGTTTAGGGACGTCGCCCTGCCTAGGGCTAAAGGAAGAAGGCCTAGGAATAAGGGCAAAAGGGAGCTGGCAAATAGAAAGCTCTGTCAACTATGGCAATGTTAGTGTGTCCTCTAGGAGAAGGAAGGGCAAGACTAGTGTGTAGTAGTCTTATGTGAAGGGTCGAGGGCTTTTGGTTAGCGGGATTTGCGTTGGTGGGTTTGTTTGAGGGTTTTTGGTGGTTTTCTGGTTTTCTCTGGGTTGTGTTGAGGGTGTTTGGCTGGGTTTGATGGGGTTTTCCTTTGGGTTTGCTTTGGCCCCCTTTGTATACTCCCAGTGTAATTAGGGGCGCCTCTCGCTTTTCTTCTTCTTTAATAAAACTTCTTATTACTTATCAAAAAGGAAGTATGCAATGTATGTATTCTTGTTTTCTATTATTTCTTTCACATGTGAAATATGAAAATACAGGTTAACTGGAAAAGGAATATAAACACAAGAGGAAGGGAATGAAGACCACAAATTAAGATTTTCAACAGGGAAATTCATGGTGCTTGCTATGTAGAAGCAAAAATTGGGATCAACATGCAATGGCTCTTCTCGTAATCTAATTAGAAAGGTATCCAGATCCATGGCTGAGTACTATTGTACTAATACTGGAGATTAAGAGACACTTGAGTTTAGAGAGGATTGAACCAAGCTTACCTATTGGTGGGCACAGTAATATAACAGTAAATGATCACACTTTTAATCTCATATAAAAAGTCTTTACACATATACACTAACATCATAAGATAACATTGATACATTTATGGCCAAAAAATATACCTCCACTGAAGTATGAGTTCAATATCAAGTCCACGATCTAATTCCTCAATTTCTTTGTTATCATCAACTACAGCCCTGCTGAGGTCAGACTTAAGCAGTGAAGCATACATAGATATATATCTCTTCTGCAATCTTGCGGACCTCAGAACCTGCTCCCATGACAATTTACCGCTGTGACAACACAATATTCTTAGAAAATATAAAAAGAAACCCCAAGTCCATTTCCAAACATGTCTATATTAAAAAGTGAAAATTGCTCCACTACTCCAACAATACCCCCTCAACCCCCACCCCCCCCAAAAAAAAAATATATGATCTTTAATGCATGGTGATATTTGAAGAAGGCCCCTGATTTCAGTGTACTATATAGGAAAAATAGACATCTCCAGATGGAAGGTTTTACTGATGTAGATTGGGCAGGATCTCCCTCAAATAGAAGATCCATTACAAGGTATTATACATTCTTGGGAGGAAATCATGTCAAGAAGAAGTAAGAAGCAAACTGCTAGTGAACTAGGGGTTGGAGTTGGATTTGTTCGCGGAGGTGAAAGGAGGGGTCACAATCTTCAAAGAGGGTTTTGTAGTTAGTAGAGGAGTTCAGTCATTTTGTGGGCCTTTCGTGTGATGGGTATGAAGGGAAGTTATCAGCCTTGTTTGCAGATATTATTGCAAACAATGAAGAAAAGGGAGCGGTTTCAGTTTCAACCGTGGAAAAAAAAGGTACGCGAGAACTCAATTTATTCTCTTCCGTTAATAATGATTTCCAAAGTGGAAGAGTGTCTCGGAATAGTATCAAAGGGGAAGGCTCTTAGAGATTATTTATGAAGCCTAAGATCTTTTCATGGAATCTAAGATCCTTTCATGGAATGCTAGAGGGTTGAACAAGGGTGGTAAGCATTTGAGGGTCAAGAATCTTCTTAGGCAATGGAAGGTGGACATCGTTTGCCTCCAAGAAACTAAATTGGAGTTTATTTCTAGCAGTATTGTGAAAAATTTGTGGGGTTGTCCTTATGTTGAGTGGTGTTATGTTGCTTCCAAAGGGGCTTCAGGTGGTATTTTCTTGATGAGGTACAGGAGGGTGGTCACAAAAATAGAGTTTTTAACGGGGAATTTGTTGCTGCTTGTTCATTAGAAACATTGAAGATGATTTTGTTTGGACTTTTGCGAGGGTCTATAGTCCTAATCTTGATAGTGTTAGGCGTTTTCTTTGGGAGGAGTCGATTGGTCTTATTATTTGGTGGGATTTGTCGTGGTGCATTGGTGGTGATTTTAATGTTACCCGCTTCCCCAATGAAAGGTTGGGGGTTTCTCCATGGTTTCCTTCAAATTTTAAGCAGCTAAATTTTTACCAAATTTATTTTACTTATCAAAATAAAAAGGTTGGGGGTTGCGTGCCTCAGTCCAGCGATGATAAGAGTTTTTAGACTTTATCTTAGAGCATGGTTTAATGGACCTTTCCCTTGCGGGGGAGACGTTTACATGGTGTAGCATTTCCTCTTGGTCTAGGCTTGACCATTTTCTAGTGTCTCCGGATTGGGAAGCCAGATATCCCAGTCTGCTTCAGAAGAGGATACCTAGATTGTGCTCAGACCATTTTCCTATCTTGCTTGACTGTGGTTGTATTCTAGGAGGCAAGAGAACTTTCAAGTTTGAGAATATGTGGCTTAAATTTGATAGCTTTGTGGATAGGGTGAGGCATTGGTGGTCGTCTGATCATTTCCATGGCTCTCCTAGCTTCATCTTGGCTCAAAAATAGAAGGCCTTAAAGGTGGATATTAAAAGATGGAATGAACATGAATTTGCTAATGTGGTCTCCCTTAACAAAGAGAGAGTCAAAGAACTGAATGTCCAATTAGAGGGAGGAAGAGGTTTAGTAGCTGAAGGGAATGAGAGAAAAAGATTGATTATGAGTGAGTTGGAAACTTCTCTTTTACAAGAGAAGATCAGCAGGAGACAAAAGTCCAAGATCTGTTGGCTCAAGGAGGGTGAAAAATGTACTAAGTTCTTTCATTGGATATCCAACTCAATTAGGAGATTCAACTCCATAGAGTCCTTGTCTATTAATGGCTCTCTTTCGTCCAATCAATTTGTTATTAGGGGGACCATGTTGTTCATTTCTATGAGTCCTTGTTCTCAGAACTTTACAGTTGGAAGCCAAGGTAGGACGACCTTGCCTTTGACTCTCTAGATGCCGAGAAGGACTCTTGGCTGGAATTTCCATTCTGAGGAAAGGGAGGTGTTAGAGGTGGTTAAAGGCATGGATAGAGACAAGGCTCTAGGTCCGGATGGCTTCTCGATGGCCTTCTACCATTGTGTCTAATGTGGACTATTTGGAGAGAAAGGAATGCACATTGTTTTGAAGATCAAGATAATCAAGCTGCTTTGCTCATTGCTTCTAATCCCATGTTCCATGAAAGAACCAAGCATATTGAAGTTAATTGGCATTTCATCTAGGACAAGATACTGAGTAGAGACATATCTACACCATTTGTTAAGTCTAATGATCAACTTGATGATATGTTTACAAAGTTCTTACATCATAGCGGTTAGAATTTATGTTCCAAGTTGGGCTTATATGACAAATATACTCCAACTTGAGGGGGAACGTTAGAATGATATGATGTGTATATATTCTACATACATTATGAGATGTCCCTAGTGAGCTGTCCTATCCAGAATATTATACAAACACTTCTATAAAGAGAGATGAATGTCTAATAGAGGGCAATGATTATGAATCCCATTTTCAAATAACCTGGGTGACACTTACATATAAGACACACAAGGCGAGCTTCTTAAGCTCGTGCTATGAACACAAATATGCAACAAGTGGATCTTAATATACCTGTTCCACTTGTCATAACCTTCTAATGCAGCACAATTTACCAACTCAAAGCTCTATTATCTTCTCATACGAGTGAGACAAAAATATGAAACCATTTAATCAAAATAAAAACTGATTATTAAGACATAAAATATATGAAACCATTTTAATCAAAATAAGAACTGATTTTTTGTCTAATAAGTAAATGAAGTATCATTAAAAGTGCAAAAGGCGCAACTCAAGTATACTTGAAAAACAACTAGTTAAAAAGAGAGAACAAGTCAAGAATTTAAAATAAAAAAACCCTAAGCAAATTAAGATCTAAAGCAGTTGTACAATAGTTTTTTTTTTTTTTTTTTTTTGATAAGTAATGAAGTATGTATCAAAAGGCGCAGATAGACGCAACCCTAGTACACAGAAAGTATACAAGAGAACATTCAAGTAGAAGGAGAAAAGAGAACAAGGAAATCATTAAAACTAATAACTAAAAGAGCTAAAAAAACAGCAGCTATCCGTAAAAAAAAGAATAAAAGAAAAAGGGCTTGAGCTCCTCCAAAGTCCTTTCCTGATACTCGAAGTTTCGATCATTTCTTTCTCTCTAGAGGCTCCACATGAGGCAAAGCGGAGCCATTTTCCACAAGACGGCACTCCGAGAGCAACCACCCAACCACCAACAGGCAAACAAATCTGTCACTCAATTAGGCATAACCCAATAGTAATGAGTTTAAGGGAGTTTTGTGAAGTTTTCCCTTATATTTTTAAAAATCTCCAAACTGATAGGATTGAAGCTTTTTTATCCCCTTTTCTTGACAAGTATAGAGGTTGAATGTTCATCACAAAGGTTTTTTTTCCCTTGATAAGCTAATAAACCATTGCCTTCTATAACTACATAGGACAGCCACATCTTGCATAACTTAAATATAAAGAGACATAACAACCAAATTAATTAGTCTAGATACCTTGCCTTCTTCATTTGGTCAGAAATGGCTTTGATAGCATACTTCCACCAAGACCTCGGATCAGATTTCACAGGGACATTTGGACGGTAATGGGCATATTTCAACCGTTGATTAAAGGCAGCAAAGTTATCAGCTAATTTCAAAATATCCCTGTACCCATTCTGCAAAACAATAATACCCAACTTATTCAGACCAATTAATACCTACCACTGCCATCACAAAGCATGATGAAGTGGAAAAATAAGATGAACCTTTGATAGACACAGCGTCACATCATCCAAGTTTACTGCTGCTTTCTGCAAAGGCTGAGTGCTATCAGCAAATTCATTTTGCCGCACCTTTGTGTACTTCGCATTCCCAGAAACCGGTTGCAGAATGTAATTGTGCTTTTTCATAAGACTATCAGCTGGTTTGCCATTCTTAGTACCAAATCTGAATATCTGAATCTCATGGTAAACCATACAAGTATGACTGGGCTGCCAAAAGAGTAAACCTTAATATCTATGTACTAAATTAAAGAGACTCCAGGACATACCTGAAGCCACTCTGAAGGAAGCAAATCCTCCCATGGTTTGTCCACATGCCATGGAACAATATCAGAATCCAAATAAAGTGCAAGACGATCAAGTTCAACAGACTGTAAAATGATGGGGAATGAAAAAGTAAGACAGCAATAAAGACATAAATATGGAGCCACATACCTAACTTTTATTCCTCAAGGGAAAAATGCTTTCTTTTGATCAATTTTTCTTAGCTACTTTTTGGAAGAGATTCATCAGAAATGAATGCATGCTTGCAACCAGCTCTTTAGGCTTTCAAAACATTAAAATCAAGCTTACAATAATTTATAATAATATGCTAATAAAAGAATCTTTCTTATTCTGCTACGAAAAATTAGAAGAGCATTTAAATTAGTGGAAAAATATCCCACAGCCTTGTACCCCCACACACAAAAGCACATATACAAAGAAAAACATGATTCCAAAGCTTTTCCCCAAGGGGTAGCTCAATCAGCTGTGGACAACACTTAATGAAGCGGAAGTCACAAGTTTGAATCCCCCCTCCCCCTTCCCTTGTGTGAACATGTCAAAAAAAAAAAAAAAATGCAAGGCAAAAAATAGGAACCTTCTGGATACGGTCTAGTGCCCCCCCAGTAACAAAAGTCTCCTTCCCATTATCATCGACTGTCACAGCTGAGAGCTTCTCCAAGGTTATGCCAGCTGCAAATGGGTGGCCAGGATTGCTACAAAATCGAAGTTAAGGATCCAACACGGGTCAAAAAGTAATGATATATCAATATTCTGTCTTTTTTATTCTTTTTTTCACCTCTCAAGATCTTCATATCTGATGTGAATATTTGAAATCAAAAGCTTCAAATTTCCAATTATAGTGCCGATCAAGGATCCCACCCATGACTTGTTCTTCAAGGAAAAAAACAAAAAGCATAAGGCATGTTCAAATTTGAGCCCAAGTGAATGTCCAGAGACAGTATAGTTAAAGCAAGTTTAAATCAAGACTGACCGAGCACATAGGACTTTGAGGAACAAAAGTATCTAGTAGATAAGAACATAATAATTCAAATCAAATGAACCTCGCCTGATCAGCCGAGATCTATACTATTAGAAGAGTAATTAAATGATTAAATCAATCACTTCCTATAAGTTTAAGCTTTTGGAATAATCGGTTATTTAACACATTAGAGCAAAGGTTATGAGTTTGAACCTTGTCTCTGTCATTCACATCTAATTTCAATTAAATATTCAGCGTGTAAGGCCTCACTTTGAACTTATACGTGAGGGAGTGTTAGAAGATTAATTAAACGATTAAATCAATAATTTTCCATAAACTTAAGCTTTTAGGATAACTGGTGATTTAACATATACCATTTACATAGTAGTACAACAAGACGATTTCAAACCAGGAGGGCCCCAAAGAACAAGGATGAGGTATGTTAGAAGAGATATTAGGGTTTTGAGTCATTAGGGTTTCAAGGGTAGTTTGGTCTTTATGTCATTAGGGTTTAGCCAATATATTTGGTTGTTTGTATTAGGTCAAAGAAGCTTGAATAATATAGAGAGGCGGCAGCCTCTATCTCTTTCCCCTTCTTACAAATTTTAACATGGTATCAGAGCCTTAGGGTTTGAATCCTTTGTAGTAGTGTTTGTCCGCTATATTTGTGTTGTTTTGTTGAGTTTTTATTCGGTTGGCAGCATCGTCCATGTGGGCTTAATGCCCACACGGGCAGTACCTTCGTAGATCTCTATAGCAGTTTTTTTTTTTTTTTTTGTTCTTGTTTTATGGAGACCGGAACACCTTCCGGTGAAAAAAAAATTTGTTTGTTTTTGGTGTTTTGTGATGCTGGCTGGTGTGTCCTGTGGTGATTTTCTGTCTTGTCTGTGGTGGCCAGCGGGTTATGTGGTGGTCGGCGGAGTTGCAGCGGCCATCGGAAGAAAAAAAAAAAAAAAAAAAAGATGCCAGTGTGATTTTGGGTTGTTGAAAAGTTACTTTGTGGCCCTCTATACTTCTGTTGTTGCTGTTTTGTTAGTGGCTGGAGGTTTCTGTCTTTTCCAGCAAGTTCCAATGGTCTCTGGTGACTGCTCCAGCGAAGTTTTTTTTTTTTTTTTTCCCAGTAGCTGTTTTCCAGCGAAATTTGTTGGTTAATCATGTGTTTGTTGTTGGTGATTGATGTATCCGACCAGCCTTGGTGTTTTTCGGCGAGAACCAATTGCATCCGACCGGCCTTGGTGTTTTACGGCGAGAACCAATCCCAAGATCATTGCATCCGACTGACTTGGTGTTTTTCGGCAAGAACCAATCAAGTGATCGTTGCATCCGACCGGCCTTGGTGTTTTTCGGCGAGAACCAATCAAATGGTTGCTCAAGTTTCCGACGAGTTTTTGACCAACGTTGAAGTTTTATTTAATTATCTTGTTATTTGTATCGTGTGCTCCAAGCTATTCCAGCTTGAGGAGAAATATTAGAGTATGTTTTTCTAGTTGTTTTTCATTTGCTTGTACCTTCCAAGCTGGATTCATATGATGTATATGCTCCAGCTTGAGGAGGAGTGTTAGAAGAGATATTAGGGTTTTGAGTCATTAGGGTTTCAAAGGTAGTTTGGTCTTTACGTCATTAGGGTTTAGCCTATATATTTGGTTGTTCGTATTAGGTCNAGCGTTGAAGTTTTATTTAATTATCTTGTTATTTGTATCGTGTGCTCCAAGCTATTCCAGCTTGAAGAGAAATATTAGAGTATGTTTTTCTAGTTGTTTTTCATTTGCTTGTACCTTCCAAGCTGGATTCATATGATGTATATGCTCCAGCTTGAGGAGTGTTAGAAGAGATATTAGGGTTTTGAGTCATTAGGGTTTCAAAGGTAGTTTGGTCTTTACGTCATTAGGGTTTAGCCTATATATTTGGTTGTTCGTATTAGGTCAAAGAAGCTTGAATAATATAGAGAGGCAGCAACCTCTATCTCTTTCCCCCTCTTACAAATTTTAACAAGGTAAGCAAAAACAATGTAAGGTTAAAACAGTTTGGTGTTGGTGGCATAGACATAATTCTTGTCCACATAAAGTGACACAATTTTTTATTTTCTGATTGATGCTAGAAAAATATTAAAAAGAAGCAAATGGGTTTGTTCACGATACACACATACATGAACGCACATGTAAAAAATAGAAAAAAATAATTGCAAGCACACGAAATGAAATACAGAAAGATAGGAACGACCAAGCTCTTGGGGTCGGACTCAATGCATTTATGGGCAGCTAGGCGTACTTGTTTGCTCAGACCATCAGATATCAAGACGCATTCTCACTACTTTAGAGCTCTATGGCTTAAAATATCAAAAGTATTGGAATATAAAAATAGCAGGACCAGCTAACTTCTATCCATTCAGTTTTGCTAAAGGTAACAAGAGGCTAAAGCATAAAAAAGAACTGATAATCAGAGGGCACTTTACTGCCTTGCCCTAGAAAACGCTTCAGATTTGCCCACACAAGTTTCAGTACAGTTTTCTCCAGTATCACGGTGCTAAAATCACTAGCAGAAAAAGCTTTCTTGTGGACAAGTCTCAAAAATAAAACAAAAAAACTCAGTAATCATGTAGCCTTATAGTTGATTATTAACATGGTGTCCAACATGTTCTATCAAATTCTCACAAAGAATTCTCCAAGGTGTCAATTACCAATTCTCACAAATCCAAAAGTCATATCAAAGTTGATGGTTCAATAAAGCAAGTGTTCCATGAGACTATACGTGTTGTTGGTGGCTCCCACAATAGGAGTGACGGAAACTCCCACATTAGCTCCACCAATGGTTGTGTAAAGGCTCTAATGGTAAACAGTGGACTTAGTGGTGGCGTTTTGACACTCGAATTACTTAAAAAAGTTTCCATTTATTGTAGTTTGCATAAACGGTTTAGACAAAAAAGGTGGAGGCACAATACTCTTCTTGTTGTTGTTATTGTTACATAGCCTACCACACATCTTATTAGAGATAGGTTTAGAGAAATATAACAACGACCAAAATGTTAAAGTGTTGATTAAATTATTAAATTTATCTCTTCTTATCAGCTTAAGCTTTTGGGATAAGTAATAATTTGACATGGTATCAAAACTAAAGGTCATGAGTACAAACCTTGACTTTGTCAATTCACCTCCCATTTAAATTAAATATTTCATGTGTTGAACATCACCTATTAAAAAGGGAGTTTGAGTCCACACGTGAGGGAAAGTGTTAAACATACTTCCTCTAATCGTAACAAATCCTTTTCATACTTGTAAAGTGTTGGGGAAAAAAAAAAGTGTTGGGATAGCCGGATAAGAAGGGGAACATGGTTTGGTATCTAGTGACATATGCAACAAATATGTACGTTCTTACATACTAACATATACGCATAGGTACTATTGAAGAACATACTAACATACATGCATAGGTTGTATTGACACATGCATGCACAAAAAGTGAAAGCAGCAAGTTGCACCGAATAACTTTTCTTTTTATAAACAAATGGAATTCAGTAAAAAGCGCAAAGGTGAAACCCAAGTACAAAAGAAATATACAAGAGAAATACCTAATCAAAAAAAAACAAAAACAAAAACAAAAAAACAAAACAAATATCTAGAAAATCAGATCAATATTAAATAACTGGCAGATTAATTTTAACACGTACCATTTCTGATTTCAACTGCTGTGCTCTCTCCAACAGCTTCATTTCCATTTCCTATTTCCAAAGGGAAAAGCATTAATTAGTCTCAGAAATTCTGTTGGGCACATAGTGACTACCTTTTGCATAAAAGGTCACCGCGTCCTACCCGCACTCGGCTTTTCTTAGCTTCCTGGACAGCATCCTCACTGCATCCTTCAACTTCAGTTGCTGGTTCAGCTAATAAAAAAATCCGATCCAGGTACACCAAAACTGGATCTTGGCCAAGCCTGCTCCAGGGAACCTTATGGTGGAAACATCAAAACCCCACTTTAAGGACATGCATATATTAGCTGCTAATGAGCAGTATTCATATGATACTCAGCTGAAAATCCTCCCAATAAATCAGCAATTTGAAATGATTGGAAAATAAGAATGCATTCAGAAGGTAAGATTTGGCAGTTCAACAATTAAGTTGTTCACTTCAAACCCACCAATGGCAGTAAACATCTATGCATAACATTTTTAGTTTGCAAATTATGTTGTAAACATCCCTTGAACCTGTCCACCATCATCCCCATCCCCCAAGAGAACGAGAGGGGGAAGGGGGCGGGAGGAGTACAGAAGGGTGGTCAAGAGAGAGAGAGAGAGAGAGAGGATTTCAACATGGCAGAGATCTCTATCAACCACCTCTACGATAATTGTTTATGACCATAAAACTGTTTTGTGTATTTGTGTGTACTGAACTAATGATGAAAGGATGAAGAACACAACCATATTAAGCAAGAGATAAATTTACAAGCAACCACACAAGAAAAAGAACAACATCCAACAACCCCTTCACTAAGAAAAATACTCATATGTCCTTTGTCCTTTTAAATAGGAAAGCAGTCTGGATAACCAATTGTATAAAGAAATGCAACTACTTACAAGAGACCCCAAGGACATACAAGGCCAAAATCACTATCGCAAGGTCCCCATGTCCCAAACTTTCTTGCTTGCTATACCTAATCCAAGTAATAATGGCTGAAGAGCTACCTAAAGGTCCCCAACCCAGCTCCTCAATACATCTTAAGGCCAAATATATATATGGGGTTCTTCCAAAAGTGTTGGGCAGTGTTAAAGGATGATATCCTGGTGGTATTTAAGGAGTTTCATACCTATGGCAAGTTTGAGAAAAGTCTGAATGCTAAGTTTATATCGCTTATTCCGAAGAAAGCAGGGGCAGTGGAGATTAAGGATTTTCTCCCTATCAGCTTAGTAGGTGGGGTGTACAAAATTATTTCTCAGGTGCTCGCTAATCGCCTGAAAACAATGCTGGGGAAACTAGTCTCATATTCCCAAAATGTTAGAAGTCTTCGATAAGAATCTACAACAAACTAAAATGCATTTGTTTATGATCTTCTACTTTGATAACATCTCAGATAAGAATCTACAACAAACAAAAACACATTTGTTGATGATCTTCTACTCCGACAACATCTCAGATGCTACCATAGAAAATACTTTATTTAAAGCAGGTGATGATACATTCAATGGTTACTGTTAACCACCTTTCTCCCAAATCTTTGGGATTGCTTTTTCTTGGAATCCATTAAATATAGCTTACAGGTTCATGCATAAAATAGTATCACACAAACAAATATCCAGCTATTTACATTTACATACTCATGTTCAAATGGATGGTATGATTACAAAACCAACTCCATCACCAAAAAACAATTTCAGAAAATATAAGAAAATTCAACTAGAAATGCCACCTTGCCATAGAAAATATACGAAATTATAAACCAGTAATATCTGAACTCAATCATACTTCAAAAAATGATATATATTGACCTTGTGAGACTGAAACCCAACAAACCTTAAGTTTCACAGATCCTAGAAATCCCGCCTTGACCTTCACAGGCAACTTTAATGCATTGAGTGCCTCGGGCTTCAACTGCATATTTGTTAACTCTACATTCCCTGTTTTATGTTTTAGGTTAAAAGAAGATTTAACTAAATTAAGAAAAAATATAATATATGATAAACAAATTTTACGCTTAACAATGAAATATCCCTACACACTGGTGAGCTGAATCAGCATTGGAAAATGCATACAATGTACTATTTATTTCTTAACAAAACCACATGTATAAATGAGAGCGAAGTGTTTTATATGCACATGTCTATATCTGTTCTTTCCAAAATTATGATACATAATAGTTTAGATCCATATATTCACCATGTTAATTTGTTTGTAAGTTATAATCTAAAGAAACATGATAGAAGTAATATATCTTAAGTCAATGTTTTTTTTTTGATAAGTAATGTGAAATATATTAAAACGCGCAAAGGGGCGCAACCCTAAAAAAGAAATATGTACAAAAGAACCCCTAAGATATATACAAAGGACACAAGATCAAAAAATCTTCTAGAGTCGACATCTCCTCACGATAATGCGCCATTCCCCACATATGAAGCATAACAATCATATTCCGCCTCACCCCATCCACCGAACATTCCTTATCCTCAAACAGTCTCGCATTCCTCTCCCTCCATATGCACCAAATGACACACAAAGGAGCCATCCTCCAAATAGCTTTAGCAATATCCCTCCCCCCCACATGATTCCAACAAACAAATAAATCTAGGACCTTTTGCGGCATAACCCACTCAATGCCAAATAAGTCAATGTAGTCAGTAGAAAGATATTGTCTCTCTTATGGGGGGGTGAGGCGAGAGCGGGATTACAGATACGCCATAATAATATAAGGGGGAGAAAAATTCAATTCAAGAAGCCAGAAAAGAAATGAAAATTATGATTATATACACTTAAATTAATAGTGAGGGTGAAACTTAATAAATAAATTCTTTTTGTTTTTTTAATAAGTAATTTTTTGTCCCAAATGAGAGGGGGAATGAGAAATTCGAACTAGTAACCTCCGTTTCATAAGGCATATTCCCAGCCGATTGAGCTACCTCTTAGAAACTTAATAAATAAATTCAAAATATATATATATCAATTTCCTACCCTAAGTCTTAGATCAGTTTCTAATTTTTCCAACTAGCTCCATACGTTTTAACCAAATTTCAAATAACGCTTCCATCAATTTCATAAACAGAATCCATGTAAAAATCTTAATTATACCCTTAAGGAAAAAATATCAAAAAAAATTTAAAAAAAAATGCAAAAAAAGTTATAAAGAACCAGCTTTTTTCATTTTTACTTTTTTTGCATTTTTACTTTTTTAAGTAATTTTTTTAGGACTATAATCGAGATTTTCCATGACTTCTGTTTATTAATTGACAAAAAAAAAAAAAGGACAGAAACATCTAGTTGAAACTCAAATAAAACACATGGAGCTACTTGCAAAACATATAAATACATCGAAAAAATTGATGCTAATCTGAAACTCAGAATAGTAAATTGATATTTTCCCAAATAAATTCTTTAAAACTTTTTGCCTCCTTTTGCCACGACAGAAAATCAAGTAGAAAAAGAGTTCACTTTAGATAAAAAGGAGACCACAACACACCTTTTTTCCCTGATAAGTAAATCAAATAATAGACACCAAGGAGGGGCCTTCAAAGGACGAAAGTACTTAAGAGAGAAGAACTAATGACATAAGAAAGAACAAACAAAAGCTAAAACCATGTAAAATTCTATGAAATCTAGAAAAAAAATAATCCACAATGTGAGAATAAAAGTTTGCCATTCAAGCATAAAGCATGCATGGAAAAACAATTTGTTGATATCTCCAATCTACTTCTCCCCTACATAAAACCATCCATGAGCACCAGAGAAAAGGGGAAGAAAGGAAAATTGAGTTATAAAGCTATAACCAGATAAAAATAAACAGCAGCATGATATCTGTTAGGTTTTTACTGTTGAAAAATTCAATATCAAGATATGTTTGATTTTAAGTTTTAAGTTTATGGTTAAGTCGGTGCAAAAGTTGATCCAAGACATAAGCATGTATTCTGTCCAACATTGACCTAGTCGGATTAAAATGATCATAACTTTTGATTTCAAGATCGGATGAAGACAAACTTTGTGGCATTGGAAAGCTTACTCAAAATTCTACAACTTTGTATTCCATGAAAAAAAATTAATTCCCATGTTTACAGGGTCAAAATAGGCTGTAAAGAAAAGACAAAATGGCTAGTTTGCAATTGAGCTTGAAAGAGTTTTTGGCAGTGCAACTCATTGTTCAAACGAGCTACAACTGAGCGCACACACATTTGTAGTCCCGTTCGAACGCGCCGCCTGAGAAAGCTAAGAAATGCATTGAAAAAGCTGAGAAAACCTAGCCACATTCAAACAAGCTCACTTGTTCGAACAAGCATTGAAAATCTGCATAAATTCATAAACCAACTTTCAGATTTGAGGACTACTTTCCCAAGTCTATTTAAGGGCTTTTAGAGCATGATTTTTCAAGAGACTTGAGGAATTATTTCTAGATAACTAAGAGCCTTTTTCTTCATGTGCTAAGAGAGAAAGTTTAAGTTTTGTGCTTTCAATTGCATCTCTCATAAAGTGTTGCTTAAACAACACATAGATCATAAACATCTTTCGGCCATTGGCATTCTGGAATTGCATGAGGATATCAAATAGAAGAATTGTCTAGAGATTTTGGAAGAGCGACTACGATAGAGGACAAGCGAGTCACTTATCTAGTACAAGGGTGTGTCAACTACAAAAGTTTTATAAGTGTGAATAGCTTGTAATCTCTCTATTCTTCTGCAGCAGATTATTTTCTGTGTTTGGTTGTCCAAGTGGTTTTACTTCTTAAGAGTATTTCTAAAGGTTTCTACTTAGTCACCAAAATCTTTGTGTTGATTATTTTAATGTTTTGCTTGATTTTGGTATTCATATCTGTAGTGTTTGAATTGAAAGTTGATGACTTTATTAATTCTTATTGTTGTTAAGATTGAGATATTCATTATTTAGCAACTTGGGGTCTCAAGTCTAAACTAATGTGATAGTTTGTTTTTTCAAATTCTATTGTGGGTGTTATAGGATCAAATGCAAAGCACAGTTAGAGATTGCGCCATGGACACTCCATATTTCAATCAGAGAGGAACAATGGCTCAAGCTATCATTTGGTAGAAATGTACTCAAGAGCTTCGTAAAGTTCCAGCACTAGGCAATGGCATTTCTAATACAATAGCCAAAGAATTAAATCAGCTACGAATTCTCACCCAAAGTTTTCTAAGATTGGTGCATTTACCCAACATTTTAGCTTTTATTGTACAGAGTACAAAGTATCTCGTTATCATCCTTTTTCAATAGTTAGCTCTTTCCTCTCGTATTCAAATTTCAATTCCACACAATATCAACCACCACCAATCCAATCACCATCTCCACTAACCAATACTCTCTATCACTCTTTCCAACTCTCTTCCTCACTCGAATTTGACAGTTCGATCATCCAGAAACACCGTTGAACGCCATTTCGAGGCCTAGAAAATTTCGAATCGTTCTCATATTCCTGAATCGGAACCATTTCTGAGCAACGAACTTGATCACAGCACACAAGAAGCTTCACAATAAAACTTCAAAAAAAGCTAAAGAAATGAATGAGATAGATAGAGGAGCGATTCGAACCTTGCCAAACACTGATCTTGAGGGCCTCCTTGTTGAGTCCCCTCACATAGTTCCCTAGGTACTTCTGCAACAAAAACGCGACTTGGTCCTCCAACATCTTCTTTCTCTCCTCCTCCTTTCTTCAACGTCCGATCAGATTCCCATTACAAAACACCAACAAGAAGAACAAAGCAAATTCAAACAAGCGAGACTCAGAGAATGCGTGTTCGAAGAGCTTCCAGTCGATCGCACAGAGACTGGAATTTGGAGAGATATTCGCAAATAAAAGGCCCACGTCGACTACTCCGAGAAGACGCTAGAGGCTTTTTGGGATTGGGAGCATCCGAGCTCACCGATAGTCTATCACACCATGCAATAGGCTTCCGCCACGTGAAATTTAAATCACGTGATGTGCATGTGAGAGATGAACCGTACTTTCCAACCTTGTCCATTGGAAAATCTAGAGCAACTAGCTGTCTAAAATTAACTTTAAAAATGATTCGGTCACTTTTGAACAAAAGGGATGAAAATAAAATATTATAACAAAGATATAAAATTTAAAAAAAAAAAATTAAATAAATTTAAGGAGTAAAAATTAATTTTAAAGAGTTAATTTCATAAAAATACATAAAATTTAGAAAAAAAATATCAATTTTTGGGCATTTTTTAAAGTTTTGTGGGCGGTAACCTTAAATGTTAGGGGTAATTCTGTCTCGATAGACAATTAGGATCCGTTTGATAATGGACTTTTTTTTTTTTTTGACATGGTTTGATAATGGACTTAGTACGTAGTGTTTTTTTTATTTTTTTTATTTTTTTTGAGTAAGTGCATAGTTTTAAATTTGGAAGGTTTAAAAGTAATTAATGTGATATAAAGTAGATAAAAGTTTTGAATTTTTTTAAGGGTTAAATACCTAATTACCCCCTAGGGTTTCACTTCTTTATTTTTTCCTCCCTAGGGTTTGATTTTTATCACAGGAGGTCATTGTGGTTTTGATAAAGGACAAAATTGGTCCTTCTGTCAATTGACCGTTAGTTGACTTAACGAAATAACATGTGGACCAATTAAATCTTGTCACATATCATGTAATTTATTTTTTATTTTTATTTTTAAAAAAAAAAATTGAAAAATATATTTTTTTAGGAAAAAAAATAATTAAAAAAAATTGGGTGGCCGAAACCACCCCCAAGATCCATCAAAACTACAGACTAGACCATCAAAAATCTTGAACCATTTTCTTTATCTCAGAGCATGTTGGACTTCTTCCATGGATGGCTACTGGTCGATTTTGAATCAAACTCGTTGCATACTAAACTCAACTCAGCTATCCATAGCTTTACTTTAGTTATGGTTGAAAAAGCATCAATGAAAAGGGGGTGGCTCGGGGCCAAGAGGGTGGCCTAAACCACCCCCAGTGGGTTTTGGGGGTGGTTTCGGCCACCCCCTTGGCTCCATGGCCACCCCCAGTTTTTTTTCCTTTTCTTTTGAAAAAAAATATTTTTTTTAATTTTTTTTTAAAATAAAAATAAAAAATAAATTATATGACACGTGGCAAGATTTAATTGGTTCACGTGTCATTTCGTTAAGTCAACTAACGGTTAACTGACGAAATGATCAATTTGATCCTTTATCAAAATTATAAGGACCTTCTGTGATAAAAATCAAACCTTAAAAATAAAAAAATAAAAAAGTAAAATTCTATAGGATAATTAGGTATTTAACCTTTTTTTTTTAATTAAAGAAAGAAAAGGGAAAGGTTTTTCATGTTCATCGCCAAACAAGGCCGTATAGATGCTTTCTTGTATTAACGGTCAAAATGACCATAGGGGAAGATAGGGTGGACCTGTCTGTTCGCTAGCTAATTTCCCGTGCATCCGGTCCATCTGGATGCACCGAAAGAGGGACCACTTTCTTTGTTAAAGGCGGTGGGGTGATGACGTGGGGTCAGCGGTTTAAGAGCTGAAAGACACGTGGCTCAACATGACGTTTCTTTATTTGGGCACAGAATTTAGATGAAACCTCTCTTGTATCATGGACTAGTACAGTAGAGTACTTTCTTTGATAAAAATTAAAAAGGAACAAGAAGTCGACATTACCCCGTGGCCGTGGGTCCAAACTAGTTCAGCTTCCTATATTCGCACCTCACGTACTATCTGTATCACGCATGCTGGCACTGGGACGATATATAGAAAGGAAAATGCTTGCTGTTAATGTTATTCTAGTGTTTTTTTTTTTTTTTTTATGTTCTCTCGACTATAATCAAGTTTTTAAAATCACTAATAAATTAAAAGTTAATAATGATAATTTTAAATTTAACAGTAATTTTAAAAACCACATCACAGTTTAGAGAATACCAAGAAAATACTAGAAGAACATCTAGCATTTCTCATATACAAAATAGATTTTTTTCTAAATTAGGCTTTGTTTGTTTAGTAACAAAAAAAAAAAAAAAAGGTATTTTCAATTATAGAAAATAATTTCTTAGAAAATATTTTTGACGTTTGGCACGTACGAAATATGAGCGACAGCAAAAAACGGTCAACAACTTTGGGTAACCTCAACGGAGATCCAGCGGTGGTTTGGCAATTTAAGAAGAAAAAACTCAAACTCAAAAAATGGTTTACGAAATTAAAGAGGAAACTATTATTCAGAACTAAATAAGTTTTTTCCTGTCATTTTCGATTTAACTTGTATTTTTTGTCGCACCAAATATCAAAAAAAAAAAATGATACATTGAAACAAACAGAGTCTCAGTTTAGAGGAAGCTTTTTTCAGCTCTGTTTATAAAAAAATTTATGCTTTTAACATCTACAAAGCATATGTTCTTTTAATAATAAAAAAAATTAAACCCTTTTAAGTTTTAAGGCTATTAAAAAAATATATGTTATTTCTATATGTTTAAGAGACGCAAATTTTATAAACCGAATTGGATGAAATTTGGAGAAAATCATTCTCTATATAAATCCACAAAATATAAGATTACAAAAGTAGCAATTTGATTCATTCATTAGGAGATGCAGATTATGCTTTTCAAACTCATGCAAGCAAGGTGTATTTTTGTAGAAGTTCACACTTTGATCAAATGAATGCACTTGGAGTCTTGGACCGATGCTCGGAGCTTTTTCTTTTTTCTTTTTTCTTTTTCCTTTTTCCTTTTTGTCTTTTCTCTCTTTCTCCATGTGGTGTTGGAGTTGCTTCTTGCTTAGTTTAGGTGAAATACAATTTTGTTCTTGTAGAGCTTTGATCATGTGTCCACTTAGTATCTAGTATATGATAACAACATACAAGATCATGTGTGTGACTATTCTGTTAGGCCATGTGGAGCGTGATTTGTATTCAACGTGATTTACATTCAACGTGATTCGATGTTGGAAGTGCTACAGTTTAAAAGAGATTTTTTCTAAGGCTTAGTTCATATATAGAACAGAGGATAGGTTAAAGTTGGTATTTTGACCTAGTTGAGGGTCATACTTATAATCGCTTCTGACCGTAGGGTTTTATACGGATGTAATTGACACCTCCTATATTATTTCTCTCGAAAATAATGAAATCTCATTGAATCTCTATGGACGTAACCTTTAGTACACATCTTTAAACAATGAAAAATCATCACAAATAAGAAAATGTATGCTTTAATACAATTTTGAACAAGAAAATTCAAGAAATCACCTATTTTAATTTGTTTTATATACATGTTAAGAAATAAGGATACCATTACATGCAATATTCTAGCGATTAATCACCCAGAAGATCTTTCTTTAACTGCCTATGTTGTTGGATAATCAAGACTGAGCCATTGATGTTGATGTCTGAAGAAGCCAAGAGATCTCCGACCGTTCCAAGCTCAGGACACTCCTCCCAGTCACAAATACCGGTTGTCAATGGTGAGTGCCCTCGCCCACCTTTGCCTACTATGAACAACGAGTACATGTCTGCAATGTCTCTCAAAGCTGCCACTGTCTCTGTCGCATTGTTCACACTCTTCTCCACATACCCAACTTGACCCGAGGTCACATACCTAATCAACATATTAATATTCATGGTTATATGAAAATTAGAAATAATAAACATAAATGATGCACATACTTCCAAGGCGTTTACTCTTGATTTGGCAGTGAAAATCGTCATTGATATAAAGTAGGGGAAACTTTATTTACCCCGCCTAAATTGTCACCCCTTTTATAATACCACCGTAAAGTTAAAAATCTCACAATTTAGTGAATTGAGCTTTTATTATTTTAAATCCCTATGTTAATATTTTTCCCGTTAAATTCCAACAAAATTCTCAAAATTTCCTCCCCTTCATTTTCTTTAGAAAACATATTTAAATATTTTTTGCATAGATTAAGGCATGGGTATTTTTGTAAATACGGTTAAATTTGGACGAACGCTTTATTCTTTGCAATATTTTTCTTTTCTTAATTCCTATAACATAAAATTTTAAAAAATTAATTAATTAATTAAAAAATAGGGTCGTAAATGAAAACCTCATGAAACCAACATAAAATGGCTAATGGTACCTATTATAGAAGTCGGTCAAGAAAGAATTGTCAACTTCATTCCTGCCATTCCCAGTCTCCAGTCTTGATAGGGCCATTAGCATCCCATCATCCTCATCCGATGCATTATCGGTCTGGGAATTGTGTACACTTGATGATGATGATAATGATAATGAAGCTGGTAATTGGAACCTAATGACAGTCAAATTTACACGAGGATGAGCGGCAATGCGTCTACTCCACGCCACGGCCTCACGATCATCAGGACCGCCAAAGAAAAGAGTTGCAACCTGTGTTAAATTATCAATTATCTCAAAAGCTTAAACTGNGATGCACGTACTTCTAAGCGTTTACTCTTGATTTAGCAGTGAAAATCGCCATTGATATAAAGTAGGGAAAACTTTATTTACCTCACCTAAATTATCACCCCTTTTGCCCCCGTAAAGTTAAAAATCTAGTAATTTAGTATATTGAGGATTTATTTTTAAAAAAAAAAAATTCATACCTTAAAATTTTCCGTTAAATCCCTACAAAATTCTCAAAATTCCTTCCCCTTCCCCCTCCTTTTTTTTTAGAAAACATATTTAAACTTTTTTTGCATAGATTAAGGCATGGGTACTTTTGTAAATAGGGTTAAATTTGGACCAACACCTTATTCTTTGCAATTTTTTTCTTTTCTTAATTCATATAACATAAAATTTTAAAAAATTAATTAATTAAAAAATAGGGTCGTAAATGAAAACCTCATGAAACAAACATAAAATGGTTAATGGTACCTATTATAGAAGTCGGTCAAGAAAGAATTGTCAACTTCATTCCTGCCATTCCCAGTCTCTAGTCTTGATAGGGCCATTAGCATCCCATCATCCTCATCTGATGCATTATCAGTCTGGGAATTGTGTACACTTGATGATGATGATAATGATAATGAAGCTGGTAATTGGAACCTAATGACAGTCAAATTTACACGAGGATGAGCGGCAATGCGTCTACTCCACGCCACGGCCTCACGATCATCAGGACCGCCAAAGAAAAGAGTTGCAACCTGTGTTAAATTATCAATTATCTCAAAAGCTTAAACTGATAGAAAATAACTAATTTAATCATTTAATTGATATTCTAACAACCTGTTGTATAGATTCAGAACCAAGTAATTGTGAGAACCCGGGAACTCCTTCGGTTCCTCGGTTCACGATGATGCCAACAGAACATGGAGCATGGCGAAGAACCTTATGGTTTGTAGTCCTAATACCCTCCTTTCCATTATCCATTTTCCCATCAATTCGTTGGTGCTTGTGAAATGGGAGAAGAATGATGGAGACTCGCAAGTCCTCAGCGATGTTACACACATCCTCATATAAGCTTGTAAAAGTTGATACTGCTTTCCCCACCTGGATAAAAATTCCTGTCTCAGCAGTAAATGTATCCACAGCTTCATGGATTCCTATCACATCATTTCCACCATAGTCTTCATCATCACTAAGTTCATGTTGTTCTTTTTCATGATAAGATACTTTGGTCTTGCGTTTTTGGAGTAGCTCTATTAGGTGCATCAAATAAGGGGTGGTAGGTGTTGTTTGACACCCGCTTAATCCTGATATGAGTCCAAGTATGGGTGATACCTGTTAAAATATAATTTAAATTAAATGATTAAATTCATCTATATATTCTTATTAGTTCTTTTGGAATAAGTGGTGATTTAATATGGTATCAAAGTAAGTATTATAAGTTTGATCTCTTACTCTATAATTCACCCATCATTTCAATTAAATATTTTACATGTTGAGCCTCAACTATTAATGAATTAAATATTTCATATGTTATGCCTCATCTATTAAGATAAATTTTGAGCCCACACATCTCTCTTCCTATCAACTTAAATTTTAGAATAAATGGCGATTTATCAATACCTGACGAGGTCCAAAAACACATGCCAGCATCCTAAGCTCTTCACCGGGGTCATGGATTTCAAGTGCTGTTCGCATATTTCCGAACAATCCTTCTTCTCTTCTTAATAGGAAAGCCACAACTGGTCCCGAAATTAATGTGTTAAGCACTACTGATATTAGCAACAAGTTGTAAGCTTTTGGACTCCACACCTGTAAAAATTAGCCAAAGAGCTTATGTATCAAAATCATACTTTGCTAATCATAATTAATTAGCTAGACATACTTGATTATATATATATACACACTAAGAAAATCTTATGATACTCTGCTAGTATGTTTCAATACTAAGTGTTTGATATAGCTCAAGTACAATCTTAATTGTGTATATAAGTTCTTAGTTACCATTCTCTTGCAAGTTGATTTTCAATAGAGAGTTCTATCCAATATTTATATCATTTGATATCAAAAACACCACCACGTCGAGCATGGGATTAGACGCAGCACGTCAAGTATGGTATTGAATGGGTTGACTTTGTGGTCGAGTCACGGAGGACATGACATATAGTCCGGATTAAAATGTATTTGTACTATATATATGCTTATTGTTAAGCCATTGAATACTAATAGATGAGTGGAGCCGCCAAAAGAGAGATAGTTATCATCGGTCAATAGAGTGAGCCGTCATGGACATCGGCTGCGAAGCATGGTGATATGTTACAATCTCAAGTGTACTACAATATTAACTGTGTTATATATGCTCTTGAGTACCCTCTCCTTATAAGCCAATTTTTAAGAGTGAGTTTAACTCAAGATCATAGTCATAGTTTTTTTCATTTTTTTCTTTTATAAGTTGGTCATAGTTAAAGAGACAAACTTCATAGAATAATAAGAAAAACTTACAATAAGCAACTTTGAGGCAGAGCCTATAAAAAGTATATCAGCATGACCTTTGAGGTTCAAAATGAATCCGATAAGAACTCCCTCATTCAATGGAATCTTTAGGTACCGGCAAGCAGCAAGCGTGCCACCAATCTTGCTGCCAATGCTCAACAACACTAGGATCAAAACAATGAGTACATTCCTCCAATTATTCAGAAATATCCCATTAAATTGGAAGCCAATATATCCAAAGTAAATGGGAAGTATGAAGTTGTGAACAGAATAGGTGAGTTTATGCGACAATGTCCGAGCAGTTTTTCCTTCTCTAGGGAACATCAGGCCAATGACAAAGCAATTCATTATGCTGTTATAATTAGCCCATTCCATAAACATTGCACTGCCTATAACAAACGACAAGATGACAAAAACCTCAGTATTTTTCAAGTACTTTTGGGTATGGTTCCGTTTGTTGAACCAATTAGACAAGTACTTGTTTATAACCATGACTAAAATGCTAAGGAAGAAGCAATAAAACCCATATTTGAACAGCTTTCCTGAATGACAAGCAAGCATGAAATTGAAAAGCAGCAAGCATGTCATCTCTACTATCAATGAAGAAACTATTGCCAATCGTCCCACATTGGAAGTATCAAACTTTAGCTCTCCTGCCAAACGAATCACAACCGGAGAGGCTGTGTATGAAAGGATTAACATGAGGCTAAACACGTATGGTGACTTGAAATGATCGTCCACTTCTAACTGGTGCTGCAAAAAGAAGGAGCTTCCCAGCCCGAAGGCAAATCCCAATAAAGCACCACCGTAAGCAATGACGCTTGCATTACGAATGTTTCTAATCGCATAAGGAACATCTGTCTCGAGCCCAATTAGGAACATGAATATGATGCGGCAAAATAGACCAAAAACTTGATAGAAATCTGCAGCAGTTGTTTGAAAAAAAAACCCTTTGACTGGTTTAAAATTTGACAACGCTGAAGGACCCAGCACCATTCCAGCCTATCCAAAAAACCAATGTCCATGTTAGCTATAGATGTGACAAGTACATGTGTTAGAACTATAAAATAATGGATGGAGATCTCTTCAATTAGGCTGTCTGAAACTTTATAGAAATTCGAGCAGTTTATGAGGAGTTTGTTCCTAAGTTTAAGTTTTGGGACCTATCTATTTACGAGGATCAATTAATTTTTTGTGAAATTTGGACAACCTAATTCGAAGAAAAAACACACCTACAAACAAATATGTATGTTAGTTGTGACAAGTACGGACATGTGTTGTCTAAAAGTTTATAAAAATTCTAGTAATCTCGGATTATCGAGCTCATTTGTTTCGAACAGCTTAAGATACAGAACCTACCTATTGAGACATGTGAGCTTAAAGTCCTATCTCATAGACCGCTCAATTTTGTGTGGAATTTGGACAACCTAATTCCAAGAATCCTCGGTGTAAAACAATTCAAATAGGAAATGCAAATTCATAACAAGGGATGAAAGACTAACAAAAATCTGAGCAATGGGTCCAGGCTGACCCAAGGCCTTGAGCACAAGGTGAAAGAAGTGGGAGATGACCAGAATGCAAGACAATTGCAAGCCCATTGAGGTGAGAGGATTGAACAAATCATCTCGACAAACCATGCGGTGGGTAGCATCCATTGTTGTGTTAGCTTGCAAGGAAACCAAGATTGAGGAGAGAAAGAAAAAAGAGAAATCAAATCACATGCAACTTTTATTAATTACGATGGTATTTTGGGATGAGAAAATCTATCACATTGTTCATATTCCCTTCCTTTTTATTGATGATCCGTAAAAATTTAACATCTTTTACTTGATCAACTCTTGACTTACCCAAAATAGAAAAAAAATTATAATAAAAGTTTTAACACCCCACAATTTTACACAAAATGTTAAAAATAGTGGGAGAGAAAAGGGGGATGAGGGAGTGCAAAAAGATAGTATTTCATCCGTAGTATCTCCAACAGAGCATTTATATGGCTTATAATAGTTAATAGGAGTAAGTTCTATAAACTCCTGAATTACAACCAATTTAACAAGCCTCTAAACTTTAAAACCTTTCAATTTGGATTCCTGAACTTTCAATTGCAATTAATTTGAACTCCTCCGTCAGATTTTAAACATTAAAAGAGAAACAATGACTTTTATACCCCTGAAATTTTTTATAAAATTTCAAATTTACCCTTAATTCCTTAAAAAATAAAGTTTAAAAAAAAAAATTGCAGTCACAAGGGTTTTTTTTTAAAAAAAAATAAAAAATAAAAAATCAGAGATATTTTGGTCATTTTACGGTAGTGTCCCTAAAAAGATCAATATTTTCCAAAAAAAAAATAACACAAAAACATTCTCATCTTTTAGAGCATTCACAATGGATGAGCTAAATGACACTTTTATCTAAAATAGCTCTTTAAATTGACAAAATATCATCTACATTGGAGAAGCTAAAAAAAATGTAGAATAGATATTTTATTAAATGAGCTTAAAAAAAAAAAGCTACATGTAGGGGCACTATTCAAAGAGCTATTTTCCTAAATTTTCTTCCCACGTCTTTTTTTTCTCCCTCTATATCTCCCAAAATTTTCTTCCCACATTTTTTTCCATTGTTTCCCTCACCTGTTTTCTCTTTTTTCAAAATTTTATCCTACTATTTCTCTTTCACATCTCATTTTTTCCAAAATTTTCTCAAATTATTTCTCTCTCTACATCACTTTTTTCTCAAAAGTTAAAGATAAGATATTTAAGAAAAATACAATCATTATAAAAAATAAAAATTAAATAATATAGATAAAAATATAACTAATCGAGGCCCTTAAAAAGTTATTAGCTAAACTAGATAAATTGAGTTTTGAGGAGATATTTTACATAAAAAATTAACTCTTTCATTGTGAATGCCCTAATATCACATCATTCATTTTTTGTAGCACATCATTTACTTTTTATTACTATTTAAATAAAAAAAAATCACTGCAAACAAAATGTTTACTTTACTTTTCAATACCACTTATTTACTTTTCTATACCAATCATTATTTACTTTTTAATTTTTTTTTTTAATGTCAACAATACCATGGAAAATGAGTAATTCTAGAAGGCCTACTTGTATCTTACTAAAATGATGTGGTTATTAAAATCATCATTTTATCAAAATTCAATAATGATCAATCACAAGTTCAATGGTGATTTTAATAGCCACATCATTCTTAGTAGGACATAAGTAGGACAAAAGTAGGCTTTCTAGAATTACTTATGGAAAAGGCCTTATTGTTTAACAAACAAGGCCTAGGTATTGCCGTTAAAAGTGAATGGCTAAATCCGACAAAGGAGTTCAAATTAATTGCAATTAAAAGTTCATGAGTCAAAATTAAGAGGTTTTGAAGTTTGGGAGAAGGCTTGTCAAATTGCGTGATAATTCAAGAGTTTAAAGTAAAGTTACCGTTGGTTAATATCTGAAAATATTCTAATAGCATATGGAACTCTACACTCAATGCAAACCTAAGGAATCGACTTTTGCTAATTCTCGCTCTAGGCTTCTCTCTCTTTCTTCCTGAAAGATTTTTTTATTCTCATCTTCTTTTTCCTCTTACATTTCGTTTTTGCGTCTTCTTCTTTTGTCGTTTGTTCTCTATTTTTCTTGGCATCATCCTCTGCTCTGCTTTCCTTCTGGTTTGATTGTGCAATATGGCTACTTCAATGATGGATCAATCTGATCTTCAAGCTCTCATCGCTGAAATAGAGGCTTTGGGTTGGGATAAGCCGGATTTTTTGGTGCCTCACGATGGGGTCCTTGCTCCACAGGACCGGTTTGCTTTTGTTGGAAAACTGCTGGCTCAAAAAACCCATAACTGTTCTCACGTTCGTTCTACTCTCTTATCTGTGTGGAGCTTTGCTAAGCCTTTCTCTATGGAGGTTTTGGAGCCAAATAAGTATTTATTCACTGTTTCACAGGAGAGTCTCTATCAACGCATTCTTGAGCTAGGGCCATGGACGATTAAGGGTTCTTTATTATTGCTTCAGCCCTGATCCTCTGAGCTGGCCATTGATGAAGTTAAGCTACAGTTTTGTGCTTTTTGGGTACAGATACATGAACTTCCACGGCAGTTTATGACTACAAAAAATGTTATTCGTATAGGTAAAGCTATTGGAGACATTTTGGAACTGGACAATAATAATTCTTCTGGGATTAACAGTCGTCCGTTTATTCGAATGAAAATCGAAATCAATACTTCCTTGCCTCTTTCTTCGGGATTTTATATGCCTCGTGAGGGGACGAAGCCTCGGTGGATAGCTTTCAAATATGAACATTTGGATGAGTATTGTTCATCATGTGGTCTTATTGGCCATATAAAAAAATTCTGCTCTGCTCCTCCAACAAAACGAACTCCAGAAAAATATAAGTTTTGTCTGCGGGCTGCTCCCTATGTTCGTCCCAGCTTGATGCCTCAGCCTCAACAAGAAGACTCTGATTCTGGTATTTCTTCTGCAGCCTCTGTGGGGAATTCTCCGAGTTGTTTGTCTCCTTCACGTCCTCTAGATCCTCCATGCAGTAACTTTGGGCAGCTTGTTCCACGTAACCAAATGGATTCTCATGGTTCCTCAACCAACTTGTTTAGCTTGCACCACGTGGACTCTTCGAGCAGCTTAGTTCCATCTCAACCGAATCAGTTATTCCAACAGTGGGAATCCTCCTCCTATCAGCAACCTCTTGGTCGTTTTCCATCAAAAGGTACACCTCATATTATCTCTTTGAAATCTAAGCAACTTGATTGGCCTTATCCTTCATTAAATGACCCCACTAGCACCCCTTATCTCTATCAGTTCATGCCACCTACTACCCAGCTGGCTCCATGTTCCTCTTCTAGAAGCCATCCCATGACAAATTCCCCTGCAGGATCTTTTCCTTCCCTTATGTCCCATGAACCTGGTCTCTTTAACACTTTTCTACATAATTGGGCCCAAAACCCAAATAATCCTAGCCTATTGGACAAGTCTCCACCTCCATTCCAAGTGAGCTCCAATGCTAANCTGTGGTGCCATCCAAGAACGTGTCCACCGTATATTCCTGCTGTTTGTGGAGCTTCCTCTATTTTACAGGTACCATGTACTTCTATGTCAGCTTCTATGGATGGGTCTGGCTTGTCCTCCGATCACATGGACATTTCCCAAACTCATGTTTCTCCGGCTGCAGTGGTTGTTCCATAAGAACCTTTTAAACGTCGTTTTTTTAGGGCCTCCAGGGGAAACCGTATGGTGTCTAATATTTTGGGGCCTGCTGCAGCTTTGAATCTACCTACTGAAGCTCGTGATGTGACTTCTTTATCTGATATGGATATTTTGGAGGAGGGCCCGTTGAGGCCTCCTCCGCAGGTATGAAACTCCTAGCCTGGAATTGCAGAGGGTTATCCCGTGCCTCTGCAATTCGCAATTTAAGGGGTAAGGTTAGCAAATATTCTCCTGAAATCCTTTTTTTGTCAGAAACTAAAACTCAATCTGCTGCTACTATTGTAATATTAAATAATCTTGGTTACTTTTTTATGTCGCATGTTTCCCCTATTGGTTCTAAAGAGGGACTTTTGTTGGCTTGGCGACATGGTGTGGATTTAGACTGTTTTTCATCTTCTGTTAATACAATGAATGCTTGGTGCTATTATGATCCGCCTAACAAACCATGGTTGTTGTCTTGTATTTGTGGACCTCCTGAAAAAGCTAACAACTTGAAATTTTGGGACTGTCTTGTGAGTGAGAGGAAAGATTTTCATGGGCCATGGCTTTGTATTGGTGATTTTAATGTTATTTTATCTCAGTCTGAAAAATATGGGGGTAGGCCTTTTGCATGTTCATCTCATGATCCATTTCGAGGTTTTTTGGATTCTTTTGGCATGATTGATTTAGGATTTTCTGGAAATCCCTTCACATGGTCAAATAAGCGTCAAGATCATCATCTTATCAAAGAACGCCTGGATCGTGGTATTGCAAATCCCAATTGGGTCCATCTGTTCCCTCATTATGCAGTTCAACATCTTCTTGCTCAAACTTCTGATCATAATCCTATCCTTTTAAACACATCTCCCTCCGATCTCACCCTCTCTCGACCTTTTCGATTTGAAGAATTCTGGACTTTTGATTCTTCTTGCAACTTCGTTGTCTCTAAGGCTTGGCTTAAAAGTTTTCATGGTACCTCTGACTTTGTTCTCTTGAAGAAGCTCAACGCTACTAAATTGGCTCTAAAATTTTGGAATTCTCAACATTTTGGCAATATTCAGAAAAAGATTGCCTCCTCTCTTCGCCAACTTGATTTCATTCAACAATCCTCTCCATCAACTCTAGCCTCTGAACAGGAGGGGCTTCTTCAAAAATCTTTGGATGATCTTCTTATTCAAGAAGAATCGCTTTGGAGAAATAAATCTAGAGAAGTTTGGCTCACTTGTAAAAACTTGAATACAAAGTTTTTTCATACATTGACCATCATCAAACGACGACAAAATGCTATTGATTTTCTCAAGCTCCCCTCAGGGAGCTGGTCCTCAGACAGGCAAACTATTGGTAACTGTTTTACTAATCATTTCAAGGAATTATTCTCCTCTTCTGATCCTATTATAGATGAGGATCTGCTGTCTCTTTTTGATAATTGCATATCAACTGATGCTAATGATTCCCTCTGTGCAATTCCTTCGGAGCATGAAATTTTTTCTGTCTTGACTAGTATTGGTTCTACGAAAGCCCCAGGTCCGGATGGCTTCACAGCTCTTTTTTATAAGAAATATTGGCATATTGTTAGGGAGGTTGTTCTTGCCTGTATCTAGGACTTTTTTGGAAATAATCGGCTTCTTCAAGATCACAATCATACTTTTATAGCTCTTATTCCCAAACAATTGGGCGCTTCTACAGTTCATCAATTTCGTCCTATCAGTTTGTGCAATATCATATATAAGCTCATATCGAAGATTCTTGCCAATAGATTTAAAGCTTATCTCCATCTTTTTATTTCACCTTATCAATCAGCTTTTGTGCTTTCCAGGAATATTCAAGATAATACTATTATGGCTCATGAGCTCTTTAATGTCATCAATTCAAAAAAGGGCCGTGGCGGACTGATGGCTATCAAGATTGATATGGAAAAAGCGTTTGATCGTATGGACTGGAGTTTTATTTTAGCCATTTTATCCAAGCTGGGGTTTCATTCAACTTGGGTTAATTGGGTTAGAATTTGTATTACTTCTCCCTCGTTTTCTATTCTCATTAATGGAAGCCCGTTTGGTCAATTTTCTCCAGAACGAAGTCTACGTCAAGGGGATCCTTTATCTCCATTTCTATTTATTTTAGGAACGGAAGTCATATCTCGTCTTCTTCTTCGGCAAGAATCTAATGATCTTCTTCAAGGTATCAAAATAGCCCGTAATTGTTCTGCGGTCTCTCATCTCTTATTTGCAGATGATCTCATTCTCTTTGCAAAAGCTACTTCTGCAGAGGCAATTACTCTTCAATCTTGTATGGACATATATTGCCGTTGGTCTGGACAGGCTATCAATTGTTCAAAATCATCGATTCATTTTAGTAAGAATACGGCCTCCTCTACCATTACTAGCATTAGTGGTATTTTCCCTTTCAAACGAGCTACTGTTTCTTCTAAATATTTGGGTTTACCACTTTTATTTGGGAAGGCAAAAACGGCATCTTTTAAGGATATTTTGGAAAAAGTCTCTGGAAAAATTGAGGGATGGCGTGCAAAAACCTTGTCTCAAGCTGGGTGTTTAGTGCTTATTAAATCGGTGGCAGCAACTATTCCTTCTTATACCGTGAGCTCTTTCTTGCTTCCGACTTCTATAAGCTCATCTTTGGATCGAGCTTTCAAAAAATTTTGGTGGGGATTTCCGAAGGATAAAACTAGAAATTTCTCCCTCAAATCCTGGAACTCTATTTGTTTACCAAAGGAAGAAGGAGGTTTGGGTTTTCGGCGTATGCATGACTTCAATCTGTCTCTTATTTCAAAGTTGGGTTGGAAGTTGCTTTCAAATTCCGATTGTCTTTGGGTTAATCAACTCCAGAAGAAATATATAAAATATGGTAGTTTTATATCTTCTCCGAATGTTTCTTCCTCTTCATGGATCTGGAAAGGTATTCAAAAAATTAAGCCTTTAATATCTGCTGGGGCTTGTCTGACAGTCTCCAGGACCTCTACTGCTTCTATCTGGACGACAAATTGGGTCCCTTCTCTTCCATCTTTCAGGCCTTTACCAAAGTTCCCTTCCAACAGGAATCCAAGGGCTATTCTAATACGAGATTTGATAGATCCAACTCTCTCTAGTTGGAAAGCTCCTGCTATCAACTCTTTGTTTGACCCAATTTCAGCCCAAGCTATTCTCAAAACTCGTATTTCTACAGAATTTGCCCCGGCTTATTTTTGGACTCCTTCTACATCTGGGAAATTCTCTGTTTCATCCGCATATAGTTTTATCACTGGATACAATACAAATACTTCCATTTCTTCATTTCGGCCTCAGTTTTGGAATTCTATATGGAAGTTGAAACTCAATGATAGGCTCCGGTTATTTTTGTGGAAAATCGCTTGGAATATTTTCCCTACAAAAGAACGGCTAGGTCAATTATTTCATGTCAATTTGGACTTTTCATGCCCCCTTTGTAAGATTGCAGACGATTCCCTTCAGCATCTCTTTTTCGACTGTATTTTTGCTAGGATTGTTTGGCGTCATTCATTCTGGCCTCTGGATTCTACAAAGTTTAATTTCTCTTCTATGGTGGATTGGATTAAATTAATCATTTCTCCGGTTAGTTCTCTTGGAATCCCTCAGGCAGATTGTCATAGATTTCAGATCTTTGCCTCGGTGGCATGTGATATTCTCTGGTACTACAGGAATCAAGCTTTTCATAATGATATCACTTTTGTGGCGAGAAATGTTTCTATGCATATAAATAAAATTGCTCTAGAGCACTTTCAAGCCTGGGAGTCTGTCTCCTCTGCTCCAGTGGAAAAATGGATTCCGCGCCAAACTGGGTCAAAATAAATTTCGATACAGCCATTAGAGACTCATTCTCTGCTCAGGCGGCTGTATGCAGAAATTCTGATGGGAAAATTCTACATTTATCTTCACTTATCAGCTCTCCATGCTCTGTCAATGAAGGTGAAGCCTTGGCAGCACAATTGGCTATTTCTTTAGCTTGTTCTTTCAACTTTGATCGGTTTATTCTCGAAGGTGACTCTGCAGTTGTTATCCAAGCTCTCAAGTAGTCTTCATCCATTTTAGATTGGAGGATCTCTCCCATTATTTTGAACTCTTTGGATACTATTCCTTCTACTTCTTTTTGGAAAGCTAGAAAGGTTAATAGAAGTACAAACTTCTGTGCCCACTCAGTGGCACGTTGGGCCGCAGCCAGTTCTCATACTGGCAGCATTCCCTTTTCTTACTCTACTCCCACTTCTCTCACTCTAGCTAGTGGGATTGATCCTGATGTATCTATTTTGTAGTTGTTTTTCGCTCTTGGTTTTTCCAAGGCGCTTTTATAAAAAAAAATAAAAATAAAAAAAATGCAAACCTAAGGTAAAATGGAATATAGGAAGATTAAACTGGATATGAGCAATGCAGGAAAACTGTCAAAATTGTAAGATTATAAGAGAACTCAAATTATTTTTTTTTTTTTAGTAAAGGCAATCTTAACCATTTATTTTTTAACAGATCGGTCCCTAATAAAAATAAATAAATAAATAAATGGAGGCAAGCCAAAGTCGATTGACAAGCTCCCATGGTGGTTGTCACCATAACTGTCTAAAGTAAATGAAAAATGTAGGGATCATATTATGTCATTGGGCCCATGCCTTTGGACTTCATCCCAAAGGACCACAGCATATCACTTCATTATGGGCCAAATCCCACTAAATTACGTCAGATTTAAAGCAACTTTTTTGACACTTTCTGCCCCCCAAGAGAAAAATCTCAACTTATTGAATCCTGATGTCTATTAAAATATCATAAAGAAAACAAACTTTAGTGTGGGCATTATAATTTAAATATATATGCGACTTAAAAACTTATTTTTCAAATATATATGTATAATTATTTCAATTTGTAAATGAATTATAATAAAAAATGCTAAAGAATAATCATACATCCAAAGAACTATCATAATGGGCCACCGCCGCCATCAAAAGCTGCATTCCCAAGTGACTTTCACCTTCCTTGATAGTTTCCAGGGCTTTAAGGTGTTTATAATCTATCATGGTTGAGTTACTGTATTTTCTTATTTTCCCTTATATTTCTTTTTCATGTATTTATGCTTTTGTAATTGTAAAACTTTTTGACAATACTACCCTTCAAAATGCACTAAACGAAAGAAATCGATGTGATTTGAAATGAAGATGATCTTTTTCTTTCTTTCTCATGACAGATTGTGGTGTGACTAGTGTGGAATTTGTGGTTATTTCCATCTACGGACACCACAGCAAGGTGGAGACAAAATGATTTTTTAAATTAAGTGAAATGTTTTTACATTTCTTTCAAATCACACATCTCTAAAATAAAACGAAACAAAATGTAGAACTGGTTCAATTTTTCGAGACTTCGACATAACTTTTTTTTTTTTTTTTAATTTTGAGAAAACTTCGACATAACTTTTAATATCACAATTAAATCGAATTTTTTTTTTTTTTTTAATAAAGATTTATTTAAAGATCAGTTAAGTCCGCCAAGTCAATATTTTAACATAATTATAATATAAAAATGTTTATAACCTTTTCTCTCTTTTTTTTGGTCATGTATTTTATATAATTTTCCTTGTGATTAATATCTAGCTTTAACTCACCTAATTTTGGTTTTATTTTAATCTTACCAAAGGCAAAAAGACACCCAACTCTTTCAATTGGGAAGGAACTTTTGATGAATTGTTGGAAACAATCATTACTCTCTCCATTTGTCCCTTTGTTCCTACAAACCCACTATCATTTTTTTTCTTTTTCTTTTTCTTTTTCTTTTTTACAGTACAAACTACTTTTCTCCTTGATGTAAATTGTAATTAACACTAGCCTCTTCTTGGGTGTTTCCCTTCCCTAAAGTACTTTCCCAAATTCCCACCAACCTTTTTCCAGCTTTCCAGGAAAATTCTCGCTCAAATGAATTTCAAAGGCACATAAATAAAAAAAATCAATTACCATTTAACACCATATTATTTTTATTGATTTGCAATATATGATTTTATAAAATTATCTACTTTATATATACAAATAGTTTTATTATCTCTGCAGAACATGGTTAGCTACCTCTTATTGTGTTCTAAGATTCTTCCTATTTGTAGGTCATTTGTGGCATGCAGGAAGGGCTGGGGCAGCCGCAGCTTAATAGACTGCAAATAAAGTGGTAATTAGAAGACAAAAAGTAATTAAGATTAATAAAGTAGTTATAATGCAACGCTTTATTAGTCAAGTATGAATCAAACAAACGACAAATCTCAAGAAAAAAGGCTCACAAAACAGAGTGAGAAGGAAAGTTTGATTACAATTTCTTCATTCAAAAGGCTGAAGCTTTTGTTCTATTAGAGATATTTAAAATTAATTTACCCCACAAAAAAAAAAAAAGATAAGAACTCCAAAGAGCCATCTCATGGAGCAGATGCAAGCAACCACACTCTCTCCTCTATACTAAAAGATTCACAAATTCAACATAAACAAAACTCCCCAAAATGGGGTCTCCTTCTCCAACTCTGTTCTTGGCCTTCATTTTTTTTTTTTTTTCTTGCTTGGAAAGCTATTAGACATAGATTTTTCTGTTATTTTTCTTTCTCCCTTTTTCAGGAAATATATGATGGTAGGCAGTGCCTCCCCAACTTTTTTTTTTTTTTTTTTTTAATTTTTATACATAAATTTGAGCAGCTACCATGGAGCTTGTATCGAAACGACAGTCCTGGGTTTTGTTGGGGGATGTAGACTCCCTCTGCTGCTTTTTTCTCAAGGCCTTCATAGAAGAAGAGAGGTTACAGTTCTTCTCCTTGGCTTCATCTGTTTCTATTTGCTCTTGCCTGCACTCTTCACTACAGAACGGCGTGTCTCCTCTGCAAATCCAAAAAGACTCCCATCATTCATCCGTAATAATAAAGAAAACAATATTAAGATGAAAGCCCCCCCCAATAAAAGAACATATTGAGAAATGATAAGAACTTTGAATATTGCTATTAGCTATCTAAAAGAAAGAGGAAAAAAGAAGAGAAATTTAAGACGGTCTCTTTTTCATATTGTTTGAGCCTAAGAAACTTGATGAAATTAAATCCCAAGATTTCCCAGCGCCAAAAAGGAGCAATTCTGTTTTTTGTTTGTCTAAATAAGGAATCTTAAGATCATATTCTCCATAAATCACACCCACTTTCGCCCCCAAACAAAACACCCATTGATCTAAATTTCTAATTGGTTTATTGAAACCCCAAAGAACAGAATAAGAATAAAAAGAAAAGAAGAGAAAAAAAAAAAAGTGGCTAACCTGTACATGAAGATGTCTCTGTTATCCCCAAGAGGTTTCTTGCAAAGAAAACAGGCTTCTAAGAAATGGGGTTGGGGCTCTTCGAATCTGGCATCATAGAACCTCCCAGATCTAGGAGAGGAAACCGAAACGTTTCTGAAACTCCCCTTCCTGCTATTGTATGAAGCGCTGTAACAGAGTGTCCTGGACAAGAAAAGGTTGTTGTGGTTGTGGTTGTTGTGTTGGTGACTTCCAGAGACACCAGCTTCCATGTCAGCCAGAGAGGCCAACCCATCAACTTCCTCGATGAAACATTGCCTTCTAGTTCCACTCAGAGACTCCATGAAATCAACAAATGTGTTTTGTTTTATGTTCCAAAGACTCCTCCTTTCCTTTGGGTCTTCCTCCGAAGTGTTGAAATTTGAGTGGTTTTTCAGAGAACGAGAGAGAGAGGTGGTAATGGGAGAGTGGAAGGTATTGAGATTATAAAGAGAGTTGGTGACGAGAGAGAGCGCAATAAACAACGGCAGGTTTCGAAGAATCCGTGCTAGTGAATCCATTGGTTGAAAATACCTGCATCTCTAAGTTCAAAATATTTTCTTTTTTCTTTTTCAAGAAGTGTTAATGTAATCGCCACTGCTATCACCAACTATTACGATGATGCCATGGAGAGCGAGAAGGGAGAGTTTTGTGCCTGTTGGATTGAAGAAGGAGTGGCAGTTTTGTCGTGTTTTTAAGGAAAAGTGAGGGTAAAAAGGGAGGAAGATTATTCTCGAAATGGGGCCAAAGATTTTTCCACTCTTTCTGAGCACGTGGCCCCCACTCGCGACCTAACCGCACATGATCTCAACGTCCGCTCGTACTGAGGAATTAAGGCTTGTCCCCAACGCTCGTACTGTGCGCGTAACCGTAACGTTCACACCGCCCAAGGTCGTTAAGTCTCCTGCCTCGCCTTGCTCGTTAAGTAAAAGAAAGAATCCACTTCCAATAGAAAAGGAAAATTAGAAAACGCGTGTTTGGTTTTTTCTTAAATTTAAAAATGTGTTTTTTTTTTTCTTTGTTCAATTATCATCCAAGTAATTAACGACATATCATATTAAACACACGCGCCAATGGCTTATCGAATTTTTATTGGACTTTTTCTATGAAAATTTCAAACCAAAAAAAGAAAAAAAAAAAAAAAGAGAAATGATCAAGCCACGCGCCAATGAAGCAAGTGAAAGAGTCCCAGCAACCAATACAGTACGTGTACTACACCTCCGAAACCCACGGTTTCACTTCCCCAGATTCTTTTGTCGTTTTCTTCGGGCCCAACTAAAGGGCCCCACGGTCCCATGACGACGATGATGACGTGGGCCCCCGATGACTGGCTTTTGAGGAGCTCTTTTTCCTAGGTTTTTGTTCCCTGCTCTACCCACCTGCCCGACTCGAACAACGGGCAGCAGCCCCATATCTGCCCGTTGGCTCTCGATTATTCACCGCTCTTTACACGTGTGCTATAATGCTCTATACCACCGCACCACCTCAGGTCTATTGCTACCCTCCACGTGGTGAGCTACGGACAAAAGTAACAACGTCCGCTGAGTCATAATCAAATAATTTTTTTTAATTTTTTTTTTTCACTTGCTCAGAAAAAATAAATAAATAAAAATCACTTGCAAATAAAAAATTATTTATTTATTTAAATTATTTAAATTCATTTTTAAATTTTAAAGTAGTAAGAACTCACATACATAATTTACAAAAACCGATTGATCTTTCTTAATCTCAGTGTATTATTGGCCGTTAGATTGAATTACTCCCTTTCTTCTAGAATTGGTGATTTTTTTTTATTTTAATTTTGGGTAAGTTAATAGGTGAATTTTGGATCGTATTTATGGGAGCTGTCTGTGATGGTCCTGATGGAGCCTGTGACAGAATTAAAGCACCGCCCACTGGATGGCATCGGAGAAGTTGCTATCATTCTAGAAGATAATTGAAATAATTAAATAGTTTTCTGTTATTTATTTGAATGATTATTGTGATTATTAAATACCACTGATGAGAGATGTGATTATTTATGGGGGTTTTCTTCAATGTTTGGGGGTCGTTTTCAAGGCTGTTGTATTATATTTTTACGTGCATATGAAATTTTTCATCAATCTAGTATATATAATTGTTTTAATGCTTTTTTTTTAATGGTATTTAAAGGGTTTGTAAATTAAGTTAGTTAAACTAATTCTTTCGACCTAATTTAAAAAAAAAAAAAGAAAAAATTGTTTATGTCACGTAAAAACATTTTTTAAACCAAAATTAATTACTCACACTCTTTTTTTTTTTTTAAAGAAATAGTTATTTATGAAGGAATTGATAGTATTTTTCAAAAAAAATCAATTTTTTTCAAAAAAATTATTTTAACCCTTAAATTTGTTTTTTATATAAAAAATTAAAAAATAAAATAAAAACCTATAATTTCAAGGGGTGGGCAGCCACCCTTGCAATTTATAGGTTTTCTCCTCCTTTTTTTTTAATGTGAGTTTTTTTTTTTTTTTTAATTTTGGTTCAACTCCAATTAAAATACACATGTTACAACTAAGGAATAATAATAATTATTACATTCCACTTTCCTCTTCTATTCCTAGTAATAACTATTCATTTTTTTTAATAGAATACTCAATCCGCAAACCAAATGAGTTCTTAAAACTTTTTTTTTTTTTTATTTGAGCAAAAATGAGCCCTTAAACTTATTTTGACTTAATGACACTTTAAAATAAATAGTCATCAAGGAGTAGTTTAATTAGCTGTGAACTATGTCTAATAAAACAAATATAATTAGTTTAAATCTTTCTACCCATTTTCTTGTACCGACATGTCAAAAAGTATATATTAAAAAAAAAAAAAAAAAAAGACTGGCTGGGGTTGAATAGAATAAGTTCAGGCCAAGACTGGGCAAGGTTGGACTTGGAGGCAGCAAGTCTTCGCAAACATGGTCCACTTGATGACTATCTCGTACAATCTTCACTTCAGTCAATTCTAGTTTAAAGTCCAGTGACTTTTTTTTTTTTTTTCTAAGCTGTCCAGTGACTTTTTTACTTGTCTATTTATTCAATTAATCTAAATTAAGTTTATATATTTGACTAAACTAACACAAAAACAAATTTTGTATTCTTTCTATCAATAGCACATGGTTTCGTTATATACTTATATATGAAATTTCAATGAAAGACATTTCTAATTATATTTATAATATTATTTTGTTGGAGTGTATAATATGTTCTATTTTCATGATAGCTACTGAAATTAATATTTTTCTCTCAAAAAAATAAACAGGTAATTATAGTAACAATTAACATATCTCATTTCATTAGTCGGACTTAAGGAAGCGTTTGCAGTTTCTACCACCTATGTTCATCATCTGCAGCTCCCAATGAATAGGTGCTAGTATGGTGACGCTCAGGTAAAATAGTCACAATTAGTCTCCTCGATCTACCATTTGCTAATAAATAAATAAATCTCTTTTCATGAACATCTCCTTTATATATGTTTTTCATTTTTCTTATTTAAACTTTCCCTGATCAATAACTAGGATTATCCCAAAAAAATATTATTATTATAAAAAAGTATTTATCTATCTAATTTGTATGGAAATTTAATTCACATTCCTCTTTTTTTTTTTTTCCAAATTTCACTCATGGCCCATTTATGATCCTTTAAAACTATTAATTAGAATAATTCAGAAATAATATTTACAAACTTTTTCTTTATTATAAAATTAATAGTATTGAGTGGGGGAAATACATTATTGATTTTTTTCAAATTTTTTTTTTCCCAAAAAGTTAGTCTTAATTCATCTAAGAATTCGGCTGCAACCTATTATATTAACCACATAATCAAATCTAAAGACTAGTTATATGGGGACAGATTTTACCACATCTAACTCCCAATTAAATAAAGACCATATGGTGCTAATTGCTTACCACATGGGATGAGTGCAAATAACGCACAAATCTAGATCTTCCGTATCTTTAATAATTTAGACAGCTAATTATAAGATTTATCTGATTGAACGGATCTCAAACTGTCCACCCACATGTTCAAACAGATACATTTATAAGCAATTTCGAAAGACAAATACACTGAATCTCAATCTATAAAGCAAAAGCTCGTGAAAGGGTGTAAGCCCGATTTGATTGTCGTGAAAAATAATTGAGGCTTGAAAGTTGAAAATTACTATGGCTTGGTTTAATCAACATGTTTTTGGTGAAGTCTCGTGATAATTAGTACAACTTTAATGACATGCTCATAAAGTATCAATTTCCGAAATTTTGGGTGGCTTAGATGATTAGTACCGAAAATGCGTGCATTCTGGTGCACTTTTCTTTCTTTGAGATTAACAAGTACGATTTGATGGTTTCTTTTAGTAATTTGGTTCAAGATAAAGTTTTCCTTGAAATTAGTTTTGAGGAATTTTTTTATTTTTTATTTATAGTCGGTATATATTTGCGAAAAACGTAAGTTTAAAATTGTATGTTTTAAAAAAAAATGCAATCTTAAATAATTTATTTTCTATAATTTGATTTAAAATTGCATCTTTTGCATATAAAATCTGATGCCAAATATACTTAATTTATTAAATTAATATGGTTCAAATAAATGTGATAATTACATAAATTTAATACATTGAACTAAAGAAAATTATTTTAACCCAAGGTAAACAATAACTTTATCCACTGGAGCACAAGGTGGTTGTTTAATTTTCATTTGTAAGTTTTTTTAGGGATAAGACCTACCTATGTATTTAGATATAGTCTGTTACGAGCAGATATGCCTCTTACATGAAGTGTGCATATGGGTTAGATCAGAGGAGCTAAATATGTTTTTTATTATTAAATTTTCAGTGTATTTACGATGTTTTACTTTTCATAGCTTTTTAGTTATGTTTCTCTGTCAGAACTTTATACTATAGATCTTTTATTATGGAATGAAGATGAAATAATTCCCTAATAAATAAATAAATCATTTGCAAGTAGGTAATCACTATTTAATTTTTCTTTTATTTTTTGTGGCAAATGGTTTAATCATGTCCAAATGTAGGCCTGGGGTTGGACAAGGCATAGGTAATAAATATTCACCTTTGTGGGAACATACTGCTGTTATCTAATTCATTGGCAAATACAATTATAAAAGTTGAATTTCTCATATATAGAGGCTAAATAAGAATTTAGATCTTTATTAATTTATATTGACACTTTTGTTATTAAAATTTTTCATTAAATTAAATTAATGTTTTGCAACTTTTTTATAAAGGTTTTCTTGTAATATGAAGCTTGGGCACACAATTTGATACTTTCAATAAGTCATTAATTTAATTTACAAATTAACAAGGGCTCTTGGTTGATTTTTGTGCTAAATATTATGATTTTTTATTTTTTTGGCGCTAAGATGAAAACAATTTTGTATGAGTTTGATGGATAAGATTCCTAAAATTCTATTTAAATTTAAAATTTATAAATCACAGACGTTCATCTTATTTAAGTATTTAAAATAAGTCATATTTCATGAGTAAATATGGCTTATTAAATTTATTAAGAGTAGTTTCATAATTTTATTATTAAATTTTTATATTAAATGTTAAAATATAACTTATTTTAGATATTTAAATGGGATAAATGACTGAAATTTATAAATTAAATAATCTCAATTTTTTTTTAAAAATTATATAAAATCTCAATCCAGTTTGATTCTATAGAAACACTTTTGACGTAGACAAANTTTTTGTCTTTACATTATTTTGGTTGTTCTTTTTAGTTCATGTGTTATTAGAAATACTGCAGTTTTTACTATAAATTTTTTATAAACATGTCAATTGTTAAACAATAAAATTTACCTATCAAATAATTTGCCGCTTAATTTTTTCACTCAAAAAATACTTATGGTACAATTTTTACTATAATTCTATACAATATGAATAACAAAAAAAAAAAGTCGAGCATTTCATTAATAAAAAAAACTTTTGCTTACCAAGAACAATCTCACGAATAAAAACTGAAAAATCCTCAATTCAAACCTAATCTAAAGTCTAAGATAAACCATCTTCGCTAGATTACGAGCAAAACTTTTGATCCGACACATAAATCATGCTGGAAAACTATTCAAAATAATTTTAGATCTCCCTTCATTATAATATTTCGAAATCCCAAATCTTTATTAATTTTTATAAAACTCTATATTCTAAGATTTTTTTAAATTTTGTCAAGGACGTGACAATTTACATAAATATCTTATGAATAATTATAACACGTCAATTTATAAGAAAATTATAATAGAAGGAATAGTACCTTAAAGTTTGGTAAGAGTTTTCCTTTCTATTTGAAAGAGTTGTAGCCGTATGATGGAGACACGATAAAAAGATACGGGAAAGACTTGCCCTGTCAATGGAAACGGCTCACAGAATTGTTGCTGTCACGTGACACTTTCGTAGGGTAGGGGCCATAGTTTTCATTTATGTCGACATTCCTTTTTCTTTCTGTGAATAGAAATAATAATAATACCTTTTTTTACCAGAAATACCCACACCCTAATTTCCTTTCAATTCTTTTGAAAGCTCAACTATTTTTTTTATTTTTTTTATTTTCTTTTGGTATTTAGGGTCAATTAACTTTATTATTATATATATGAAAATGGGGGAAAATTCAATAGGAGCCGTTTTCAAGAATAATTTAGAGAAATTCAAAGATTCTAATTTCCAACAATTATTGAAAATTAATTTCCTACGAATCAATTGACACCACTAGGCATAAGGGAATTGCAAGAATATATACTTGGTGCACGNTCGACATTCCTTTTTCTTTCTGCGAATAGAAATAATAATAATACCTTTTTTTACCAGAAATACTCACACCCTAATTTCTTTTCAATTATTTTGAAAGCTCAACTATTTATTTATTTATTTATTTATTTTCTTTTGGTATTTAGGGTCAATTAACTTTATTATTATATATATGAAAATGGGGGAAAATTCAATAGGAGCCGTTTTCAAGAATAATTTAGAGAAATTCAAAGATTCTAATTTCCAACAATTATTGAAAATTAATTTCCTACGAATCAATTGACACCACTAGGCATAAGGGAATTGCAAGAATATATACTTGGTGCACGCAACACGTCAATCAAATCACATTCTTCCCATGAACCACCCATTTTATACGGCACAAATGATCAAAAATGAGCTCATAGTGTTTTTTGTTTTTTTCCAAGCAATACTTGAAGGTTTCATTAATCAACCAAGTGTTTCTTAGTATGTTGTATTGTGATTGGTGTTAACACTGTGTTTCGTTAAATTGTGAACAAAATTCTGACGAATGAATCATTTTCATCATTAGGCAAATTAGAAGGACTTTTTATAATAAAAAGTAAACCTTAAAAATCAAAAAATTTAAAAAGTTAAACCAATAGGGTAAATAAATTATTTAACCATTTTTATTTTTTACTTTTTTCATTACCGGCAAACATAAACCTCCACGTGGATTAGCATTCCCACATTTGTTTCTTAAGCACCCAGCATGTTCTTGGACATGAAACCACTCTAGTCTTGGTCTTCAAGCTAGATTCCCTTCTTTTTTTTTTATTTTTTATAAAAAAAAATTCATATTTTTATTATAAAAGACACGTGTCAAATCAACAAATACCTTTTCTTTTCTTTATTTGTCAAAATCTCAAAATATAAAGATCAAGAGTAATGATACATGCAAGGTCAGTGTGAATGAACAATACTCACGTTAACTTTATTTTAATATTTTAATAATATATATATTTTATTACTCATTTTTTTAATAATATTAAAATATTAAAATAAGACCGATGTAAATACTATTCACTCACATTTCACTACTCAAAGACCAAAAATGCATATATTCTCTCTCTTTTAAAAAATACTTTTCTCTTGTCCTTTTTTTTTCTTTTCATAAGTAAAAAATATTAACAAATAATTTAAACTATAAAATACTCTAAAAAAAAAGTACCAAACGGATCCACTCAATCAAATTTCTTATTCACAAAATGATTTTAGAGAGTTTCTCGAGGAATTTGGAGATTCCCTGCAGCATAAAAGTTTTCAGAGACACATAGGAGGGGCACAATGATACACGTCCACACTTCATAATTAGACCCAAAAATAAAATAAAATAAAACTTGTGACATAAGATATGCCAACGTTTTCCTAGTACATATTTTATATCATTCACAATAAGTGTTCAACTTAAAATATTGAAGTAGGCTTTTTATGTGTTTTTTTATTGGGTAAGCAAGGCATGTGCAATAGAATAAATTGCCTTCCATATATTATTATTTTTTTTTAAAAAAAATGCACATACTGTCTTTGACATAGGGAGCATAAGAAATGCTATTCATGTCACACCACTCTTGCACTACTACAATCATCAAGCTTTTTGGTTATTATGAAATAGCTTGTCGGATTTTTTTTATTGGGTTTTTTCAATCAGTTAGGGTTCAAATTCATGACTAGCCGCCCATTACTTATTGTGAATAATGTCGTAATTAGTGGTACATTGCAATTGTGTGTGTAAAGCATGTGAAAATCTCTCTTGTTTGGTTTTGTGAATGTGAATATTGTGGGCATTGCTCTAGTGATGTGCTCCACCACTAGAACAAGAAGAAGACACCGAAAATTCAAGAGACAGCACGTGAAACAGCATAATAAGATTTTGAAAGTTTAAACTGATAATAAATAAGAAAATTTAATCGTATAACGAAATCTATAATACTAAAATAGGGTGATGAATGGTGTTTAGAGTCATAATTTGCCACACTTTTTAGTTGTTCCTAATAAGATATATAAATGCTCACATGGGATGAACAATGTTAGGCAAGATAGCCCATAGTATAGCTTAGAAAGAAAAGGGAAAAGGCTTTATTAAAGTGTGATTTGATTCTCATGAAATGAAATGACAATCTCCCTAGCTATTCTATTTTAATATACATCTTTTAATTTAAGTGCTGTCCATTTCTTTATTAACTTTAGTGACATGCATGCTCCAAAAGTAAAAAGATTTTCCGGAATTTTGGGTCCACTAAGTCTAAAGTTCTAGTTTTAAACAAAAAAAAAAGTAGCACCCTCCCATCACATTAAACTATTTTAACCATTACTTACTAATTCCCCCCCTCCCCCCCTTTTTTTTTTTTTTTTTTTTTTGTATGACGGGGAGACCAATTATGACTATCATATTTGGACGTGATCATAATAGCACCTACCCATTGGGAGTTGCACAAAAGAAACATAAACGATAAAAATCGCAGGCGCTCTCTCAAGTTTGACTGAGTCATAACCTGATCTAACCACACCTTGATAATATAATATAACTACTTTATTTTGGGAAGCTAACATAACGTAGTATTTGGGAAACAAATCTTTGACGAAATCCGTGGATTTTCAAACTAATGAACATGTTAGGATTGAAGGTGAAATAAATAGTGTTAAGGGGTAAACTTCTACGATAAAACTGAGAATTGAATATATTTTGATCAAATTTTTGCTTTCTATATTGTAAAAAATCTTTCAGCAAAAAATTGTGTTTTTTTTTTTTTTCTTTTCAAAATGGTATTATGGTCTTGTATTATTGTTGGAAAAATATCTCAAGAAACACAATATTCTAGATACAAACAGGTGTTACCCCCGTCCCAGACTTTTTCCTCTCCTAAGAGCAATGCATGCTTCGCCAAGGAATGAGTTGCTGTGTTAGCACCCCTTTTAACGTGGCTAATCTCCCAACCAGAAAAAAAACTATGAATCAAGGATTTTGCATCGTTAATCAACATCCCATATTTATTCAAGCACCTGTCTTCTTTTTGCAATGCTTGAACGACCTCCAACGAATCATCTTTAACTGATAACCTTTGTCTGTCCCAACAAATTAAATAGTAATTTTAAAAAATAGAAACACGGGAGGAGACGGACGAGAGGAAGAAATGAAGCATTTTCCTTCTTTATATTCCATAAATATTATATTTCCATAAATTCATACTTCCTTGGCAGGATACCAAACTGTTGGAATACCATTTTTCTCGTAAGTTTTATTTTTATTGGGTTTTGATATTTGGCGGGTGGTTTGGGGCTTTGCTTTTGTCTTTTGGAGGAACAAGTAAATTTACGTTGTACCCTAGTCTTATTATAAAAGCCAATGGCTTTTTGACTCTTCTGTTCCACAAGTGGATCGAATGGAATGGGAGGAGCGCCCACGGACTTGTCGCACTCATTTAACTACCTGGCCCACTCATCAACAACCTTTTTTTTCTTCTTTGTTTTTCTCTGATTTTGTTTTCTTTCTCCGCTAGCTGCCCAATACGGCAACGCTTTTGTCTCCGAGCAAGGGCGGTTTGGAACTTTGGGAGCCAAAAAAAATTTAAAAGATTATTGGGGAGAGAAAATTTAATTTTTAAGGTCTATTTTTTTTATATAAAAAAAAATTATATTTTTTTGGAACCGGCCACCTCCAAGCCAATGGATGATTTTGCCCTTGTTTCTATTTTTTTTTTTAATTTATATTTTTTTGGAACCGACCACCTCCAAGCCAATGGATGGTTTTGCCCTTGTTTCTAAGGGTTAACTTAATCAAATAGTTCGTACTTCACGAAGCGTTTTTTGAACAGAAATTGTTAATGTGCAATGTCAGTAGACTCCAAGCTTTTCAACGGATTAGAACTAGGTATTGCCGCATGTTGCTTTGTTGCCAGCCGCTGTCCATCATGTCCGGCCACCCAATTCTGATCACATCTCCGACGACTTTTTCAACAACTCTTTCGGCATAAGCAGTTTTTTTGGCGAATTCAACTCTTTTTTTCTTTTTCTTTTTTTTTTTTTAATTTCTTTTACCCAAACTCAAGCTTACACCTTGATTCTGAGAATGAGTGTTAAGAATATTATATTAGGTTATTTATTTTCTTAGATATTCTAAGTCTACTAGGTTTATATTTTCTTAGTCTACCAGGTTACTTGTCTATCACTTATAACCCCTCTATAAATAAAGGTCTCTATATTTATATCAATATCAAACTCAATACAATATAGTTTATTATATGCTTCTGCGCTCTCTCTTATCTCTCTCCTTCTTCCGCTCTCTACAATATATTCAACAATATATTTAATACGGTACTAATAAGATTATGATACCTATTTTGTAGAATTGATAACAATGACCTAATCTTGACCATTTATTATCATTTGGACGTTGAAGATGTTTGTTATTTCGGTATCACAACTTCAAAAAGTCTTTTCTTATGTTTTATTCATTTAATACTTATAAATAAAAACAAAAACAAACCAAAAAAAAAACGTTTTTTTCTTTTCTTGCCATAGTTCGTTTATTTGTTTTACCCAATAATCATTTCGGAACTGAATACATATATATACAATCTTACACGTGGGGTTCAGCGAATGACTCACCGTCAGAAATACTCCCAACGTGTCAAAGAAGTACCGGAGGTGATCCTGTTTTTAAAATTGTTTTTATTATTTAATATTATTCAATAATATGAAAAGAAAAAGAAAAAAATTAGTCTCTGACGCTCTGCACAGTGCACACAACAGAGAGGACACGTACACCAGCAAGCACAGTGTTGCCGTGTGTTACAGCACACCCGGCTGCCCACGTGTGTTTCCCATGCACCCGTCATCTTCTAGAACGTGAAAGCCTTTCTTGATTCTGGTGTCAGCACTTGTATAATTCTTAAATCTGTTTTAATTTATTATTATTATTTTTATTCTCTAATTCAACGTGCTCGATCATGTTTATGTTTCAATTTTTTGAATATTTAATTAAATAAATAAAATTCCTTTCTTTTCTTGATTCTTATGAGGCCTTTAATTAGCCTCTCTAAGTGGAGTCCCAATTCCCAAGCATCTATGTCTTAGGCTCCGTTTACTTCGACGTAAAATGATTTTCAGAAAATGATTTCCACATTTTATGGTGTTTACTTCGACGTAAAATAATAGTCAAACAGAAAATGATTTCCATTTGACCAAAAAGCCTTTACATTTTTTGGAAAATGGTTTCCCCTTTTTAATTTCGTAAACCATTTTCCCAACTCCACCAAAAAAAAAACTCGACTCTCCTGATTAGAAAAAAAAAACCTACGACCTCCTTCACGCACGCCTGCATCTCTCACTCGGCTGATCTCCTTCACCTGCACTGCATAGCTCATCTCTCTCTCTCTCGACCAGGGGATTCTTTATGATGCTGCGCAAGGTGGTCTCATTAGATGGAGCCGCGAAGGGAGTGCGACTGGAGATCATCTCGTAGACGAAGATCCCGAAGGCCAACCAGTCAACGGCGTTTCTGTGGGATTCGCCGAACACAACCTCTAGCGAGACGTACTCGTGGGTCCCAACGAAGGAGCATGACCGGGCGCTCACTGGCTTCGCCACGAAGAGCCAATTTGGGGTCAGGGTCTGAACCTTGCGTGACCGGAAGATCGGTTGGAGAGGAACGAGAAAGGCGCGAGCGTGGGACGGGCTCGTTGTGGTCACGGGATCTAGGGAGAAAGATGGAGATTCAACGGCTGCGATCGCATCAGAGCAAAGGGAGAGGTCAAAGCCCGAGAGCATGATGTGACCGTCCGATTTGACTAAAACGTTCTTAGGCTTCATGTCCCTGTAGATTATTCCCAAACATATGGAGGTATTCCATGCCATGAGAAGCTCAGCAGCATAAAAACTAAAAATTTATTTTATTTTATTTTATTTTTTTTTAAAAAAAGGTAGCATTTCTTCCAAGTCAAACAGTAAACAGGAAATTTTGACACTTTGATTTTTTTTTTTTTTTTTTTTTTATATATTTTTATATTTTATAGGTTAATATAATTAAAAGAAAATATTAAAAAAAAATTGATTTTCAATGCTCGCGGTAAACACCGTAAAATGTTTTCGGCAGAAAATGTTTTCAAGGAAAATGATTTTTCTGAAAATATTTTTCGACGAAAGCCATTTTACGTCGAAGTAAACGGAGCCTTAGTAAATAATTATTGGGTAATGCTCTATATAATTCAAACATATTATAAGTAGAGAAGTGCTACAAATTTATTTTTTTTATTTATAAATAATCTCACAAATTTAATAATAAATTTGTCAATCTTTTATAAGGATACGAACAAAAGATTAGCAAAATATAGAAACCAAGCATTTTTTTAATAATTGTCTTATGAAGTTGACGTATAATGATTTAATTGTCTTTGGATCAGTTATTATTAAAAAAAAAATAAAGATATTCAACGGTTAACTTTGAAACATTTTTGTGAGATGTTTGTGTAGTATGTCCTTCAACTTCTACCTTATAGCAATGGCTCCCAAATAATCAATATTTCATGCGTTTATTATAGAACTGACAATTTTTGACATAACCCACGAACCCCATATAAACCCAACATGAAATTAAAGAGTTATGATTAACTTATATAGTTTTATACTCATACCTCGACATGACTTGAACTTGACAAGTGATACCATGGTTGGTAATTTTTTACATAATCCAATACAAAATTAGAGAGTTAAAGTTGAGGTATTTGACGAATTTAATTAAATGAATCGAATTAAGGTTAACTTGTATAGACCTGAACGCGACACGTGAACACGAATTGGCATCAAGTTTATTGTCCGAATTAACAAAAAATGTTAATGCTAGGGTTTAAATGAAAATCATTAATAATTTGAAGGGTGAATTGGTGGAACATTATAATTAAAGTAAAAGTTGAAGAGATAAAGTGTATATATACTTCTTTTTTCTTATTATAAATGAATACTTGGTACTAATAAATTAACAAAGGTTCGTCAAGCACTGGGAAGATTGCTGACACCATCATAAATATTGCCTTGTTGACACGTTGTGTGACCAAAATGATATCATTGTGTGTGAATTAGCTTTTGACCAATTCTCTCTTACGTTGCGTGCCTTTTGGGTTGGTTGATCTCTTTGATAATAATAATAATAATTATTATCTAATTAAAAAAAGCTTATTTTAATTTATTTAATTTCTAGAGCTTTTTGGAGTGGCATGTGCAGTAGGTATGTGCAGCCTTTGAACACACCTAACGCACTAGAGCTTGTTTCATCTTACGACCCAAACCATTGTCAAGATGGAGTATATATTGGTTTGATTTAAATTGATGTAGGGCTTGCTTGTAATTGTGTTTGATGATTTAAAAGTACTTTTAACAATCAAAAAGTTCGTTTGAATAAAAAAAATTCGTTTGGTAAAAAATTAAAAGCGTTTTTAAATGTTTAAAAAGCTTAAAAATAACAAAAAAACACTTTTAAGAAAAGCTTAAAAATAAAACTTTTGCACAAAAGCTCTTTTTAATTTAAAAATTATATTTTTCAAATGCAATTTCAAATAGGCCCTTAGAGTATGTTCGAAATTGCATTTGAGAAATAGAGATTTTACTTCAAAAAATGCTTTTGGACAAAAACTTTATTTTTAAGCTTTTGTCAAAAATGTGTTTTGATCATTTTTAAGCTTTTTGAACATTTAAAAGTGTTTTTAATTTTTTTTACCAATTAAGTATTTTTTTTTTCGAACAAACTTTTTGAATGTTAAAAATATTTTTAAACCCATCAAATGTAATTTCAAACAAACCCTAATAGTTTATTAAACTTTTAGAATCAAGGCTTATAAGATAAGATAATTTTTCATATGTAGTTTGATAGAGAAGTTTACGGTTCAAATTATAAAAAATAATTTGAATGGTCGCATCATGGAAAAAGTTGGATTGCATTTGATATGATATGTAAAAGATTTTCACAAATATTCACCATTCCTTTTTACCTACTCCATTGCTTCAATTTCAAAAGGTAAAGCTAGGTAATCAACTTTTTATTTTTATTCTTATTTATTTTTATTTTATTTGCTTTACATAGCAATGTAACATATTCAACGACCATTTACATCCAATTCAACAAATTTATTTTATATTTTAGTTAGAAAATTATATTTCTCGATTTTAATACCCTTCTTTTTTTTCTAAATACTTACATCCACTTTTTGTTTTAGCTATCAATTTTTACTATTCTATTTACATATTCATTTTCAAATATTTTCTTATTCTTTACTTGAAAAGAAAGTGAATGTTAGAGATTTTTAATGTTTTTTTATTTATTTTATTTTTGCATTTGTAGAGAAATCACCAAATGTTTCAGCATTTTACTGGGCCAGATATAGTTTATTTTTGTCATATATTGGCTAGTCATATGAGAATGCTTTAGAGCATTTTCATTGGAAGAGCCAAATGATATTTTTATTTAAAATAGCTAATAAGATTTTTACCCCCCCAAACATTGGATTAGCAAAAAAAAAGAAAGAAAAACTACATGTAGACTATGTAGTAGCACTTTTCAAGGGAATCATTTTACTTTTTATTGTTTCACTTATCTGTTTTCTCTTTTTTCCACATTTTTTTTTCCAATTTTCAAGGGATCATTATAAAAATATTCTTTCACAATTTTTGATAAAATATATTTAAATAATATAGATAAAAATATAACTAATCGGATGTAGAATGACTTTAAAAATTTATTAGTTAAACTTGATAAAGTGAGTTTTGATGAGCTATTTTGCATAAAAGTTTGACTCCTTCATTGTGAATGCTCTTAAAATACTTGATTAAAAGCTATTTTTCATTTTTTAGCTGATAACTTTTTTAAATATGTTATACATTCAATTATCTACTACTTCTCTATATCATTTAAATATTATTTATTTTATTTCATTTTCTAAACATATACTTGCTATTTGATAAAAATGAATAAAGAAAGAGAGAGGGAGAGAGAAAATCCTAAAAGAACTTATTCATTCATTTATAATGCTTCCCTACATTAATTGGGTAAGCAATGTAGATAAAATGCAAAATGCATTTGGTTTAAAAAGATATATTTTAAGAGTTTGATTAGCCATTTTTATATAGAAATTCAAAATACATAAACCATTGCGGATTCTCTAAGAGTTCTTCCAAAAAAAAAAAAGAGGTCCATGCGATCCAAGAGCATATGGTTGACACGCAAGAGAGTCATGTAACATTTAAAAAATGAAAAAAGTTTTAGAAATTTCTTTCGATTCAATCTATTAAATTAACATTTGTTCTGTTCAAAATGAACATATTTGAAAATACCCACGACAATCACGTACATTTTGAACAAATGTCAAATTCGATAGATTAAGATTGAAACTTTGCCCATCTAAAAATGTTTACATTAATATGACAATCCCAACATCTTACTCTTCGATTGCAGGAAAATGTTACATCATGTTCGTACCTCGACCGTCCAAAAAGAATGGTCGCTAAGTTTTACCTAAATCAACTCTCCTCCTTTAAAAAATTATTAGGGTTGATTTCAACAGGAAATTTTGCTTTATTCAACAAATTCAGAAAGCATGCAACTGACGCAAGTATCTTTGAAGGGAAAAAAAAATGTTAAATCATAAGTGGTTATACAGATTTGTAATAAGTTTTATATGTAATAAAATTTAGCTGGCAGTTCCTTGTTGTAAGCCAAAAAAAAAAAAAAATTCTACCCAACTTTTGTCCAAATTTATGATGGAAATCGTCAAATGACACGTTAGCAACAATCATATTATGGCATATATCACCCATGATAAAAATATAATTAAACAAAAAAAAAAAGATGGAAAACTTCATTAAAGATCTCTAAACTACTACAACTCACTTTGAGAAAACTTCCACAAATTTCAAAAACTTTCAATTTCACATCTCCTGAACTTTCAATTTGATGTAATATATCTTCTCTTTCAATTTTTAAAAGTTAAAAGTTATAAACTGACCATTATACCCCTGACTTCTTTTTTTTTTTTATAAAATTCCAAATTTACCCTTAACTTTTAAATTATTATTATTATTATTTTTTTTTAAAAAAGGGTCAACCCAACTTTCGTCCAAATTTATGATGGAAATCGTCAAATGATATGTTAGCAACAATCATATTATGGCACATGTCACCCACAATAAAAATATAATTAAAAAAAAGGGAAAAACTTTATTAAAGATCTCTATTATAACTCATTTTGAGAAGACTCCTCCAAATTTCAAAAACTTTTAATTTCACTTCCCCTAAACTTTCAATTTGATGTAGTGTACCACTCTCTATCAAATTTTAAACGTTAAAAGTGATCAAATGACCATTATACCCTTTTTTTTGTAAATTTTCAAATTAAAAATAAAAAAAATTGAAAGGTAATTTGGTCATTTTAGTAATTTTTGTTAAGGATTAATAGTTGAATCTAATGGAAATGGAGTTAACTGAATCACATTGAAAGTTCATAGGGTTAAATTGAGAGTTATTGAAATTTGAAGAATATTCTCAAAAACACGTGATAAAGTTTTCTCTAAAAAAAAAAAAATTTGAGGAGATGTTGGAACCACCTCCTTTAGCCGGATAGGAGGAGCCACCTATAGGCCCAATTTCATTTCATAGCTTGACAAGCTCCCAATGGGCGCTAGCTGTGGCTCATTCTTACCGAAACATGCACAATAAATTGAATGGGTCAAATGGTGCTAGTTTGCATGCTCGATCTTCTACTTTACTCCCAAGAGAAGTTGTGCGCCCAAATTTGGTATTCGATCTTGGGCATTATTTCAAAACCTTAACAATTCACTGCAATCTTGGCCCAGAACCCCCTGGAAGAAAGACAACAGAGTATCTAATGGGCCAACAAAGGTTGATACATTGGATGCAATAATATAAATTGCCGTTCAACTCTGATTTCTGTTCTCATATCACGTTAAATTGTTACTTATCTTAGAAACTTAAACCAATAAAAAAAATTATAAATTTAATTAGTAATTTAACACAATTTATAACCTTGTTCTAAGTTCGACCGTGAGAAAAACCCCTATTATATTACCAAAGAAAACCATGTGTTCATATGTTTGTTTTGTATTTATTTTGAGTAAATTAGGCAAATTATCCGAGCTAGGTTGGATGAATATTCTTTTTTAAAAAAATTCAATCAACTAATAAGATGGATATTGGTTTAATAGATTAGACCGAAAGAAATTTTTACGGCTCGGTTAGAGGGGGAAAAAACCCTAAATTTTTTAAGGTAATTTTATTCTCTTGCAAGCAAAGACATCATCATCATCATCACCATCCTCATTATTATTTGATAAATGCCCATTTGGAGTTATCCTACAGTGTCCCCATGCGAATACAGCTAGTACCCGAACGACCAGGCAATGGGTGATAATGTTATCTTGCTCCAATTTGGTAGGCAATGTCCATGGAAGAAGAAAGTTGGCAGAGCTCCACCTCCACCCCACCTAACAGAAAAGACAGCAGAAGAAACAAGATGTACATGACAGCCTGCTATTGATACATGCATGTATGGTACATCTACATGTACCATTTTGATTTTACGAATCTTGGGCTGTCAATCTGCAGCTGGTTTTATACAAGGGCCCCTTACTCCTCATGGGACAACTTCAAGTTCTCAACTGTAAATGGGGCATCTATTTATTATGCTTGTTTTATTTTTCCTTACAATTATTTGAATCTAATGTACTAGCAAAAGCATTAATCATACTAGTTCAACTACTTTTTGATTGGCCACTGCGGGTTATTTTAAAAGCTCAAGCTAATAAGAACGAAGGACCTAAGTTCTAATTCCGTGTTAAATCATCATTTGTCTCAAAAGTTTAAGCTAATGAACAATAGTGATTTGAGTTAAAATTTGCTGAAACAAATACAGAAAAATTTACCCCATTGAGCAATTTGTTGCAGCTTTTTGGCCTTCCAAGACCTTAAGGATCATTATACATAACACCACCACCTTGCTCTTTGATAAAGAAAGGAAATGTGACAACTTTTAAAAAGACAGGGAACTACTAATTGTTGCCCTTGACATTTCCATACATCTGTGGATATCTTGTTACTCAAGAGTGTAGATCTTTTGCTCTCTCTTGTGGTTCCCCTAATGTTTTGACTTCCTTTGAGTCCTTTCACATCACTTTTTCAGTCACCAGTGCTTCTTACCCAAAATCTTTGCTTGCTGAAGTTGGAAACACAATGGGAGAAAGACAAGAAAAAAGCAAGGGAATCTCACAACTTGCTATTTACCACAACCTTGAATTATGAGGAGCAATTTTGTGTACAACAGAATAATGTTCTAAAAGAGAAGAAGCTTCACTTCTGCATATTTGGTCTGCAATGGAAAATATCATGCTAGGCTAAGACTTAGAGACTCACTTTGTATGCATATCTGGTGGAGTGCAAAATCAGTGGATCCTTGTTTTAATGTTCATTCCAATCAAATATAGACTCTAGGAACAGTCTCATCACAAGTTTCTTTTATAACCAAACAGACAGCAAAGGGTCCAAACAAACCTTAATGACATTTTTCATTATTTTATCTCACTAAAATCATGGGCTTATTTTTTTACTACTGTCATAGTTTCAGAGAAACCCACTGCAGAGGACTCTCACCCCAAGGGAAAATAATAGAAAGTGAAAAGCTGAGAGTTCAGTACTGATGGTGTTGTCCCAATAGGTCAATGAATGTAAGAACAGGACATTGGAAAAAGACATATACATTTGATGAGCTTCTTCACTGCACTGTTGACACCCTTCTACCCACCCACTAAAATTAATGGGATTGTTGTGATGGGTCAGTTTTGTCCCAAAAAATAAGAAAAATTTTGATGGGTCAGATTCTGCTGAGTGAACCAATCTTTCTAAATGTAGACGCCTTAGACATTAGTGTAGGGTCCCCCCTCACAGGCCATAGCTACTTGCATGCCAGATTTGTTAGGAGTGAAATGCTTTGCTGTTCTGGTGGCCCTTCTCCTTATTTCCTCATGGTAGTGAATGTCAGAAAATTAATAATTATCAGGGCCTTCCTTGTGCCAGGCCATTGCCAAAAACACAAGAAAAGAAGGGAGGAGATGATAGGGTTGGGTCACTTGAATTAGTCAGTGTAGCAAAATCCAAGCCCATTACTGGCCCATTGATGGAAGTCTAGTTTATTTGCATATACATTAACATTTCATTATCTCACTCTATAATATTTTCATTTCTTCCCTAGATTCCTAGCATCATAATTGAGTTGGTAAGAGTCCAATTCAGTCTCTTCAATTCTGTAATCTAATAACTAGATGGCCATGGGGATGTGAAGAGGATCTATCACACGATTTAGATTTCGTTTTGTTGATCATGTGACAATATATACACCATTAGATTTGTAAAATTTAATTCTAACTATGAAACGGGTCCTCTCCATTTTACCTAATGAGCTTTGAGACACACTTGCAAATTTAGAGAAATGAATATGTACAAGCTTGGAGGTGTTTATGTCAAAAATGAAGTTGCATTCTATGACAATTTTCTACCATTTTCTGAGATTGTGGTTACAAATTCCCATCACCATCTGTGAAAAGAAATGTGTATTTCAATTTTCCTTACTATTTTTGTTTGGGAAGTAAGAAAACAAAGGAAAAAAGAAAAGGGAAAAAGGAAATGTGGATTCTCACCTAACAGAACTGAAGAAAAGAAAAGGCCAAAGAGCTGCACCAAAGAACATGCATGTTATGATAAAGAAGTACACCAAATAATGTATCCGATCAATGTCTCTCTTTTGTCAAATTGCAATCCATGGTGCATCATATCAAGGGGCCCTTCCACTTCCACACATTGCTTTATCACTTAAATTGGGCAGAAACGTAGCAATTAGGCTGTGTTTGGTAGCCATGATTCAATGTGAAAATGATTTCAAAATAAAGGGGAGAAAAAGAAAAAAGAAAAAAATTACTTGAAAACCATCATGCCTACACCTACACTACTCATAGGTACACATACCCAAGTGCAGGTAATAAGGCATAGTGTTTAGAGAAAGTAATACCCCCCCACCCCCAGGAGCCAGGTCTAGCCCTTCTAGTATCATGTAATGCTTTATTCATTATCTTTTCGTGGCTTTATATTGTCTAAAGCTTTAATAACTATTCTTGAAAACGACTGAGAGAAGCTTTTCTGCCTTTCTTTTTTCAAATTTGGATGCAAAAGAAATATATGACCGTTTTAGTATTATTTTTCCATGGCCCATTAGATTTTGATTCTATTCCACTCTTCTCCTACTTTTCGGTATAGGGTTAAGTGGCTGGAAAACAGTCTCTCTCTCTCTCTCTCTTTTTTTATAAAAAAATTTAATTTAATTTAATTTTAATTTAATTTGGATCGGACAAAATTCCTCTAACCTAATCTATTAAACTGTTATATATATTTCTTTGTAGCATTTAGTCTGGGCGTTAAGGAATAAGGTGCTTCATAAGGCCACTTCATCCTACGCACATGATTGGTTTATGTCGATCTTAAGGAAAATACCATAATTAAGATGGAACTTTTGACCAACTTGAAGCTCTGATTCACAGCAAGTGATTTTTACATGCTTTAAAGACAGTTGTCAGTTTAATATACTAAATTGAAACAATTTAATCAAACCCTAATTTTTTATTGTAAGAAAAAGAAAAAAAAAAGAAAACCCTCAAACAAAGGGAAATTTTAAATGTAGGTAGCCCATAGAATAGGCTCCCACATTGAAGTTATCTTGAATGAAAAATGAAAAAAATAGTGGCGTAGAAAATAGGGACAATAATAGCAAGAAGACAGGATGATATGTCTGTCCTCCACTTCCATTGATGAAAAAGCATAAGGAGAATACAAGGTAAAAGCAAAGCAAAAATGTGGTTGCAGTTTGCATGGACGGCCATTTCTTTCCCTTTCCCTTTCCCCTTTGCCCTCTTGTTGTATATATGTAGTGTCAAATGCTCACGAATAGCTTGCTGCCATGGTAATTCCTATGACACCCATCATCAAGTCTTTGTCATCACCTCACTTTCAACCCAAAATTTGGTCCCATTCAAAAGCTCTAGGCTCAATATAATATTTGCTTAATCATCCATCCACACCATTCCTTTATATATATCTTGGACTGTCAATTGGGACACTTCTCGTGTTAAACGTGATTTTTTTTTGTCCCATCCTGCTGCCCATATGAATAGGTCTTAGATTTGAAATTTTGGGAACTGGTTAGGTTGATCATGATCGCGATACGGCCTCTCCTTTTACATCCGTTTCATCTCGGCTGACGTGACTTGTTATAAATAGTTTTTCATGTCCGCCACTTAAAAAAAAAATTAAAGAAAAATGACTTAAAACACTATAAGTATATGAAATGGGTATGAATAATAGGCTGATGTGACAATACCGATAAATCATTCGATCAACCTTTATTAAAAAAGATAAAAAATAAAAAATAAAAATTGAGGGTTGATCGACAATGCCACATCAGCTCAATTGTGTAAGAGTGAAATGAAAGTTGGTATTTAAAATTATTCGATTTTCGTACATATTTTCAAAAATGCATGTATATGTCACGTGGTTTAAGAATAAGATGTAAATTTGAAGAAAGATAGTTAATCAAACACAATTTTTGGGGAGGAATTATGGATAAAGTTAAAGTTTTGTTCAAGCATGCGCAACGTGCATGCACTTAATTAAAAATGGTCATTGATTAGCTTTATTTTCAGCAATTCAAAGTCATCTACGTATCCTCCTGTTCAATCATATTTAAGACATTTGGTACCAATTATCAATTCTTCAAACATGTCCAACTTCTTTAGGACCCAAATTCCATATATACAGTGAAAATGGAAAATAATAAATAAATTCTACAATATGGTCAACAGCTCTAAATGCGACCCTAGAAATAACAGATTTATGTTTGCTTTATTCACAAGCTTTAAAGATTTTTTTTTTTTTTAATTTTTTTTTTAGGCAAATGTTTCTCTTTTTAAAATGCACTCCCTTTCCTATCACTCAAAAACATGAATTTTTTCACCTTTTTTTTTAAAAAAAAAAAAAAAAATTGTAAAATGTTTGTGGCTTGAAAGCTTTTTGTTTTTGTTTTTTTTTTTTAATGTTTGCTTTAATTCACAAAGTTTTGCTTACTACTTTCTGATAAGTCTGTTCGATTTAGCAGTAACAATTTCAAAATACAATTAACAAAAACGAAATTTTTACAAACGCAGTTTAGCTTATAAAGTTGTGCATTTTTTAAAACGTTCTCCCTTACTTATTACGCAAAAATATGAATTAAAGAATCTTACCGACCTAGAGAAAACCATGGCTCCCAAGTTTTTATTAGGTACTCCAAATTAATTAAGAAGGAAGTAATCCATTACATTAACTTAATTGAAATAAGTAAATCATGGCCTTTACCAGTATGAAATGAATCTGATCATCACTTGTCCTGAAGATATACATGACAGCTCAAAATTTGTTCTGGAACCATGACAACCATAAATCCAACAGCTTCTGCTTTTGTTGAAATGTAAAGTTGGAGAGGCTCTTTGGTTGGAAATTTCCTTAAAGAAACTCAATGCCATTGTTTTTCCAATACATAAAATCTTCTGAAAGCTTTTCAAGGGTCAGCAGGAACTGAGTGTGACATGCCCCTTATTTTGACACCTTCCAAGCAAACCCTTAATGCATGTTGCAGCAATGGACAAAGTGCTGTGATGGCCATGTGATCACAATAATCAGATTCCAGCTTATCTGAAAAGTCAGCAACAGTTGGGAGGTGTACAATAAAATGTGATTACCTTTGCTTATTATATCATCCCGTCTCATCATTTATCATATTAACCACTATTTAGTAGATTAACTGTTATATAATTAAGATGATGTAAAAGTAAAAAATCAGTCATTTTCACTGACAGTTATACAACAGTCTACAATGCCTTTTCACATTTTGAGTAACTTTTGTGCTTCCCTTTGTGAAATCTCCTAAAAGAGGAGAAAAATAGAGGAAATGGCATCTTCAATTTACCTGTTTATACGATTTTTTTTTCTTCAAATATCTTTGTACCTTTCAATTTTTTTTCTAAATAATTGCAGACCACAAAATATCTTTATATTTTGATGGCTTTTGTTGACGAATTCCCTAGACATTGTTTAAGGAGTGTTAAATAAATATTAATGTAATGTAATTCACTTTTATCATTTTAATTTTAATTTTAAAGTAAATCTTTTCAATAATTATCAAGAAAGAAGTATTAAATCCATGGTAAAATTTTTGTGTGTGTGTATATATATATATATATACATACAATTTCTTTTAAAAAAAATATAATTTAGAAAATTATAGATATTACGTAAACAATATCTTTGAGGCAGTTGTCACCAAGATCTTTCTTTGTTTTCATTTGTTATCTTTCTAGAACAAGAATAAATCTACTTTTCTTTTGCTCAAAAATTGGCATCCACTGTGTATATATAAATATATATATGTTGACCGAAAGAGACATGAAGTTGGCTGCCTTTTCAATGCCCTAAGAAACTCAACTGCTTCAAATTCAAGATTCAACGGTCTAAGGGGCATGGCCAATGTTTTGAAGAAATAGTGCTTTCCTTTAATTTAGAAGGTTGGCTTTTGCAAGCTAACATCAATCAAGCAAGAAGTGGTACCAATTTTCCTATATCACAATCATAATTCAAACCCTATGTATTAATAATATTTTTAAGTGTCCCTAAGGGATAGCTCAATCGGCTGGGACTACGCTTAATGAAGCGGAGGTCACTAGTTCGAATTCCCCTCCTCCCTCTTGTGCGAACATGTCAAAAAAAAAACATTATCAAGTTTAATTAATTGGGCCACTTCCAATAATCTCCTAATTAAGGCATCTTTAGAGACCATATGGGCCCTGGCATCCATTAATCACATAAAACTATCTACCCTCGTGTCAAGCTTAAAGTATTTTTGACCAAGCTAAACACAAATTTTCAATTGTATGTTATGTTCTTCAAGTTTTCTTCTTATAAGGGTTGGGCTTGCCGACCCAAGTGCCCGGCCCATCACCAATAAACCCGAGTGCAACCACATGGTGCCAAACCGGAACCCGTCCCTTGAGTTGTCAACATTGGTCTTCGTGATCCCAACTAACAAGAATTTACGATTCGCAGGGATCACACGGCATGAGTAATACCATTACAGAGAAGACTCAAACCAAGACATACCATGTAGCAAACAATAAGATGTGTTTAAAATTTATGATTATCTCTCTTTATAGTGTTCGAGCGAGGGTGAAGGAAATTAACCGTGCCTGAATTAACATGGTTAGGACATACATTATATGTTAATATTTTGTTATTTTTAACTTTTTCTTTTTATTTTAAATTAGTCCTAGATGTTATAGTTCAATGGCATCATATTTGGGATTGTAACTCGACTTGAAGCCTTTTTCAAACTCAGCTTGCCATTACCCTTGCCATGTTCGAACTTTGCTTGAACTCGGCAAGGATCCCGAGCCAAGTTCCTATCAAGTACTCAACCAGCTTGAGCTCGACAAATTTATATTATAAAATATTATTCTTAAATAATTGAATTAAGAATTTGAAAAGTTAAAAAGATGTAAATATTAATGTTTAGCTTATGCATCAAGCTAGACGTGCTTTGCATAAGTTATTTCGATCTATAAAAGCATGCATTAGCTTCCATTCTTATATGGATTCTCTTGTGGGATTGTTTTGCACCTTTCCGGTGCGAGGCTTGTCAAGAAAGGATAAATGAGGGACATAGTTTTTCTCCAAGCTGGGTTAGAGGAATTTCCTTTAACTTAGTCTATAAAAGTGACATGTATATCTTTTTTTGATATTGTTCCATAATGCTATATCATTTTTATTAATATGAATTATACATAACTATATACAATACACAGACGATAATATTGTATGTGGATTGTACAATAGTATAAATTAACATAAAATACATGATTTTAAAAGTCATATTACAGTTTGAAGGATACCAGGAGAACATTAGGAAAACATATAGCATTTCCCACCTACTAGTATATGTAACTGCTAAGTTCTAACTCCTAACTGATTAACATATGTCACTAGTTCGAATCCTCCCTTCCCATTCCCTTGTATGGGCATTTCAAAAATAATAATAATAATTAATATGTATGCCCTAGTAATTATATCATATTTTCATTAAAAAAAATGTAACTAGCATATAATTATTTGACATATAAGCTTAAATAACTAGGTATATATATTGTATGTATACTTAAATGCAATGGGTGGATAGCCCCCAAAAATTCGCTTGCCCATGGGTGATGACGGGTGGTTTCACCTGCCCTGTATAGGCGAACGGTGATTCAAAACCCCCCTCCATTGAGGGCGGTTATGGAGGTGATTTTGGGCCAATAACCACTTGTATAAGGCAATGTATAACCATAGCCATATTGTTCATTGAATAATGAAAACCTAGCAATTTCATTCGACAAAGAAGCTGACTAATGGCAACGCTCTAAACTAAACAAAAAATAAACGTCTTATAAGATTAAGGCTTCCCTCCCCCTAAAAAATAAAAATAAATAAAGGTTATTTTCAGGGGCAGAACTAGACTTTTAAGTATGATGAGACATTTTTTCTATAAAATTTTCGAGGGGTAATTTTAAGAAAATATTTTATTAAAAAATAAAATAAAATTTAGAGGCAATTTTAAAATTTGGTAACGAGCTTTGGCATCCCCCTCCTTGTGGTTAAGGTAACGACTTTGGGCATGGCCAGCTCCTATAGTGTGACGGGCGGTGTGTACAAGGCCTAGGAACGAATTCACCGCCGTATGGTTGATCGGCGATTACTAGCGATTCCGGCTTCATATAGGCGAGTTGCAGCCTACAATCCGAACTGAGGACAGGTTTTTGGGGTTAGTTCACCCTCGCGGGATCACGACCCTTTGTCCCGGCCATTGTAGCATGTGTGTCGCCCAGGGCATAACGGGCATGATGACTTAACGTCATCCTCACCTTCCTCCGGCTTATCACCGGCAGTCTGCTCAAGGTTCCCTCGGTATTATATGATCCAATAAAAGTCCTTTTAAAAGAGAAAAAGAAAGAAAAGATAAAACCACTATCTATACATAGCTGGCTACTTGTTTCTTTGAAGCTTATTAATAATCTATGGCAAAAGCTAATTAATTTGATTTTGTTCTTAAAAGTGCTAATGGTGGGAATTTAGAATGTTAACCTTTCAAGAAAACTAGTGCATTTCATAATGCACCATTATAGCTAGGCATAGATGATAGTAGAAATTAGGTTTAACAAGCCACAATAATATAAAATTTTTGGTGAAATTTGGGAAAAATAATTTCCTATAAAATCATACTACATTTTGAATTTTAAATTTAAATGAAAAATGGGTTTCCTAGTAGATAATTACAATCAAATTAAGTAATATTACTACTATTATCCCTTAAAAGTTAAAACACATAACAATACCAATAACATCATTAAAAAAAAAAAAAGGACTTGGACAAAAACACCATGGCAAAGTAATTATCAAATAAAAGAATTTATATATGAATTAAATTTCAAAAAAAAAAAAAAAAAAACAATGCCACTACCCATGTGGCCCATGTACATCATCACCTCTAGGTATTTCCAATCCAAGAGGGGGAACCAAAAAAAAAGAAGAAGTAATTCTTATTATACTCGATATTATTTTGATTTTGATTTTTTTTTTTTTTCCAAAGAAGAAAAAAGAAAACTGGCACTCATCTGGTGGGGCCTCTTACTGGGCCTGGGCTATTGACATTTTTGGGCATTGGGCCCTAAGAAAGGTAAACTTCAACGCTCGAGCTTCTCAATGCGAGGCAAAGAGGGCAGGCCTGAGCCACTTGGTCACACTCTGTACAGAGGCACAGATGCCGACACGGTATCAGAACCACCGACGCCACGCGTTTCCGACAAGCTTTACATCTCGGACCCGATACGACGACTCGGTCCGGGTCGTTATAAGCCGACTCGGCGTCCTCCGCCTGGCCCTCTACACCACCTAGCGGATCCTCCCCTCTCCTGCTATCCTGTGCGGGGGAAACTCCGCTCATCATGGCCTTCTGGAGTTGGGCCTGCAGGGTCGCCGCCTGGGCCTCCTGGGTCCGGGCCTTCGCCTGCCATACCTGCGCTTCCACGCTAAGTTGCGCCGCGCGTGCCTCGAGCTCGGCGTTCCTGCGCGCGGCCTTCTCCACCTCCGCCTCCTTCTCTCGCAATCTCCGGGCCACTGCCCCCTCCGCTGCGCCCAGCAGCGCACGATAGTGCCTCTGCCTTTTCTCTGCTAATGTTCGCTGCAGTTGCTCTCCCTATAACCCAGTTCCACAAAGGAAAAAAAATTAGCCTTCAAATCCCCCTCCCCCAAAAAAAAAAAAAAAAAAAAAAAAATCAGAAACCCAATCGAGCAGAGACGATATGAATACCTGGGCTTGAAGGAATTGCTCGATTTCGTCACGCTGTTGTTTGATTTGGCTTGCGAAGTCTTCTGCTATTAGAGATAGGAAAGGAGACGATGATTGACAAACATGTTGTTGCTGCTGCTGTTGTTGATGTTGATGTTGTAATTGTTGTCGTTGTTGTTGTTGGTCTCCGAAAGACAAGCGGAGGCCGGTGGAGACCACATTGGGGTGGTGGTGGTGGTGGTTGTGGAGCTGAGAGAGGTCTATAAGCTGAGAAGCTTGAGATTGCAAAGAGAAAATTGGATTGATTGGAGCCGATGATGACACCCCAGTAGCTGGTGCAACTTCTCTTCCTCTCTTCCGCGAATTATTAGTACTCCCCCCTGTGATTTAATCACAAAGAGAGCCCGTTTCAAGAACTGAATTCACTCCAATGGCATATGAACTCAATTAGGTAACCAAAACAATTGGCAAAAAAAAAAAAGAAAAGAAAAAAGAAAGAAAGTGTGCAGTACCTCCATTGTTGATCAATAACATATGGGATTGATCAAGAAATCCTCCTGGTTGTGGTTGTAATGAATAATCAAGGCCTTCTTGTCCGTTTCTACAAATATAATTAAGCAACGAAAGAAGAAGGGGTTAGACAAAGAAAGAAAAAGATAGGAAAAGAAAGCAGAGATTTTGATAGGCAAAGAAAGAGAGAGAATGCAAACCTGTTTAGGAGGAGGACATTTGAAGGGTATTGAGCCTGGACGGCCATTATAATGGATTGTGTAGAATAGAATGATGGAGAGAAGGTGAGGAGGCAAATGAAATGGGATAGGAACTAGGAAGGGATGGGATATGTATGAAAATGATGGGGTGGGTAGCTGAGGAGGGCAAAGGATATATGAGGGGAGGAGGATATTAAGGGGGTGGTATGGAGCAATGTGAAGGGCTAACAATAAACGCTAGCACATAAGAAGCATGAAAGAGAAGGAAGATGCTTCCACAAAGCCAAGGCGGACTCTTCAATGAGAAAATTTGAAAAAAGAAAAAAACTTGAGAAAGATACAAAGAGAGAAGAGAGAGAGAGAAGGGAATCAAAATGACATGAGCTGAAATTATGTCTGTTGGGAGGCCACCACCACCACCAACATCAACACCACCATCCTCTTACCCTTGTTGCCATTTATCTCTCTCTGGCACTTTGTTTTCACCTACTTTTCTTTTTATGTATGTTTGCCTTGTTTCTCTATCTATATATGCTTTGTATTCAGTAATATATATATATATATATATATATGACAGAGAGAGAGAGAGAGAGAAAGTAAAAGAGGGGAGAGAGAGAGAATAGGGAGAGGAAGAGATAGATGCGATTGAAGGGAATCAGTCCAAGAGAGAGACACCTTATTCTGCTCTTTTCTTTCTCTTGCTTTCTTTCTTTACCTTTGCTTCTTCTTCTTCTTCGCGTGGGGTGGCTTTTCTTGAGGAGTCGTCTCGTGCTCGTTATCACCAAAACCAATATTTAACTTTAATAAGCATTTATTTTTAAAAATAAAAAATAAAAAAATTGGTTGATTAATAAAAAAGGTTGTTCAAATAAATATAACGAGAGAGAAGAGAGGTAGTGGCTTTGGTGAATTATGGGTTGAAGGTATTGTTTGATGGAGTGGTGGTGATGTTGTTGGGCGTGTTGGTCTCTGCCGCTATCGCTGCCGCTGGGATTGTTTGTATGTGGCCTCACTGGCCCATCCGTCCACCTTTCGGCTTTGCCCATCTCTCTCTCTCTCTCTTATTTTCTTCGTTTACTTTTATATTTTTTCGATTTTTTTTTTTTAAATTTCCAATATGCTTAATTAGCTTTTATTATGGATAATTGGGCATTTGGGCATTGATAATATATATTATGTAATAATGATTTGACAGTGAAAAGTAGCCAAGTTTTACTATTACATCATCATAGTCGTATAAGAGTTTACTAGCATTACTTATATACAAAAATTCATAATTAATTTTTATTGTGGTTTATATATATTTTTTAAATAATAATGTTATTTTAGCGGACTCTTGTACGTCTGTCATACAATTGAAATGTTGTAACAATGAAAATCAACATTTGAATCAATAAGAACTTATAAAAAAGAAAAACTAATAGTGAATTTTTACTACTACTATATCATCCTAATTATATGACAATCGTAATGTAATCGACTAAATAACATTTCCATATATATATATATATATAGGTTTGACATAGAAAGGCTCTAGGGATTTACAATCTTTTCTTCTCTTAGTTGTCTGCAATAATCTCCTTATCTTGCCACTTAAATCATGTTGGAAAGGTTCCAAGAATCTAGATATATATGCATTTAGACATTTCTTGAGGAAAATGCTATCTAATTATATATCTGCTACTTTCCAGAAGGGATAATATTATAGAAAATGGAAGAAAAAAATAATACTATTTATATGAGAAAAGAAAAATTGTCAGCAGTTGATGTGCCAAATGAGGTTTCTTCTGATCTAGATTTGAAGTTCCATTTTTCTTTATTGGGAGAAAAAAAAGATTGAATTTTACTTGGTTTTCAAGATTCAAAAATCAACAGCTAGCCATGCTTCCTGTTGCTTATATTTCTTATCTTAGAAAATAAAGAACAGATCACCCTACCTCCAACCTAATTGCCGTGGTTGGTGGTTGAGTTTTCTCTTTTCCTTTTTACGAGGTTTTGAGTGGTTTGATCAAGAATTCAACTACGACTATGTCAAATGAATATAGCCTTTTAACCCTAAATTTAGGGAGACGAGTGAAAGAAGAAAAAAAAAAACCCTATTTAAATTAACTTGGTTACAGCTATATTGTTATTATTATTTTTTTTTACCAACACAAATTATTTTTCTAAACCTTATGATCGTCTGCAACGGCCACAAAATATGGATAAAATTTTCTGCCAAACTGTTCAGTCCATCGAATTGACGTCTACCTTTAGAGTATGTGATTTTCACGGATCAGGAAAACTTTGTCCGTCAAAACTTTACAAGTGACACAAAAAAATATGGGATTAATTAGAAGAGGGGTGATATGGGATTAATTGAGGGGTGATAAAGACCCAACTTTTTTGCCAAACTTTTGCCTTTTTTATTATTTTTTTTAAAAATAAAGTAAAAAATGAAAAAGTGTCTAAAGCAATAATATATATTTTTTGTCCTTCTTTTTATTGGTATTTTAAAAAAAATGAAAATTCTATTTTTCTGAAGAAAATGGGCATTTTTCATAAAAAAATGACAATTTTTATGAAGAAGAATGCAATTTTCATTTTTTAAAAAATACCAATAAAAAGAAGGACAAAAAATATATATTATTACATCAGACACTTTTTTCATTTTTTACTTTGTTTTTTTTTAAAAAAAATAAAAAATACAAAAGTTGGGCAAAAAAGTTGGGCCTTTAACATTTTCCTAATTAGAAAGTCTTTTAACGTTTTTGCTCTAAGATTAAGGCATTGAGAACTTCAAATGTTTCTTTAATTCAAGTTTTGTTTTAATTAATTCCTTGGTAAAACAGGAACATCATTATCAAAGATTCAACAAAAAAACAGCATTAATAACCAATGGCCATAAAACCCTTTTGAGCCACACATAGGCTTTCTAGATCCGGAGGGTTGTGTAATGCTTATTTTTGATAGTTAAAACAGTTATTGCTACGCACAGCTATTGTTGCTCTGCCGGTACTTATTAATTACCTTTGCTTGCTTATAGGTACACTCCATGTGTTTTTCATCGGGTGTTTTTTTGGTTTTTATTTGATAAAAAAATGTTTTAACGTGGCATAAATGTGAAAACGGTTCTTTTAAGTGTTTTGTGTCTTAGATTGTTTGTTAATGTTTTTGTTTTAAAAATAGAAACGAAAGGGAACAAGAAACAAACAAGTCATTAGGGCACGTTTCGTTAAGAAAATGAATAACTTCTATTGGAAATGAAAAAAAAAAAGAAAAAAAAGTGGAATGAAATAGCTTTGGAATAGCAATTTTCATTGCCCATGAGGGAATCATGACTATTCCAAGTGTTAGAGTACATGATAAGGATTCTATTAATTATCATATACTCTTAACACAAACGCTATATATTTTATTTCACTTTCTTCTATTCTTAATAAAAGTTATTCATTTTTACTTAATGGAATAGCCATTATTTGTACCAAACGTACCCTTAATAATTTTAGGATTAAAAATTACCTTTTTGGGAGGGAGTTTGAAATTTCTTAAGAAGAGAGATAAAAAAGAAAAGTTCATTGTATTTTTCGTTGATAATAGTAAAGAAATATCATTGTTGTTGCCTTTAGACATAGGCAATATAGTCGAACCACTTTAAATTCTTGCTTCTTTTTTGTTGTTGATATTTTTCTTGTATGCGTTCTGTGAATGATAACAATGGTATTAGAGCCGATGATTCGGTAGATACGTACCCAACACCCTTCTTATTCATTTGAGTGTTTCAAAGAAAAGAAATCAGGGGAAAAGAAAATGGTGATTAATTTCTTTTTTTTTTAAAAAAATATAGATTAAAGAAAGGTGCATTTGTGAAGAACTCAATCAACTTGTAGGTATAACAGAAGACTAGATGATGACTCTCACAGCAAGGCTTGTTGTACCAAGAAAACGTTTCTAGGATTTATAACAGGAATTGAAGTGCTCGATCGGTTCCATAATTATGACATCATGTGTGTGTGTTTATCAAAAGGAAAAGCAATAGATTTGAGATCTCAACCAAGTTTTATTTGAAAAAAATATATAATAAATTTTGTAACCCATTTGTTCGTACACAGCTTCCATTTAAATATGACCAACTTAATTAGATGCATGTATTATTGGACCGCATGCATGCAAGGGCATAATTAAAAAGTTAAAGATATATCTACAAGTCTTTTAGAGCCATTAAGAGTGGACATATATATGTTTTGTGCATTGATAGAGATTATTCAAGGACATTTTTAAGGGCTATTACAGCCACCCTTATGTTAATTACCATCCCCTTTTAATGGAGTACGGGTTGACCCAGTCTAGTCACTTTTTTTTTTTAAACAATATATATATGTAAACTTAATGTTTATCGACACTTTGTTGTAGCTTTAGTTACACTTCAATGAATGCACGGTGGGGATTTTTCTCAATTTTCTTCAATATATCAAATATGTCCATAAAAAAGGGAAAAAAAAAAAAATCTAAAACTCTAAAATAAGATCTTATAAAACTATAGATAATAAGAAGAATCTTGAAAGGGAGACTTCACATGGCTGAATTATTTAGGTGCTCAAAAAGACAGATTTATTATTATTATTATTTAAAAAAAAGGATTGCATGATTATATAGTGAAATATCTCGTAATAAGGTGGGATAGGGTTTAGGGTTCATTTATTAATTGCTATTGATAACAAGTTTCTTTAATTATTGGGTGAAGCCCTTTTGTATTTTTTAGATTAATTAATTTCACTCCCTTTTCTTTTTAATTGAGAATCTTAAAATGTAATTACCTAGCCTTTAAAATGTAATTAGAAAACTTGAATTTATTTTTTAAAAGTGATATAGAATATGATATTCAATTTGTTCCTAGCCTCTCAATAATTAAAAACCTCACTTTCCTCTTAGTTTTTCCTTTCCTTTCATCTATCTAAAATTAATGGCTAAACTACTTAATTATTTTCGCTTTTATCCACCCTACTACTATTTCATTTGGAAGTACCTTGACAAAAAAGAAATCATGATTTAGAAATTTGAAAAAAATTTACATTTTCGCATATAGACAAAAGGGTACGGTTTTCACACAAAATGCAATTAGAAGGTGCTCGTTTTTGAAAACTTACAATTTTAAAGAAAATTGAGACGCAAAGTTTCAGGAATTTGCTCCTAATTTTTTCATTGCCTATAATGGATAACTTATTTTTTTATGAGTTTGTACACAAATATTCTTAATTCAACACTCAATTTGGTGTTTCTGTACATGTTAGAAAATGCTCAAAATTAAGGAAATTGAGATAGAAAAAAAAAAAAAAAAAGGTGGGAGACAAGTTTATATTTTACCATTAGTATTAGAAATAGAAATTATATTTTGGTGAAAATAACCATTCTGAACGAGTAAGGTTACTTTTTACATACATTTATCACACTCGTTTCGCCAGTCACTTAAAACACATCACGTTAGCTAAAATAAAATATGTATGAAGAGTATTATTATTCAATATATTAATTAATGTACCTTGATATAATTACAAATTAAAAAGAAAAATGAATGAGAACAAAAAAGAAGGGGGTTTGAGTGTTGGGTATTGGTGATCTTCCCCAAAACCAAGAAGGATTTTCAACTTTAAGTAATGGAGGTGACAAAGAAAGGGAGGAAGCCACCAAAAAAAGAGAAAGTGAAGAGCAGGAAATTGTGAAAGAGAGTGCTTGGAATGGCATCACGCAATTTGTCTTTGGTTTGGTCCCACTTATGGTCGGCTTCCTCCACCTATTAATCATCTCCTCTCTCTCTTTCTCTTTCTCTTTCTCTTTCTGATACAAATACAGCCCCGCACGGCATGCAAATACGACCCTCTCTTTCTCTTAATTAAACTCATTGTTTTCTTCTCCCTCTAAAGACAGCCTTTCCTTTTCTCTCTTTTCTTTGTTTCTTTCTTTTGTTTTCTTATTGTTTCATTAATTACCACCTAATCTTTCTTCTTTGATTCTCACAAAACATCATTAACTTTATATATATATATATAAAAGAAATGATTCACATCAATATATATATACACCGAAGATGATCATATTCCTAGTTCTATTAGCATGTATATATATATATATTGTACCTGATTCAGTAAAACTAAATATTTGATAACGTCAATCGATATATATATATACACATTTATTTTTTGTTTTTGTAGAAATATTCAAGTTAATTAACTTGGAGTACTTTACATTATCAATGTAGCCATTAGGGTAATTCTAGCGGTGAATTCGGTCTTTGAAGCAGAACCATCTCAATTTTTTGTCTCTCTTTTTACTTTTGCTTTTGCTACAATTTTTTATAATAACTTACAACCAACATGGAGTAGTAAAGAATATATAGGCCTAGCTAGAAAAAAAAATTAAAATTAAAAGAAAATGGGTTAGAACCCTAAACATCATCTTCATTAATTTAAAGAAAGACTACTGACTATCTGGAATACATCAAAGATTGATGTAAACAAGGACAAATTAAGTCATAGATAATCGGCCGAGTCAACACGTTCATGTGTTAACTGTACAAACTTTGGAATAATTAATGAAGAATATTTTTCTACAAATTAAGCCTTTTTTGAATCCTCCTTTGGTTTTATCTCCCCTGGAATCTAATGAACTTGTGCTTGGGGCTTGGGACCAGGAAACCTTTTCTTCATGTATTTTGTGAATTACTAAGAGATGTAGTTTTGATAAAAAGTATCCATCGATTTTGCTTTCTTGTCACTCTGGCGGGAAGCTTTACATTTCCCATGACTAATATTAATTTAACAATTTTAAGACTAATTAATTTGAGCAAAACATGGTTGTTTGAGTACGGTGCAGTTTATATTTTAGTGACTAACATGATAACTGTCACATAAATTATCATGTCAGTTATTATACGTGATAACATATATTTTTGTAGATGATGTGGTAAATACTACATTAGATCCTCTACAAATTGTAAATTCTCAAATTACAAAATTTGAGCCGTTTTTAAGCATCGAAACGCTTCGAAAATGTCACGTATCAAAAGAGTGGCAAGTTGCATGTCGAGGTAGCCAGAAAAAAAAATCATTTTCAAAATGCTTTTTATTCACTCTTGAAGAGACATTTATATATTGTTTAGAAAACCAAAATATAGTTTTTGGTTCAAAGTCTTTTTACGACATAGAGAGCAAAAATTCGATGAAAATATACTCAATTTTTAATTATAACATGTCGTATTTTTAATATGTGATGTTTTTGAAGCGTTTTGATACCTAAAAACAGTCTAAATTTTGTAATTTAAGAATCTACAATTTCTTTAAAATTGTAGGTAATTTTAATCCAATAAATGCCATGTAACAAAAAAAAAAAAAAATCAAGCTGAATTATAATACATAAAAGCTACAATGCAAATTAGTCAATAAGTTTCTATTTAGTTATTTATTTTGGTGTTGGGGATTAAAGTCTAAATCAAATGTGAGCCATCATTTCCAAGAAGTATCATGAAATGAGGCGCATTTTCTTGGGTTGAAGACACACCCACTTTACTTAAGACATTTCTTTAATCCTAATCCAACCATTCCCCATCTATTTCCTTGACCCACACACTCCCAAAACTTCTTTTCATTTTTTTTCTTTAATTATTTTCTCTCTCTCTTTTTTCTTTACAGTTAAGTTTGTTGGACTTTTTATTTTGTTAATCTTGCACTATCCCCTCATTAATTCCATCCCTCCACCACCTCTCTACAGTTTACCCACTACCTTACCAATACCCTTTCTTTTTTCCACACCAAAAGCACTCCTAACCTTCCCTCATCACAACCCACATCCATCTCTAGCTAGCAACATTTAATTTTCAATTTTTCCCTCTTTTTTTTTTTTTTTTTTTTTTCTAAAAATAAAAATAAAACACTCTCATGCATTTTTCAAGCAAACTAACATATATTTGTAAAGCTTAATTAGAGCGTATAATTTTCACGTGTATTGTTAAAAATGCATGTGAGAATCACGTGCTCTGAATTAAAGCAGATGATCATGCTTGATTATGTTTTAAAAGGGTGTCTTTTTTCCACGTTAGTTAAATTATTTTGAAAGGACTGCTAGCTACTAACTCATAGCTAGCTTATCACAATTATTACGATCTCCTAATTATATTAATTATCTTATCTTTGATGGAGATCATCTGAGCTAACAAACAAGGTAATGGAGATATTGTCTATGGCAATTTCAATTAATATATAGTTATATACACACACTACATATTATATATATAATGCTAACTCATGAACAAATAATAAATTCAATTGTCTATGTCAACCTAGTAGGCTATCACCTCAACAAAACCAATTATGATCACTTAACTATTACCTAAAAACTTTTGACATTTTCATACATGCATTTGTGGCTGAACACATCTTCATACGTACATATTATTTTTTTTATTATGTCCCTAATTAAAACATTTGGAAGGGAGGGAAGGGAAGTAATTAATTGATATACGTCCTTAATTAATTAATATCAATATTTAAAGCATATATATATTTTTGTTGTTAAGAAACATATATACTATATTGGATGCCCAACCAAATTAAAAGATAAACAGAAACAAAATAATCAAGGTGGAGTAGGAAGACTATCTAATTATTGATAAAATGTGACTGAGAGAGGATGAGTTAGTTAAATTTAAGAATATTAATTAAGAAATTATGCGAGGAAATTGATTTTTTTTTTTAAAAAAAAAAAAAATTATAGAACAATGACATGGGTTCTGGAATGGTGATTAATTAGAAGGCATTTTCTACTTATTTTAACATAATCAATTTCATACATATTTATTCATGCACCTAATTAATTAACTAGCTAGCTAATGGGTGGGATGACTCTAGTGTTATATATATGATATATTTTAGCGAAAATATTTTAATTTATTAATTAACAGCTTACTTATTGAGGATGCATGGAAAAGCTATAGCCTAGTAGCCTAACTACATCAAATATTTCATAGTTATATATCCAAGAGAAAATAAAAACTGTATTATTTTCTTCAACTTTTTACCATAGAAATTCTATAAAGACAAAGAATGTGGTGCATGCACTATTTGTGCTTTGCTAGCCCCGATCCACCCACTTTTTTCATGTCATCGTATCTCTTTGACATGTAGTTGCACATGGTGCTACTGCAACCCTTGAATTTATAGCCAAAAGGGAGTACAATTATTTTTATATATCTGAAAAAAAAAAAAAAAAAAAAAAACTGTAAAGAGTTATGAATGATTCAGCCCACTGAATGACATCAAACCAATAAGGACTCATCACTGATCCCACCTCGAAAGTGTGTACAGAGTTGTATATATTGGAAACCAACAACAACCAAAAAAATTATTAATTGAAAAAAAAAAAATAATGATGCATGAAAGATAGAGGTAGAGTTTTTATTTATGAAAATTGTCAGTGGGAGGGGAGGTGGGTGGTGTATTATTTATGAGGCTATATATGTGATAGTACTTTACCCTCAGTTTCTGATGATGATGATGATAATGGCAGTCACAGGAAGAAGCAGAAATGAAAAAAAAAAAAAAAAAAAATTTTAAAAAAATCCCCATCAGGGGTAATGGGGAAGCAACATCGATCTCTTTGTATTTGCTGCAAAAGAATCAAAGCTCTTACACTGCAGAAACCGACCCCTCCTCTTCGTTCATTCACTGTGGGCACAACTTTGGAAACATCTATAACTAGCGGTGGAATTAAAGTTTTAGGTAAAGGGAGATACCAATACATAAATTAAAGCGGTTGTAGTACTAGCGTAGTAATTCTGCCCTTGATTTCAAGGGATCCAGAGCATTAATTCATCCAGCGAATATATATGTGAGAGTCTGAGAGAGCTCTATAAAATTTATTTGTTTGACCAAAGAGTAGCTGCGGTTGCCTGAGACTTGTTCGGGTAAATGTGTATCTTATAAGGGGTTTTTTTTTTGTCACATTTATTATCCGAAAAACCAAAATTATTGTGGTTTTTTATGGCTATTTAATTTTATTTTCTATGGAAAACTCAGTTTTAAGTAAGACATTCACATTTCGTGATAATGGTAGCTTCAGGAGAAATGATTTACTTGTGGAATTTGGAACCCAAGAAATTGCATAAAGTTGGCAATATTGGGATTCAAAATGTAAGGTAATCTCATTTCCACACTTGGTTTTTTCGTCTTTGAGATCATAATGCAGTGAAACATGGTAAAATAAAAGTGAGACTAAAATATCATTAATCTAACTTTTGGAAAATTGGACAAAAGGGAGACAAGAAAACCCTCAACCGACAAAGTTCTTTTAAATTGAGTTAGAATATATAAATATATATATATTAATTTGGTCTAATTAAATTGATATTTATTCTTAAAATACGTAATTTTCACATACAATTTTTTTTAAAATAATTTAATCCAACCCAATGTGAAAAAAAAAAAAAAAAAAAACTTCGAGAATAAGAAAAAGTCAATGATAAATATTATGGGTAATTACCTTTTTCCTCATCAACTATCACGCATTGTCAATTTTTCCCCTATGAAATGTTGACCTTACTGCCTGACTTTATCAAATTACCATTTTATTTTCAAAACCTCCCTTTCATCAGTCAAACTCGTTAAATTGGATGAAATATTATTTTTTAGCCGTTAAATCTCATTAAAAGATAGAAATACCATCAAATAAAAAATTCAAACAAAAAATATAAATATATAAAAATTATAAATTAATTAATATATATATTAAGGGTATTATATATATAAATTTGTTTAATTTTAAGGGTATTATATGTAATTTTTATTTATAAAGTTAGGGTATTTAATTAGGTCATTTTAATTTTTTTGATGAGTTTGACCAACAAAATTGGGGTTTTGAGAAGAAAATGGTAGTATAACAGGGTCGGGCAATAAGGTTGATAGTTCATGAAGAGAAATTGACAATGCGTGATAGTTTGTTTGAAAAAATGTAATTACCCCTAAATATTATTATTTTGATATAGATATTTTTCACTTAATTTAATTTGTAAAGAGAGTTTTGATGAGCAATGTAGGGAATTTAGAATAGTGCCCAAAAAATAAATGATGGGAAATTTTCTGTTAAAACAAAGAGTGGCCCACAGAAAAAGTTGACCCTGACAGCGGATCTCCTCCATTGGAATTTAATAAAAAAAAACCTCCAAAAATGATCACATTCTGCTGCATTGTAAAGACTAAAGGAGGAAGAAAACACTGCAAGTTCCACGGCATCATGAATGTGGAGCAATTTTGGTTAATAACAAAAGTCAGAAAATACACAAAATCAGTGGTCCCCTAATCCAACGGATCTCAGCAGAGGTAGCATAATTATAAAATACTACTGCACCCATCACATCATGCAATGGCTCTATTATTAATTTTTTTGTACAGGTCACAAATTCCCATATAGATGTAAACAACCAATGGGAGGCACTCTCTATGGTTTTTGCTGCCTAATCTGACACCCACTCCTAATTAAGGGTTCATCTTCTTGGGACCAACTTTCAGGAATACTGACTTTTGTAAAATTTTAGCAGAAAGTGGCCTTCATTGGCACGTTTTGGGGTGCACAATTACTACCATTGCTCACATGATCATCACTCTTCTGTCTTTTTTTGTGTGTGTGAGATGGATATGGGTCATTTGGAATACAATATATTCTCAAGGTATCTATTTTTGTACTCTTTTTATCTTATTACTGTCATATTTTATTGACTGACGTGATTCTGTCAATCGGCTCTTAAAACAGTCATTGGTTAAAAAAAATAAAAATTAATTGGCACAACCACGTATGTCACCACAGTGTTTTGCAACATTACTCTTTAGATATTATTACCCACATGATATCATGGTTTTAATTTTCATAAGTATCCGTTAAGCTTAGCGGTTTGAAAAAAATAACAATTTTTAAACACAATTAAGTGTTGGTACAATCGTGATTCGACATTTTAAAAACGCCCTTATCTGTTGTTGAAAAATGTGATTTTTTTTTTTTTTTTGCAAAATTGTGGGACCAAACACATTCTTAGGGATTGTTAAATGCTATCTTTAGTCGTGGAAGAAACCCTAGAAGTAGTTTAAATGACCAACCAAAACCAATACCATATATATATGATACATTAAATACTTTGCTCCTAATAAAAAGAAAATAAAATTTTTTGATTGTTATTATATATACAAGTATACAACTAGGGGTTGGCCCATGCGATGTGGGGTTTTGCAAGTTAGTTTGTCGCACTCATTAATTTTGTAGGGGTTTGAGTTGGTATATATACAAGACATGATATATCATACACGGATCCTCTCATTATTAATCTCAACGATCGGTCATGAGTTTTAATCTACCTTTGGGTAACTTTCTGACATTTATTTATTACCTAATATTTCACGACGGTTCTTCACACCAAAAATATATATATAACCTAACCACCGACTTGGAGCACTTGAACGATATGAGACATGGTACCCGTGCTTGTACAGAGGGCGAATCCCCCTCACTCCTCCTCTTGTGTAGACATGTCAATATGTATATATATCAAACCTAATTACCACCAACTTGAAATACTTGAACGATATGAAATATAAGCTACATGACATGTCTCACAATAAATAAGACATGATATGCGTGCGCGTGCGTGTACAGAGGGCGAAACCAAGATTTGTGCTATAGGGAGACCGATCGGCAACCTATAATGCTATAAGCACATAGCATTCAAAACATGCTCGGGGGCAAATAAAAAATAAGCTATTTTCACAATGGGAGCAAAACCAAATAAATAAATAAATAAAGAGGGGTTTTTAACTCATTTTTGTTTTAAAAATCTTTTAATATCTATAGATATGCATATATTTATAAAATACACACACGTGGGGCTGCCCCTTGGTGTGTGTATAAATATGCCTATACATATTTTCATATATATCTTATACTTAAACATTAATTAATTTACTTATGTAGTATTATATAGGTCAAACTCTCCCAAATACATAAACAAATGGTTGCATGTTATGCTTCTTTTTCCGAAAGTCTTTCTTATAGATCATTATTATATCTTATATACATAATTAATTGTATATATATGCTATTATTACGGTTGAAGAAATGTATGAAAGAAGCATCTATCATGTATATGTTAGTGCATCTGTCACGAGTACTTGATCAAGAAGCCCTAAAAAGTTCTAAAATGTTAAATTAAGTACGTACCTAGCTAAAAAGCCTCAGCTAACGGTAGAGAATACATTTAATTATTTAATTAATATATTAATATTTTCTCTCAATAAACGAGGCTTATAAACATATAGAATATTTAATTGAAATGAAAAGTAAATTATAGAGACAATGTCAAACCTAAAAACCTTTGCTATATATGATACTATATTAAATCATGAATTGCCTTAAAAACTTAAATAAATAATTTAATCATTTAATTAGTCAATATTCTAACAAAAGTATAAATGGTATTCAAAATTGTCAAACACATGTTGGAAGACCTCTAAAATAAGTGTCTCTAAAGAAGTTGGTCTTAAATTCATAAGTTGTATCCCTTTTCTTCTTTTTTTTTTTTTTTTGCTCTCTGACCAAAATAAAAGGAATATAGATAATTAATTCAAATTATTGGGTGTTAACAGCATGCCATGATGCACAAGTTGTAGCTTGCTTCGTTGTGGTTCATGCAATAATGGACCTAGAAGTGACTAATTGTGTCTGCTTTGGGACACCGTACCTTACATGTTCATCAATTGCTTTGGTCTCTAAAATATCCTTGCAAGCAATTTAGAATTTGGAACTTTTGTTTTGTTTTGTTTTGCTGCAATATTGATACCCTCATGCTTGGGTGTTGCTATATATGCTGATCACCTCTCTTCATTTTCAGCTATGTAATTCGTGGTGTAATTATATATGTACGTAAAACAATAGTTTTCTAATTATTTACAATTGGCTAATTGCGCCATATATGGAATAATCCACTATATATCAACAAAGCTTAAAAAATAAAAAGATGATCTTACAAAAAATAAAATAAAACAATTGAGAAACCTAATCTTAAATTATTTGGCACTTAGTCTTAGAAGATAAGAATCAATGGGGGGTGATAATAATTGATATGCCCAGATGATAGCATGAATTATTGGAAAATGAAAAATTATTATTAACACAAATTAACGATGAAAAACAGTGTTTAACCTAATTTATAATTGAAGTTCATTTAAGATTATATCCTTCATAAATTTCAATAATATTGTATCTAAGGTGATCATATATTATATATGAAAGATCGATGTTTAGAAATGATGATAGAATTAAGTTAATTAATTAGGTAGGAAATATAACTAGTTTCCCGGCCTCTTTCTTAATTGGTGAAGAAAGAAATTAAAGAAACAATATTATTAATTAAATATGTGATGAGAGAATAGGATCGGAACAAGAGAATAGAGGCTTGGGGAACACGTACAAAGAAAGCGATTTGGGGATAATAAATATATAGGATAAATGATGAGCTACCCTCGAAGATTATGATGCAGAGCCAACCATATGAGCTCATGTTTATCACAAACCTTTTCAATTCTAACCACTAGAGAGCATGAGGCACGACCCATGACCCATTTTCTTTTGAATTTGCCTTGTCCACACTTAGAAGCAAAATATGCCCACTAATCTCAATACATGGATTCTCTCTCTTTCTCTTTCTCTTTCCCTTTCTATTTGAAAGTTTCTCCATCATGGGGACCAGATGGGAACAGGCAAATGCCATTGATAGGGGAGGAATCAAGCATTGAATCCATGGCCGGCCGGTTGGCATTCTTTGGAATGACTACTGCTTGTTAATTGGCATTATATTGACTTTGGATGCAAATAAGATCTCCAAGCTTCCTCTCCTTTTTCAAAGGTGCCATTGGAATATAATTATTTCGCTTCCCACTTTTTTTTTTTTTTTTTTTTTAATCTCTTTAATTTCTTCCTTACGGTAAGGAATCAGAGAAAGAGAGAGAGAGAGAGGGGCATTAAATTGTCCTTTTCATACCATATTTTTTCAAACCTAATGACGGCCAAACGAGTAATATTGCTACATATTACACGCTCATCCTATTAGCCCAGTAAAATGATCAGGGTAAAATGAGAGCGTAGTATATAGCATTACTCGATCAGGCCTTATTTGGAATCCAAATACATTGGTCTTCAAATTGTGAAAAAAGGCTATCGATCACCATTAGCTCATAGGTAAATATAGTTTGAAAATTAAAAGAAGAAATAGAAAAAAGATACAATAAATCTAGAAACTATATTTTTATTCCACAATACTAACGTGAAAATCCCAAACACTTCTTGAATTAGTCATTTATTATTATTTTTTTAAAAAAAAAAAAATCAAAGTTTATTATGACTATATCACGTTGGTATTGTGAGATAATTGTAGAATAAAAACGTGATATATATATAGCATTACCCATAAAAATAATGCTACATGCTACACTTTCATTACATTCTCATTAATTTCACCGGGCTAATATATATAATGTGGCAATAGCCGTAGTACAAATAATCTATTAATTATTCAAAAGAAAAAAAGATATTCAAAAGTTGATGGACATTAACTTAGCTCGGCTAGTAAAATAGAGCTGGGATGAGACGTAGTATGTGACATTTATGTACTCATGCATGATGCAATTAATATTCTTAAATGAAAGTTTGTCGACAGACAAATAGCACACCTGTTTTCACCGGAGTATTAAGGAATTCAACAACATATATATCTGTCGTCATCCCTTATGTTTTTTTTTTCTCAATTCTCATTGGTTCCACCACATCACAACTTCATCATGCATGCCTATAAATGAAGCAGACTCTTTAAATCTTTTAAAAAAAAATTGGGTGGACCGAGCTAACCGACTTAATTGCTTTTTTTCTAAATAAATTTGAATTTTTCTTTTTGTGGGGATGGGAGAATAAATTGGAATTCTGGACTACGGAAATTAGATGGCAATGTAATTAAGATTCTAATCAACAATTATTGTATGCCTTTTGGAACTTCACTAAAATTAAGCTTAAGGCGATAAATTTTAATAATTTAATTAATATATTAATACTCTCTTCAAATAAGAAATGAAGAGATAAATTATTAGGCTCGCGTTAAAAAGAAAAAAGCTTGTCAATTTATTCTTAATCCAAACCATGACAATCTATTCTTGAGGTTAAAGAATGATAAATCATTAAGGAAGGCTGTCAACTTGAGGCATGGGAAACATAAAGAAAAAAACGGATTAATTATTATACATGGGTGTGTTTAGTTTAATACATTCAAATAATAAAAAGGGATTAAGCAAAAGATTAATTAGGTAAAAAATTGTGTGAAGATGACTTTGTTGTTGGCATGCGCACCGTAGAAAAAGTAGTGCAGGATAGGATTCCAAGTTGCCTCTTCTGGTGGGCAGAAGAATGCCATGGAACATTAGCAATCTTCAATTGAATGATAATAATAATAATAATAATAATAATAATAATAATAATAATAATAATAATAATAATAATAATAATAATAACGATGCTTTGCTAAGATCAGAAGAGACGTGTGAAACTCTGGATTGCAACAAAAAACTCTCTCTCTTTCTCTCTGCATATATCTCTTTCTCATACTTTCTCTGTCTCTAGGAAAACGAGACATATTAATAACGTTCACGCGTCAGACACACACATGCAATAACATATATAGAACCAAGAAAGATAGCTCTCTCTCTCTCTCTCTCTCATGAATGATTCTCACAGCCTTTATGGTTAGAATCCAACAAAGCTTGCAAACAAACAATAATCACTTGAAACTGGTACATTCCTGAAAATCTTGGCATCTTGTTTTTTTTTTACGAAGTTGCATGTGAAAAGGGTCAAAATAAATAAATAAAAATTGAAAACTCTCTCTCTCTAGAGCTTTCATTTTTCTCTTGTTTGTTTTCGTTTGATTCTTGTTGAGGTGGTCTGCAGTAAGAGTAGGGTTTTTTTTTTTTTTTTTTTTTTTTATCCCGTGAGTTTTGGTTGATTAAATTGCTGAGGTCCTTTTCATATGGGTTATAAGATGACATGTTTGGTTCAAGTCATTTTCATAAATTAAAAAAATAAATAAAGAAACTTTTAATTTGATCATGGAAGTGAATATATAAACATGTACACTCGATCGATCGCCTCGAATTACTAAACAAATAGAAGCATATATATATATATATGGCATGTGGGGCACTTGTCATGTTTTCTTCAAATTTTTATTCAAGATTGTCATTCAATTTAAAGAAAAATAAATGCATCATCAGCTTAACTTCTATAACGTCTCAGCAAACAAGTTCAAATAATAGAAAGTATTTATATTTTTATATATATAATGTTCTCACCTGCCGTGTCATTTTCAATGGTGATGATCATCCATATTTGACTAATCAAATGAACAGCTAAGAATGCGTAAACCCCCATTTTCTTCAAAATATCTGTTGAGTACTGGAAGTAGCGACAGAAAGTCTGACCTTTAATTGGATGGTTTATTGTGAGCCATTTGGCCTAATAGGAAACATACTACAAATACTTGATGCCTCACCTAATCAAAACCAAGTATATATATATATATATATATATATGAAAAATGACACAAATTTCCTTCAAATTGGTATAATAATATTATTGTTATACAATTATGATGATATGACAGTAATAATCATCGATTGATTTGATTTAGAAATCATGTTTTTAGAATAATTATTATAAGCACCTTTAACCAGGCTGCAGGGTAAGAATAAATTCCACACAGCAATTATAAACACTTTAAAGGAAGTTTGGCAGTGGATCCACAGAGAAATATATTCTTCATGTAAGCCCAACCTCTCCCGGCCCCTATCTTGGTTGCACTCAAAAGAGTAAAGAAACTTCGAATAAGAGACAAAAACAAAAAAAAAAATATGAAGTAGAAAAACTTATTATTAATTATTGCTGTGATGGGGGAAAAGATTGAAACCTGTCACTTTTATTTTATTCAAAGAGTAGAGAGAAGAGAAACTTCAAGTGAAAGATAGATTCATTGAGATGGGTTTTGAATAAACCTGTGAAATGGGGTAGTGGGCATATTAATTAACTTTTTGGAGAGAGATGTTTTACTTTTCTCTCTTACTTTTTTCTTCATATTTTAGTTTATGGGGGGGAATTGGAAGATATATAGGCCGTATATAGATAGTTATAATAGACAGATAGACAGATAGATAGATAGATGATGTGAGAAGGCATGGTGTGTAGTGTTGGGTCAATTCTCTCAACTATTGCGTATCCCCTGCTCACCCCTCCCACAACCTCAACCAACATTATTATGAAAGGAGGCAGCAAGGAAAGTCTCCCTTTGTACAACCTCCCACCCCACCATATATGCTGCCAGTTTTTTCTTTTTCTTTCCTTTCCCTCCACGTTGCCTTGTTCTTTCTCTCTCCCACACACACACTATTATTTGTTTTTGGCACATATCCCCATTTCAAATCTCCTCCCCGCGGCCATCCTCTTCAACTTGTTCACCTACCCTAGTAAAAGGATGATGAGAAAAAAAAGAAAGAAAGGAATTAGGGGAGATGGAGATGATGACCTTGATTGCTTTATTAGAATCTCTTTTCCAATCTTTATCTCTTCTTGTTGGGAGTATTAATTAATTAATTCAATAGGCTCTCTCATCTCATCTCATGCATGTTGTTTCCAATCTTTTTTCTTGGGTTTTTTTTCAAACCAGTTTTACCCAACCTACCTCCCTTCACATGCATGATGCAATATCCTTTGAAAAATATCTCTCTCTCAGCCACAAAACGCGGGTAGATTCTCAAGTCTTTCTCATTTCAATGAAAAGTTAGCATTCTACAAGGAGAGCATCGTGCCCTCGAATTTATCTAGACGCCAAACTTTGGCGGTAGCAAATTTTGATCATTAATTAATTTCAAGTTCGTGGGACAAGTATCTAGCTAAGATTTAATTAGCAAGCTAGCTTTACCACGTGAACCAAGTTTTCCTTTTTACTGATATTTTGAAGTTCAAAATGCATGTTAAATCATATCCGGATCTTGAGTAATTTTTATTCAAATTTGTAGAAATTTGAACAGTAAATATGAGGAGTAATGCTATAAGTCTTTCTAGAGTCTTATTAAACTCATTCCAAATGTGACGTGACTTTTAAAATCATCAATAGATCAAAAGTCAATAAATCACATTTCAAATTTAACGGTAATTTTAAAAATCACATCACATTTATGATGACTTTAAAATGATTTTAAGAAGCCTTGTAACATTACTCAAATATGAGAGAGTTTCTATGGGACTCACATGTCCAAATAGGTAAGCAGATTACCCGAAACCTACTTAGACAGGTAGATCTCATGAGAATTTCTCTCGCATTTGCTCTAACAAAATTGCCAAATATCTCTATCATGTTAATTGATCACAACATTTTGAACACATATCAACTTAATTCGAAGGGGAAACTTAACTTCCATGAACTTTCACGTATTTTGAAATTACTCCTCACTCCCCCGAAATTCAAAAAATCTCAATTTAGGATATCAAACTTTCAACTTTTTGCAATATTTACCTCCGTTAGGATTTTTCGTTAAATTTTTTTCAAAATATTTTTATTTTTTTATAAATATAAAATAAAATAAATGCAAAGATTAGGCTTTGGTTAGGATTTGCAAAAATACATACACCTGAATATTTGCAATTTTGTTTTATATTAAAAAAAAAAAGTATTTTAAAAACATTTAACAGAAAATCTTAACAAAGTGAGATATTGTAAAAAATTAAAAGTTTGATACCTTCAATTAAAAGTTTTATAACTAAGAAAATTTTGTGAAATTTTTCGTCGGTTTGAAAGAAAACTTTGCCCCGACCAGGCCACCTTATCGTGATGTCATTAATTTAATTTAATTTTTTAAATTTTATTTTTCACCGTCTAAAACCAAAAGGACAGATTGGAGTACCAAAAACGGAATTTGACATTTGACAAAACAGGTAGAGGCCCACATACATTATAGTGGGGCTAGCCTTACAGGACCAAGGCAGGTACTCTTGTACCCGATCCATTGGCAGGTTTTCATTACTTAATTAATGGGGCATGCTTTGTCTTGTTACCAAAAGGGCCCCAATTCCTTTCCCCTATTCTTTATGCATGTGTGTATTATAGTTTTGTCAGCAATATTTATAAATATTGGGTGAGACTTTAAATCAAGCATCTCATGTGCCTCTACATGATACATGAAATATATATGAAGCAAGCATGCACCTGTGGAGTTGTGGTACAAATCTAGATGAGTACTACACATATATTTTGATCCAATCTATTTCAATTCCCACTTGTGTTTGGTATTAATGGCCATTATTTGTGTTCTAATATTTTAAATCCCACATCCTAATCTCTCTTTTTCTCTTTAAGATTTGATTATTTCTGATTATTTCTTTTTTTTTTTTTTCTTTTTTGGATTCAACATGGTGGATTAGGCCTTGTTTCCACCTTCCATCATTTCAACAACCCAAATTAGGTCGGTTCTTTTAGTTGTAAAATGAGCTAAAAATAAATTATTTGCTATAAACTAGATTTTGGGCGGTAATCGATAGAAAAGGCCGGGCCTAATTATTATTTAAATGAATATTTTTATTTTAACACGCCATCTTAGGTATATGGTCGAACTCTCTATCAATAAGTGATGTTAAACACGTTAAATATTTAATTAAAATGAAAGTAAATTGTGGAGCTAGTCAGAGTTCGAATTCATGATCTCTATTTTAATGTTACCTTAAATTATTATTTATCTCAAAATTTTAGACTAATAAAAAATATTTAACTTAATCATATATATCATCTCGTTTATGCCTAGATTATATCAACCACAATATCTAAAAGGTATGTTTCCTTAATTTAATTGTAAAGATAGTGAGAAGTATAATACCTTTTTTCTTTTCCTTTTTAATATATATATTGATGCCAAGGAGAAGATTTATTCCAATAACAAACGTCCCATCGTCAAAATTATCACTCGGTAGCCTATAAAGGAAATTGGTATCTCTCCTCCATAAGAAGATGCTTGTATTTATTTAATTCATGTGAAGAGTGAGACTAGGGTGGAGCCAGGAATTAATAATACTCTACCCACAAATAAATAACAATAATTTTAATGAGAACATACCATTTCTAAAATTTATTCTCTTCATCTTCCAATGGTGAGTTTTTTTTTTTTTTTTTTACATGTCCGGATAAGAGAAGGGGAAGAAGGAATTTGAACTAATGACATCCGCTTTATGAGACGTGGTTCACAACCAATTAATTAAGCTACCCCTTGAAGACCAATGGTGAGTTTTTTTAGAAGTAAATAAAAGTTCAGCATAACCCAAATTCATACTAGTTAAAATCTTTGTCAAACTATTGGATTTTTTAAGTTAATCAAAATTCACAACTACGTTTATACATAGCGTAAAATATTTGTCAACCTAAAAATACTTTTAGTGGACCAAAGAAAATAATATTCATCAAGCGTAAAATAGTTTACGCTTCTCATTTACATAAACTATTTTTCACGAGTAGTTCTAGAAGGCCTACTTATGTTCTATTAGAATGATATGACTATTAAAATCATATTTTGATCAAAATTCAATAATGATCAATCACTAGTCCAATGATGATTTTAATAGCCACATTATTCTTAGTAGGCCATAAGTAGGTCTTCTAGAATTATTCATTTTTCACCGCTCACTCACCCCTTGGGGCTAGCTATTATAAGAGCTAGGACCCATTATAGGTATTACCTGCCTGAGTAGGTATCTAGCTACCCAAATACCTACCTGGGCAATTGGGCCTCATAAGAGTTTTCTCACAATTATACAGTCAAAGGCCTTCTATTCTCACATACTTTCTTCCTTTGTAGTTTTCCTTCGTTGTCTCTCTCTTTCCCGTAGCTCAAATTATAAATATAGATATAAGAAATATTTGTTGATTTTCGGTACGAACCAAATGCCAAGAAAGTAAAAAATAATTTCAACTAAAAATATTGTTTAACCGAAAACATTTTATGTCAAAACAAACATGTAAACCTATCTTTCTACTTGATTGAGCGGCATTAATCTTATCCTTAATTAAAATCTAGGAAAAACCTCTCACCGTGAATCTTTTGAAGTAAAATCCAGAATTGAGATGATCGTTGTCCATTGATATCATTGAGCTGGCTGCATTAATCACAGCATGCATCATGATCATGTAGTCTACTCAGTCATAATTAAATCTTTCTTCACGATTTAAAACTCTTGTTTGTGCTCCTACAGTCATGAATGCTATTTTGGAGCATCTTTACAAGTAAACCAAAATTATATTTTATCATCAACAATATTCAACACCTTCCTTTTCAAATCGATAGCGAGATAGACGGATTTGATTTTGCTGAAAAAATCTTTAGTGCCCATCAGATTCAGAACACTTATTTTCAAATGGAAAAAGTAAGATAGCCTTTATAATTAACCAATTACGTGGAACATAACAGAACAAAAGTAATTATAGCATGTTAATTTGTCCAAAAGTGTGTTATGACCCTTTTACTCAAGACCTTTGAATTTGATACCATATTAAATAATTATCAGTTGTCTCAAAAACTTAAGCTAATAGAAAAAGATAAATTTAATCACTTAATCAATACTTTAACATTTTTAAGTACTAAAAGTACTTTTTTAAGCTCTTTAATACAATCTCAAACATGCTCTTAATCCCGCAAAAGCACAAACTAAATACGTGGTTCAACTAAAATGATTTTTTTTCTTGATATATCCTTTCTTTTAAATCTTTGTGATCAATCTTGCAGTCCAAATGAATAAATTAATTATAAAAAGAAAAAGGATACAAATTCTTTTAATTACATTTACTAAAGCGTGTGATTTTTAGATTTATTTTTAATAGGGTATATTATATGGGTTTAGCTTAATTACTTTTTGTAAAATATTCAATAGGAGATCTCCTACTTAAAAATAAATAGACAAGATTGTTTCTAGTGAAAATATAAGTATTATTCTTGCCTAGCTAGGCCTTCAAATCTTACAATTTTGTCCATTCATTTTTTAACCCAAAAAAAATATATCCGTTAAAAATTGCACAGGATGTAATTAAGTAAGCCAAATCACACACACACACACACACACACACACATATATATATATATATATATAAATTTTTTTTTTTTAAAAAAAAAGGAGATGAGATGAGATGAATTCCCTAGGTCACCACGTATGGATCGGAGTGCCTAGAAACGAAGTTGATAGGATAAGTAATGAAATGACGTGCATGCACATAAATGATTAATGCATGGGCATGCATGAGCCCTATAATAGGATATACAAGAATACCCCCAAGTCCTTAACCTAATTTTTGGCCTTTTTGCACATGCCGACATCCTTCACTTATTGCATATATATTTTGCATGCATGTTCCTCCAAACAGGATTCTCATCTCCATTCCTATGTATGTGCAACTTCAAACCTTTCCCGACAGCCGACAGTCCTGGTACTGTGGCCAAACACTATTTTTTTCCCCCCTCCTACTGGATTCATAAATACATATAAACACCAACAACTTCCCATCTCTCTTTGAAACTACTAACTCTTCTTCAATTATAATTGTTAGAGCTGTTTTCCGAGTGTGATCCGTGAAAAGTAAGTAAAAGAGCTTGTCGGAGCGGTGTTTAAGTCAAAGAATATTCACGAAAAAAAAAACAAAAACAAAGTAAAGTAAAGGGTATCTAGAGAAAATTATGAAGTCCCTTTCTACTTGTCATAATTTCTTTTATCTATAATGATGTGCTTTGACTGTTTAATTATCGGCTGTCGTGAAATTAGGGTGGCGGTCATATATGGCAGTTGTCAAGGTGGCCGGCCCGAAAGTGGCGGATTATGTGGGCTAATATTGATTCGGTGAACTCGGGTTGATGGGTAGTTGAGTAAAACAAAATAAAAATTATTAATACAGATTAATTAAGTAAGAATTGAATGAATTTGGGGTGTCTTTATCCAAGGGCATGCTAGAGTGGAGAAAAATCAAGCAACCAATTAAGACAAAAGAAAAGTGGTGTAGTAGCTATATATATATAAATATATTCTTATTAGGTGGGGAGCCTCAGCATTTAAGAAAGGAAGGCGGTTGCCGAATCATAATTATCTTATACATTTAATTTTGTCTTACATATCTCTGGATGGGCCTACTTGCTTCGGGAGGTTCAAAGAAATTAAGCTAAAGTTGATCTCAAATCTATCCCCAACTGTTGCACTTAATAAAGAAAACACTCATATCATCAAAGAAAAGTACACACTTTCAAAGCTAAAAAGTATGTATATATATGTGGATCAATAAGGCCAGGAACACAAAAATTGGAATTAATTAATCAACCACGTTATTATTAGCTTAAACTGATAAAAAATAATGGGTCAAGACGATACATTCGGGGTTCGAATTCATATATGAGCATTATTTTTACACTATGTTAAATCATTTAAATTAATATTTTAACATGCTCGATCGGGTAGATTATTACTAAGTATTTACGTAAATAAGATTTGAGAAAATTAATCAGATGGGGTTGGCATTTCTTATTTGGAAGTGTCTCTTGGAATCCTTTATGGAACACGTTGTACGTATGACGACGGACGACGTAAAGGCTAAAGCATTATAATTACGTGGAATGGAGTTTGTTTCCACCTGCTTGCATTGCCTGCTTTGACCCGATTCATCCAACACTTGTGCCGTGTCATTGAAGCATTAATTAATCAAAATAAACATTTCTCGAACCTATAAAGATAAGCCAGCCGATCTACTTAATTGGGTCATCTTTTCTTTTGGGTTAATGGATTTTAGGGAGGGACAAATTTGCAGATGTTGAGTGATTAAAGCCATATATAGTAGGGACCATTAGGGCATAAGATGATGAACTTGATCATTAGGATATATAGGTTCTCTTGGTGGCATATATTCCAAAAAGAAGTGTCATATAAGCTAGACTTGTACAATATGTTAACCTATTAATCTTTTCATATGGGTAACAATTTGTGTTCGCATGTCGAGTTGTATGGAGATATAAGTACTATAAGACTATATTATAAGTCAATCATAACTTGACTCATTTAATTAAACGGGTTAGACCCATTAACTTTAACCGGCTAATTTCTTGTTAAGTTCATGTCAAGTTGATGTAGATAGGTAACCTATGTTATTTCGTTGTTTTTAGGGTTTATGTCAATGGCCGTCCAGATGGCACTAAGTCCCGTTCGAACGAGCTCCGTAGAAAGTCTTCGTTATAGGCTTATTTAGGTTAGCCGTCTGGACGGGAGTAGTAGAGATTGCTTTTCTTACGTTTGAGTATGTGGTCGTTCGATTCTAATTAGTAGTTTTATTAGGTTTAAGAGTCTTAGGGCTATAAATACATGCTTATAGCCTCCAAAAACATAGAGTTGTTGATTATATTTTAGCATTGTTCAATAAGAAGCCTCAAAGTTGAGCGTTCTTTTGTTTTCCTTCAAAACTTAGAGAGTATCTAGCGTTTTAGAGAAATACATATCCGTTCCTTATTGTTGTTATCTGCTATAGCCTACTAAGTCACGTTGCATCACAAGTTCACGGGTTGTATAAAAAATTATCAGCCCTACTTTTAAATATAAGTGGTGGTATTAGAGTCTAGGTACGTAATAAGTTCGAACTTTGACTCTACATGAAGTTTATCTCTAATTTTAATTAAAATATAGTTGACATGTTGTATGGTCCTATATATGAGGGGTGTTAAAGTATTATCTAAATGATAACTATTTCTTATCAATTTAAACTTTTAGGATTGAGTAGTACCAAAGACTATCTGATCAAATTAGCTTCAATTCAAACATTTCATCCATTATTTTCCCTATTTTGTTTGGCCAAATTCATAGTAAATGCCCTAACCTAACCTAATCCTAATCACCACCCTATATATCCCATAATAGAGGAAATCGATCATTAGATATGAAATATTGCTTGCCAGCAATTTCTTTATTGAATGTTTTGAATCCTCAACTTGCCCCACTAGATCATTGGCAGCCCATGTACAAACTTTTGTGGCTAGTTAAGCATGCATGTCCTCACCAAAAGAGAGGTGTGAAGGAAAATCTAGAATAGTGTGCAAAACCACATGGGGGTCTGGGAGTTGACAGGCAAACAAGAAATCTTTTTGCAGCACAGTTTAAGCCATAAACAAGTAGTGGCATTGGAATGGCAGAAATTACAGCTCTAAATAGTACAAATACACAATTATAGAGAAGCCATGATTCTTGGCCGCACATACACACACATGGGGGAAGACTTTTTTAAAAAGAGGAGGAATATATGTAAACCAAAAATGATGCTGCCCTTGTCAATCTGATGAGCTTTCTTGATAGCCATTGGGGGCATATTGTATCTTTGCTTTTTTTTAACTTAATGCCCTTTGCAAATGCAACACACCCTTACCATGTGATATTCTTAGCTTTTTTTAATGCTTATCACCAACATCATTATACTTCTTCGTTACCTAGACCTAAATTAAACAAATAAATCAACTTGATTTGAATCAAGAAAATGTAATTAATTCCCAATACATGGCTTGTGATTTCGCTCGCGATCTTCGCTGTTCTTTTTTTTTTTTTTAAATAGGAGATCGATCTATTGGAGGCAAGCGAAATGGGTCTTAATTATATTATGTAATCTAATGACAATGCTCCCATTTGTATTACTTATATTTTCCAGGGATCCTTTTTAAGTTTGAAATTATTTGTATCTTGCATTATTGGGATCCTCCTTGGAAGTATCTTCATTCTTTTGGATAATATATTTATAAGTCTTTTCTCTCTCTTTTGGTTGGCTAATAATTTAGTTTAAATTTGGATTAAAATTTAATTAGGAAGAATCATGATTAAGATCAACAGGGTTGAGAGCACTTGGCATGATAATGGGATTGATTAATTTGAAAAAGGGGGATCGAAAAGTTGATGTTGAGATGAGTAGAGCCACTGAAGTTGAAAGTATTGATAGCCTTGTTTCAAGGGAAAATGGCCTAGAAAGATTGATATCCACCAAGAAAGTTGGTTGTGGGTTGAGAGGAACGTAGGAGAATAAAGCAAGAAAGCACATCCCATTAAGTAACCCACAAAACTTAATGCTTCAAAAAAGCCTGGCGAAGAAACTCAGAAAGATGGAATTTCTTTGTCATAATGGTATGTGCTTTTAGGTTATAACCCATCTAGGATTCTTTCTTCATTTTGTTTTTTTTTTTTTTTTTAACCTCTCTATAATAAGGCACTACCAATAACCCATCTGAGCTAATATGACTTTGATTCAAAGACAAATAATGAAGTAGGAAATGTTTGACTGTGAAACAACTAAACAAGCACCCACAAGAACAGTTTTAATAACACTAGAAAGGTATCACATCATTTCAGAATCTTACCATCATAGATGGTGATCATGATTTTTCTTCTCTATTTTTTAACCCTTTTTTTTTCTTTCTTTTTCAATGAAGAGTGTAGATTTATGATTCTTTGGCATCCAAACAAACCGAAAATTATGACCAAGGAAAAAAAGAAAAAGAAAAAAAGAAGAAGCAATATTTAATGGAAAGAAGCTTTGAGAGACATCAGGAAACATGATATCACTTGAAAACCACATATTCCAAATTGAGTTTTCTTGCAAGGGTTGAGAAGATATATGAAAAATCAATAGAAATTAATAATAGGCTACAATATATGTGGCCGGCTTTGAAGTCTCTATCTGCTACTGACCCACTTTCTTAGCCCAAATAGGCTGCCAGAAGGTTTTTCTTTTTCCTTAATTATATATATATATATATTTTCCCATCAAAGATGGTGGTGTATTACGTACCTTAAAAGTCAAATTTAGAAAAGTCAAAACTTGGGTGGTCCTTTAGGTTTTATTGTCTAATGGAACTCTTAATTAGCACCCAAAGAAGAACCAGTTCTAGATCCCATCATGTTGGCTGCATCATATTTTCTTTATAAAATTGCACGATTTGTTGGGTATTTGATACGATAATCCATGGTTTAGACTAGTGTGAAACAGCTAGGATTCAATTGCAAATTCATATTCACATCCAAATCCTTATAAAAGCTATATTCAATTCAAGTCTAGCTATCTACAGCAGATTTATTAGAAATGCTAATTAATTATAAATAGTAAATTGTGTATGTCTAAATATCAATGCTAGATATACACTTGACAAGTCTGGATCGTGTTGGCCGTGCGATCAACTGTATCACCACTATATATTAAACTATTGAATTAGACTGGATCTTGAGTTTGTAAAAAAGGTGGAAGTAGGGCGGTTAATTCATGTTTGCATGTCGGGTTGAAGTGATCATGTTGACGTATAAGTATAAGACTATATAAATTAATCTTAACTCAACTCATTCAATTAAACGGGTTAAATTCAAAAAAAAGAAGTGTAGGCTTTGAAACTGATTGTGTGTATTAATTAGAGGTTTGATTTGGAATAGGAAAAGAAATTCGCCTGGGCTGAGCAAAGTTGGCCCATACTTGACCAATGGGTTTGTTTAGCCCAGAAAGAGTCTCGAAGTGCCTGGATGAGAGGCTGCCATGTCTGAATCGCGATATTTTTTGGACTGGATCAAGATTTATTGGGCCAGAAGTGTATGGGCTTATTATCAAATGAATTCTCTTTTGGGCTCCGCTCGCTGAAATTACCAAAATAACTTGCTCCCTTTTTTTTTCTTTTTCTTTTTCTTTAAACCAATAATAAAAAGGTAATATTATAAGAGTAATTATAAATACTCAACTTTCATTTTACTGGGCTAATTTAGCAGTATCTATTAGCCTTTTGATTTTTCTTTTTCTTTTTTAATAAACACAAGGGGATGAAAGTTGAGTATATAGTATTATTCGTATTATAAAGTTGAAAATCAATTGCATTTTATATTTTTTATAGAATTCGAATACAAAAAGAGTGGTTTGTCTCATTTTAATTTGATTGTGGTTAGAGTTACTACAACTTTTATAAATAAGTCATTTACAAACTAACGTGACACTTATCACATCAATCACTAAACAATTAAATTTGATTGTGGTTAGCCTGATAGTGTCATGTGGACTATCACGTTAGCTTGTAAGTTCATATGACACTTACTACGTCAGTTACTAAATAATTAAATTTGATTGTTTAATGCCATAGAAACTGCCACGTTAGTTTGTAAAAAGTTGTAGTACCCCAAATATTTTTCATTTAAGATTCCCACCTCTCATATGAGTAGATTTCAGGTGAAATTTCACCGGGAAAAAAAATATAATAATAATAACAAAAGATGGTACTAAAATACCTTATAATTCATTATTTTAATTGCATCCAGATCTCATTCAAATCAAACTTGTACCAGATTCGGATCTCTCATTTTGATCCATTGCAGCTTGCAATGCAATCGTTAATTCTTTCAAGTGACATAATTATAGGCTAAAGGTGTATGTCACAGAATATGACCTATTAGCAAACGATGTGAAAAATATGAATATTTTTACATTTTCTACACTTCTGTTTTAAAATGCACGTTTGACTTGCAAAATTGCAAGGCTAAACGGACTCTAAAAAGAAAAATAAACCTACTGCAAATGCAATCAGGGTCGGCTCAATGCATTTTGAGACTTTAGGCGAAACATTAAAATGGGGCCTAAAAAAATTTTTTTTTAAAGTAACAATTTTTTTTTTTTTTTTTCAATTATGCTCTTGCATTACTGAGTCAAATTATGCAATCATTTCAATTAGATATAAAAAATTTTCATTATTTCCTATGTGAGATTCAATCAGTTTTTCTATTTTTCTCTTCTTTTTTTTTTAAAAAAAAGTATTTCATCTTAATATTTTGTTAATTGCTAATAACAAATTTATTTAAAGCCTTATTTGAGATTCAATCAGTTTTTCTATTTTTATTTTGAAGTATTTCATATCCAAATGCATATTTTCTAATATAAATGTTTGATTAAAAATACTAACAAATTAAACAAACACGATTTATAAAAAAAAAAAAATCAAATTATAATCAAATAAATTACAAAAATAGATCAATAAAACCTGATTTGGCAAATGAATTATTAGTTGAAAAAACAAAACCAACGAACAGAGGACCAACCAAATGAACCTATTGAGCTGAAATAACAAAATCAACCAAAAAAAATTGTCAAAAACTCGTACAAGAAATTGTCAAAAACCCACTAGAAAAATCATAAATACATAAATAAATATTGCAAAAGAAAGAAAAAATCAATTTTTTTATGAATCTTTACCTTTTTGATACACCTAATCCAAACAAAACCCACCAAAAGTGAAGAACATTAACTACAATAACTCATCTTTATAGAATTTAAGCCAGGATCCAAGCAAGCTGAAACAGTTTACCACAAGAGGAAAATACTAGCCAAATAAGGAAAATAAGCAAAACAAGAAGCTTTGAAAAAGGCTCTCCGCGTATTGATACTTCACAACGCTCCATTTTAGCTTGGAATAGATAGCTCTAGAAGTCTACAGAAGAGGACAATCACCTCTTTGTGAACATGCATCCATGGCCAGACAGCCTAGACCCAACCGTGGGTGACGGCCAGAACCCAGTAGCTGGGTCTGAGAAATTTTTTTGTGCATGTGAGATGAGAAGAGAGAGTGAAGGAGAGAGTTAGGCAGCCAGTGCTGCGTGTGAGGCCTTTTAAATTACATATTTTTTTAATTGGGTTCTTGCCTTATTAAATTGGGGCCTTATGAAATTCAGGCCTTTTAAATTACATATTTTTTTTATGATTAGAGGCCTTAAATTTTGATAACAATCATTTTTTGGGCCTTGTTAAAAAAATAATTTGGGCCTTAAATTTTTAATTTTTTTTTTCTGCCCCTATTAAATTTTTTTTTTTTGGGGGCCTTAATATGCCGGGGGCCCTAGGCGAGCGCCTAGCTCGCCTAGTGGTCTAGCCGGCCCTGAATGCAATTTGCACCAAAGAAAACCCATGATGAGATTTGCATTGGAGAAAATGGAGGATGAAAACTAGAAAATTACAAGTCACTATATTACACATTACACTACATTATTTCATAATCACCTTGAGACATTTGATTCTCTAGATAAGCTAACCTAAGTCTGTCCACGGTTGAAAATTCACTCCACCAATCACAAATCTTCTATCTGTTCTAGAGAAGAGAAATGTTCATCAATCCTGCTGAGAGTCTCTTCATCAATTTCTGTAGTGCTAATCAACTTTTTCGAAGAATATTGCAATTCTTTGCTGGGTTCAGAATCAATTTGAGGAATCTGATCCTTTGGATCAGCATCTTCAATTTCTGTTTGATTAGATGTTGTGTCCCGATTAAAGAGCTGGAATTTCATGTCCAAGCAAGATCTCAGATCCTCCTCATTCCGGGCTTTGTTTAACTTATCAATGAGATCACTTATACCCAAAGCCCTCTCAGTCTTCCAACTTTTTGCCTTTTTGGGTCCTTCTTTAGGTTCATCTTGGTCACTTAGATCATTAACGCCATCATCCATCTCAGGCTCCCGAAGCTTCCTTAATCCCTGATCAACAATTTGTTGTATCCTCCGTCTGAAGTTATCCGTTCTTATCGAGTTTGATCGTAGCTGCAACTTCAGTCCTGAGACCATCATCTCAGGGTTGTCCTCCATAGAAGTAGGGTTAGGGTTTGATACAGAGGACTCATTCTCAATGGAACCTTCAAGAATAGACTTCACAGAAAATACTTCTTCTAGCAAACCAATGTTCTGCATGTATCGGTCAAAAGCTTCATTCTCCACTTCAATGTTTCTCTCCTTGTATTCCTTTAACTTGGAAAATCTCCAGTCGTTTAATGCAGCAGCATCCTGAGATCACTTCCTATATCAGAACAAGTAATTCTTACAGCCACATCACAAATATGAACAAAAATATATTGATTCAATCCATGCACCTTTCTAGTCAACGGCTTTCTCGAACGGAGTGGAAGTTGCACGTTATTGAACTGGGCAAAATTGTTGGAAAGTTGCCGAAGTGATGCAACTCTTAGTGTAGATCTGAAATAAATCCCAAAGCCAAAACAAAAAGTTTACAGCAAAAACTTGAAAGACTAGTGATACAACTGGAGAGATTTGTAAAGAGAAGCATGTCAAAGAAGTTGCTGAAAAAGGGGTATCGGGAAACATATATAGGAACCTCAGGAAAGAAAGCATTAAGAGAACAGAAAAAACAAACAGTTCACAAATGGAAATGTGAATTTAAACGACTACATAAAACAGAGAAGTGAACCAACTAAATTCTTAACGTAATCAAATGCCATAGGAAGACTTGAATCATCAAATATAGTGAGTTTTGAAAACCTCTAATCAATTCTGGTTCAGGAGTAGACCCTTCAAACTTGGCAAAAATGCAAACACAGGCATTTAGAAACTGACAGAGTCAAACATAGAAGAGCTCAACGAAATTCTTAAAGAAAAATTATTTTTTATGCTGCTATTGTCCTAAACACTACACATAAATAAAATTTATGTTAGATGGAATTATATGCAGATCTGAGTGGTTGATCCTCATCACTTACCCTGAGGGAGATGCCTCAGTCGCCTGCTGGTCAAACATAGGAGTGCTTGAACTGGGCGTCTTGTCTGGAACAGTTGCACTTGCTTTCAAAACTGCATTCAATAAACAATATAAGAAGAAAGGAGGTCATGCTCATAATAAAACATTAGAAGCTGAAACAAGCAAAAAGACATAAATCTCTGATAAACCTAACAGAAGTAGTAGAGTTTAGCTTTATTATATGCATTCCTTTAATGCATATACTACACTCGACTAAACAAAATGAGACTTAAACCCTCCATGCAACTTCTGATATATATACCAAGTAATTTTTGGATCAGGGAAGCAAGCCATATCTAGTGTAGTGACTTCATAGCGTCAATGATACTACTCAATAACCTCTTAATCTAATTGCAATAATTAGAAAAGACCTAATATTCTCACAGCAGAAAATTTATACTTGCTAATTTGTCATACCTGTTAGAGGGATTTAATAAACTTTTTTTTTTTTTTGTTTTTTGGATGAATTATAATAAACTTAAATTTTAAGGCATTCTTTCCCTAAAGAAAAATTGTGTTTATTCATTATATATTGATCGTGACTACAGAAAACTATTCATTTCTTCTTTCAAGACGCAATGTCATAACATCATGGTTGGAAAAGACAAGTTCCAAAAAAGAAACAGATAAAACTTCACGCATATACCAAAATAACAAACTGACCATCTAATGTCACTTAGAAAAATTTCCAACTATTATTATTTATTGTTTTGGATGACAAGGCCCAAAGTCTGAAATACTACCTTCTGTAATCTCCTTGTCCCAAAAAAATGCTTTGGCACAAAAAACCCTACGAGTCTATGCTGGAATCTTCGGTTTGTGAGAGTTGAAAGTTAACATATCGAGGAGCCTTTCTAACAGTAACTTGATACAACATGTTGGGAGATCACCTTAACCCAAAAACATAAGCCAGTAAGTTTAGACCCAACAAATTATAACGACTCACTCCTTTTTCTTCTTTTTTTTTTCTTTTTCTAATCAAATAAGGGAAAGAGGTTACAGGGGATCAAACAATGTGGAATTCACATGTGAATATTCTAATAAATCTCCCCCTTCATGTGTGAGTCTATCATACTACATGAGCTACGCTAGCATTTGCCTTGAATAGAAGCCTCTTTTACAATCCAAGTGTCACATGTCACCATGAAGTCCAATGTTCACCATTAGAAAGCCTTTTACTAAACCACGAGTGCACATGAACAATTGCTTCAACTCACCACCATTAGAGCCTTTACTCAACCACAGGTTTCCACAAAAGTCACCAGCAACTTATTGTGAAAGCATCAACAAATCAACAACATGCAATTGCATCGAATACTTATCTTGTCAAATCAGTCTTTTTTTATATATAAATAATTGAAATATCATTAAAAGCGCAACCCAAGTACACATAAAGTATAAATGAGAAATGCCTATCTAGAAGGAGAAAAAAGAAAACCACCAAGACACAAGAAATGCATGTTGAATCGGTCTTTCATACAACTTGTTGATATCTTGGGTTTGTGAGAATTCAGAGGAGACTTGATAGAACATATTTGAACACCAGTTTAATCCAAGAACTTAAACTAGTGAGTTTGGATCCAACAATATCATATTAACCACTTTTTTTTTTACTACTACCCAATATCAGACTCAACCACTTAACCAACCGTACTACTAACATATGCATATTTCAACAGTCCAAAGTAGGAGATTCTACTCAACAACTTCTTATAGCCTATTGTAAGTGGCAAACACCATTATCCTCAAGCTCAACAGCTCAACTGACATTTAGCCTCTCAAACTGTATACAAGACATAATTATCCGAGTGTTTAAAATATCTTCCTATCAATTTGAAATAAAGTTTTTCAAAATATGAGAGAACAATTCTAAGTTAAAACATTTTCCTTTTAATAAATTAGTGATAACTTAAACTTTTAATAATCCAATAACAAACATAGTAAATGATCTAGGCAGATAATTCCCAAGCCAAGAAATAAAGACAACATGCATACACCAAGATTACAAAGTTTCCTTTCTATACCAAATTTGTGCATTAACAGATGATTGATTGCTGTGACCCTAAGCATTGCAGAATTCCATTAGTGCAAGGCAACCCCTAGTGCCATTAGTACGGAGGCTGGATTGGAACCCAAGTTTGGGCTCTACCTTTGCCTGGGTTCACAACCTGAAGATTGGTGGCACCTTTGACACCAAAATGAACTGCTACAAACATGCACTGATTATCGCCATCACAATCAACCTTCAATTTACCTTCTTGACCTTATTTTTCATTCCACTAGTATTCAAGTTACCTCCACATTAAAGCCTTCAATAAGCCGATAACTCAACAACTTAAAAGTTACAACACCTCAAATTTTAAGTAAAACAAAAATGCAGGAATCACCAACTTGACCAATTTACGTATTATAGTATTTTGAGTATAAAGCTTATTCCGCTAGTATCAAATATTAAAAAAAACACATGGTCACAGTTTTTTCTTAGAGGAAAACTTATATGCGTTTCTCACTAGCCAAAAATAAAGTGGCATAGGAATACGCTTCCGTTTTTAATGTAAGTGGCAGACAACAAAGGTGAATCAGAGCATTCTCAGATTCTGAATATGTATTTAAAAATATATCAATATTGAGCATGTTGGATATGAAATTCAGTTGTCAAACGATGACTGTGGAACAAAATATACCAATTTTCAACGCTAAACATATACTTCAAGTTAGCTTACCGTGAATAGGACAAGGATTTTGATCTCTTGAACAGCAACTCTTGCATGACTTGAATGGACACCTGCATAGTTAGTTTTCTTTAGGAAAATATTTTCAATCGATAAAATATAAATGAGAAATTCTAAAAGACCCTTTTGAAGAACTTCTACCAAAGAAACCCATAAAAAATATCAGCTTTGTTTGTTAAATTTTTTTTTGATAAGTAAATTTTAAGTTATAATATGGTATCAGAGCCTCAAAATTCATGCAAGTATTGATACTTTTTTTTTCTTCCACATCTACAACTATGGCCAAAATTCACCCGGCGTTGTTACATTGTTTCTTGTTTCATGTGGATCAGAGTTATCTGTTATTAGCTTTGTTTGTTAAATCATTCCCATTTCACTTTTGTTTTCTATTTTCAAAACAAAACCTTAACGAACAACCTAAAACACAAAACAATCAAACCTATTTTGACCTTTATGTCAAATCAAAACACTTTTTCAAACCAAACATTTAAAAAAAAAAAAAAAAAAAAAAAACCCAGCGAAACACATTAACAAATGGAGCCAGCGTATCTATGAAACCCAATTTGCAAATTTCATTCTAAAGGGGTTCTCTTAGAAGCACTAGGAACATGCTCACTTAGGTTCCAATATACTGCTTTATATGCTTCCTTTTCTATTTCAAAAGACCTAGGAGCCACCATTTGATGAATAAGCAGTAAAATCTTCCAAATGTTCATCAGTGAAAAATGGATTTAAAGGGCTTGCGTTCTGGTTGATACTCTTATAGAGTCTAACTCCATGTCGTGTTAAAATGTTGTAGAGCTTAATCTCTATTTCAGGTCCCAAAGATGGACCTTCCTCTCAATCTACATCTTCTATTATGGAACATCTGTGTACTTGGCGCTTTTTTACTTCATTTTCTTGCTCTAAAAAAGAAAAAATAAAAAATAAAAAAGAGTAGCTTGAAGCATTGAGAAAAAAAAAATGTTTCCAGAAATTAATTAAATCTACCCAATACCCAAAAATTAAAATATACACACAATGTACACCAGTAGCCAATATCGAAAAAAAGTTACTTGTCTTCGAGATTTTCGAATTAACTATCTTGCTTTCCAATATCTTTTTTTTTAAAAAAAAGAAAAGCTTGAAGCAAGGAAAAATAAACGTTCCAAAAATTAACTAAACCTACCCAACACCCAGCAAATAAGAACACACACACACACATACACACACACAAGTTTATGACAAAATTCTAGGGTTTTGAGACTAGAGTTCGAAGGGAAAACACGCAAAATACCTGGAGCGAGCGACATTGCCGCATATCTGACACTTGGGCTTGTTAAGCCCGCGAAGGGTCTTCGGCGGCGTGTCCGTGCGGTGCGCCGAGCTGGTGTTTGCGTTGTTGGTTAGGGCCGGCGATGAGGCCGCCATCTATGTGCTGCGTGTTAAGAGCTTGTTGCGTGCTCTTCTTCTTCGAAGCGAGCGAGAGAGAAATTTAAAAAATGACTCAATCTGTTGCTTTTTGGCGCTCGGGGGCCGCTCGTTTTTTATGGGTTCAGGCACCGGTGGGAAAATTAAGGGATCGGCAGCACAGCAAATCAACTTTGCGGTGAGCTTCTTATATGCGGGCTAGGGCTATTTATGGGCCGGGCCCGACTACTTTTGGTCAACAGTAAGTGGAGGTGGGTTTGCTTTTGAACCCAAAAAAAAAAACACACTTTCATTGGTTGAGTGCTTTTGTTATGAAAAATTATATATTTTCTTTTTCCTTCCTTCTTTCATCTTCTCAATTTATTTAATATGTATGCACATGTGTCGGACCCACATGAACCTCACATATTCAATGATAATTTTAAATTTTTGAATGATGGAAAAAGGACCGGAGAAAGATATATATCAAGTCAAGTGATGATTTTCTTACAACTGGTGTGAGTGAACAGTCACTCACGCCAGTTTTTTTTAATATAAAATATTATATATTTTTTAATATTATTTTATAATACAAAAATCTAACGTAACTGTTCACTCATGCCAATTGTATGAAAATCATCGCTCTATCAAGTCCAGTTTGTTATTTCAAGTACAAAAATGAGCACAGGCATGTCATCTGTTCATTTTTTTCTTCTTGATTCAATGCGTTTGGCTAACAAAATGGCTTTTTTTCTTTTTTCTTTTTTTTTTCTTTTTTTTTTTTTCTAACATTTGGTAGTTGAAGAGGGTTATGTGTCACAAGTAATAGTTTCTGAGGGCTATTGATAGATGAGCGGTAATTTGTAAAGGTAAGTGTAATTATCCCTAAATATAATAAAAGAAATATTTTGTGTTAAAATAATGAATAATAAAATTAAGTGTCACACTAAGGATACTCAAATGATTATAACTGATCAATTTTTAATAACCGCAAATATAACCGCTTAGGCGGTTAGTAGTTATTTTATAATCGGCGGTTAGCGGTTATTCAATTAAATAACCGGTAGTTTTGTAATAGCTTTTTTTATATGGCATTTTTAAGTGTTTTTGGCCTTAAATTGACCTATTTTTTAGGCTTATTTTAAAGGTTTAAGGCCAAAATATTATAAAAAAATGGGAATATATATATAGTTTTATGAGCCAGCCGATATTTTTGAATAAGGCTTAGTAGGGTTGGGTTTCGGTCATATCGGTCCGGTTAATAGAGTTACCGATTACCGACCGATAAGCTATTGGTTAATCGGGTATCGATCATATCGATAATCGGTTAAATCGATTTTTAAGAGCTTTTTACTGGTTGCTAATTGGGCAAAAAATAGTTGTTTTTGGGGTCCAAATACTTTTTGTTGGACTAAAGCCTAAAATAGCTTAATAAAAATGAGTTCCCAAATATATATATTTGGCTAAAATAGCTTATTGAAGGTTTTTTTTTTTATTGATCCACTACATGTTTTTTATATTATAAAATAAAAATAAAGGAGTAAAAAGTATAAAAGTATAAAATTATAAAAAATTAAAAATTAAAAATCCTTATCGGTTATATCTGTTTTTCGAAAACAATTTTTTAATCAACCGATAAGGTATAAAATTTTTAACCAATTACCGATCGATAACTATCAGTTGCAGTTAATATCGGTTTTGTTAACTTCGATAATTGGTCGGTAATCGGTAACCGGTTAATCTACCCACCCCTAAGGCTTAGCCCAAAATATCACATATTACATTATATATTTTATATACATGGTCATAAATACTTAAATAGCCAAGATCTATGAATCCAAATACAAATGAAAAAATTAATATATTTTATTAATATAAAATATTTAATATATATTTATATTATTATATATAAATGAGGGCGGTTAGCAATTTTTAATAACTACCTATCAAAGCAGTTAGCGGTTAGAGGGGTAGTTATAATCGTCTCGTTTGAGCAACCATATGTTACACAATATACTAGGTAGCAGTGTAGCTTACATAATGTTTAGGAAAAGTAAATGATATCTGCTGCTTGTGATTTCTTGGAAATCTTTTATATATTTAGAGTGCTATTATTTGTCATGAATTCCTAGATGAAACTCACTTCCTACCACAAAGCACAAGTGAAGTCCTACTCTTGGTTTTTATTTTTGCCGTAGAGATGCCTTAAATTAAGCCAAAAAGTTTTAGACGTTTGTAGCTTCATCCAAACAGTAAACCACCATTTTATTTGAGAAATTGCATGTTCCAATAGTTTTACGCTCGATTATTATTATACTAACGTCACACCAACTTATACGACATATTTTAAGTAATTTATACTTTTATTTTATTTAAGTATGTAGCTGACATATTGTAAGTCACTTAAAATATGTTATTTGGTGCAGTATCGTAGTTATTAGTAGTTAATAACCACCTCACTTGTAGACCTTAGCATACTTTTAAGGAAGACCTGAGTTTTAGGTATTGAACGTATATTGTATTTTGAAAAATGCTACATTTAAAAAAAATAATAATAAAAATTTCAAAAAATTTATTCTCAAATGATGTGTTGCTATTTCATGAGTCAGTGACACATGTTCCATGGGAATGAGATGGTGACATATTATTTGAAAACCAACTTTTGGAAGAAAAAAAAAAAAGTAGCACTTCTCACTTTATCGTAGAAAAGAACGAGTCACCATGGCCATAGGTTAAGCAATTTAACCCGTTTATTGAACAGGGTTAATTCGGGTAGATCCAAATCCAATTGTACAAAACATATCTCGCCAATTTCGTGTCCAAATTTGCACATATATAAAAAATTGTTAGCGCTAATACTGTATCCAAATCCATTCTTAGTAATTAAATGGGCTATTCTTAAACAGTTTCATCTAGAAACCCTAAAGATAAGCTTGTGCTAAAGACAAATTTTGGGGGGGGGGGGGGGGNNNGGGGGTGTGTGGGGGGTTTCTTGGAAGGTTCAAGGTTAGGAAAGTGTATGTGGTCGCATATTGCTTCCGAAAAGGTATTTTAGGCATCTCACTAGAGTTCTTATGTTGAATCATTTTTGATGTGATGTTGTGTAGCTCCAACTTTTTTGAACAAAATAAAGTGGGATGGCTTTGATTAAGGAAGCCACTACCCAACTATATATCTCTTTCTCTATTATTTCATAAATAAATAAAAAAAAATCCATAATTATTATTTAAAAAGTATTTTTTAGTGTTTAAAGTCTGAGATTTATTTATTTATTTATAAATTGAAAAGTTAAACAACAAATAATGTGATATAATTTTACAATAAAAATAATAATAATAAAAAAAAGCAAGGCAATCAATCATTACATCATTACATTAATGTCTATCCAATCTATTGTCGTTTTGTTGACTTTCTCATATGTAATATATATATATATATAAAAGGGCCCACGGGTCTATTCTAATAATCTTGTTTAATCGCCTGTTTTAAGTTTACCGACATTGGATAAAAAAATCCACCACGCGATCCACACTTCACATTTAAAATGATAGATTCACATTAATTAAGAAATAAATAAATATATTTATTAAACAGGAAGACGATGGAAATGACAAAAAAAAAAAAAAAAAATCCACGCAAGGGGAAAGAGAGATAATCTGTATATATATATATTTGTTGATAGACAATGGAATGATGTTTTAATCTTATATAAAACAAAGGAGACATATAGAATAAAAGAGTCATAATTCATTATATTAAATTTTTAAATGTAAATCCTATACTTTTTTTTTTTAACATATGGCATGTGACTGCTTACTTGGTTAATAGAATTAAAGTTAAGTTTTTATCTAATTTGAATAAATTCATCAGGTTTCAAATTTTAAATAAGTTACTTTGTCAGATTTCTATCAAAATTAATGGTGTCATAAGTCACTTGTGTCTTAATTTGACATGCCAACATCTATATCGGAATTTAATATCAATGTTATATCATTAAATATTAAGTCATTCAAAATCATATTTCTTTGTCATTATAATATTTTAGATTTGTAGCATAAGAGGGAAAGCCGATAACTTTGACATTGATATTAGGTACTGGCAGTCTGGCATAATGAAAAACAATAACTTTGACCATAAATGAACTAATTTAAAATTTGGCGAAACATAAGCGCTTTAAAATCTCCACTAAATATGATTTTTTCCCTTTTGAAGGCATAAATGAAATCATGATGATAGTTAGGGTCTAAGGAATAATTGCTTGTTATATGGAGTGTTTTTTTTTTTTATGAGAAATATAAGGAGTTAATAAGTTATTCATATTTGACCTATTTTTTTTTATAATCAATCGTTAAATTTGTGGGGTCTATAATTAACTTATGTGAGATCTACATATGTCTACAAATCTAATGGTTGATTGTAAAAAAATGTAGGCCAAATATAAGGAATTTATTGACCACTAGTCCACTAGTATTTCTCTTTAGACAAAATTTTCCTCCAAATTAGATTGAAGAAATTTATTTCAACTTGGTCTATAAAAATGATATTATAAAAGTGATATATATTTATTTTTTAATAACATGTGATATCCACACGAGTTTTTAATAAAATTTATTTTGACTTTATTTATACTATTAAAAAAAAATATATTTTATATATTTAAAGAACACATATTATTTTTATAAAATAAATTAATAAGAATGATTTCAATCCGATTTGAAAAAAAATATTATCCTTTCTCTTTCTCTTTTGTGAGGGTCGGAAAAAGGAGAGCGTGCCAACTTGCGCGAAAAAAAGACCAGACAAGAAACGTGGGTAATATCATCCCGGTTTCTGTGGTCGACACCCAATCAAATCCATCGTGTCCTCCCATTCCCTATCTCATCTTCCACGTGGCATTTGAACTCAGTTGGCCGACGTGCCGATCCGAGCTGCCTGACGTTTGCGTTGTCGACGCAACCATCATAATGCGCTACGCAATGACGCGTATCACACACCTTATCAGCGGGATCGGACGGTTCAGAACTGGCGAGAAAACGACGTCGACAGTCCAATCACGTTTTTCCATTTCTGTTTGTTTTCCATTATCTCCCTTGTTATTCTCCGGAAACCTCAATGGCTGGTTTCTCACCTACTGTCATGCGACAACAAAGCATGAAAAATATATATATATATATATATACATATATTTCTAATTCTGTAAAAAAAAACACATGTTTATTAATTGGTTTCAAAATATCTCTTGCGGGCGAAAAGATCTATTGGCCAAACATCCTCACCACGTTGTTTCACATTTTTACATTAAAATGTCGATTCAAAATATTTTAAGAGTAGAGTGTATTTTATGAGATTAAGTATTAATATTAAATACTTTGAAGAGTAAAGTATCACTTTTTAAACATTAAGATTAAAAATATAAATATATAAATAATTTAAAAAAATAAAGTATATTTTTTCCATCTTTTTTTATTTAAAAATATTTCTCTTACCTTTAAAATAGCAGAGTCAAACAGACTCTTACTTATTTGGATTGTCTTGAATGTTATCTATTTTTAGAAGAAACATTACTCTATGATTACTGTGATTGTCATTTGTTTTTTGTTTTTTTTTTTTTTGGAAAAGTCAATATTCTTGTCGATTTGTTTCATTACAGTCATTTAAAGAAGCCTAAACTTACAAATTAGATTTGACTGCTATTAAAATTGAGTCTGACTCTCATTTACATTTTGACTCCTCTAAATATAAAAAATAATGGTTTCATCCTTGACATTGTGTTTTAGATCTAAATAATCACTAAAAAAAATATAAGTTTTCTAACGTGGCTATAATAAATTGAATGATTTATTAAAACAATAGTAATTGAAAATGATATTTGTTTTTTTAAAACATTTAAAATGATGCTTCATAATTACCTATATTCGTGCTAATTAATATTACAAGTATAATTTTAGCAAATAACATATTCAAAAAAAATTACTTTCATAAGGGTTTTAAAAAATCTTGGGAGAACATTCGCCCCACTCCCAAGGATAGGTCCGCGGGATATTCTCTTTTTCATTCTCCCAAACCCATCTCCTCACCATCTCCTCTCTCATGTAGAAATATGGGTCCCACTTAAATCCATGCTGGAAGAAAAATTTAAGAAGAAAGATGGTGAGGAGATGGGTTTGGGAATGAAGTGTAGCATTCCCCATAGGTCCGCCCTGTCTACAAGACTACAACCATCAATATACCAAAACATTTGTAATTATATGGTTAAAAAATTAGTGTAACTTAATTATTTTAATAAAGAACACGTCATCATCTACGACCATATCATGACGTCAAAACATTATCATCAAATGGGCTATGAGCCTATGAGTGTATAAAGGTGTGAAATGATTGACAATTTTTATATTATTTGTGAATTTGACATAAATTTAATATAAAATTAGAGAGTTATAGTTAAAGAGTTTATTTAATTATATGTCATATTATGATTAATTTGTATAATCTTATAATTATATTTTGTTATAGCTTGAACCCACATGCGACATAAAGACTAAGTTTTTTGACACAATTTATAAACTTACATATAAATTTAATATAAAATTAACAAATTAAAATTAAAGAGTTTAATCTCTAATCTGTTTAGTTACATGAGTAGAGTTAGCACTAACAACATAATATATATTTCATTATATTTCAAAATAACTAAAATTGGATACGTAACGAATTAATACACGTTTGATTCTCTTTAAAATAATAAACAACACGAGGCATTTAAGATTTTTTAGGCGACAATTAGAAATTGAGAATTATCATGGGGGGTTTTGCATGAGGCAAATTAGTAGAGGGGTAATTCGAAAAACCTTAAAACACAAGGGACTTAACCAAAAAATAAGTTTGATTTAAATACGGGGAAAAATACAAACGACGCCTTGTTTAGGTTCTACTGCTGACTGAACCAAACCAACCCACACGTACCCACCTTCCCTTTCTTCTTTTTCCGCCGGATCTCTTCGGAGAAGAAAAAAAAAAAAAAAAAAAATTGTTTGTCAGAGTCTGTCCTGAGTTGCAAACATGGCCGAATCGGTGGAGCTACCGAGTCGCCTCGGCATCCTTCCCTTCCGTAACAAGGTCCTCTTACCTGGCGCCATCATTCGAATTCGATGCACTTCGCCCAGCAGGTTCTCTCTCGCTCTCTCTTTCTCTCTTGTTATTCAAAATTCAAATATGTATTTGTTTTAACTGAGAATTTAGATTTCTCTTTTGAATTTATTGTTTTGCTTGGAAAATTTGGAGACTATGATTGTGGTTTTCGCTTGGTTGCTTTGAAAATTCGGAAAATATTGAATTCTTAACATTTCGAGCTTTTCTCTTTGTTGATTGGGAACTTGAAGAAACAGAGACTGCAGCTGCGCTAAGCTGAGCTCAATACAACTTATCGGCTTGGAAGTCAACTTCTTATGATATGAGATTTTTAAGTTTTTTAGTTCGTTTTCTTTTTCTTCGGTTTTCTCGGAAACCAAACGGACGTTTGTAGTTTTCCTTTTTTACTCGAAACTTTGTCGTTGAGTAATTCTGCGTTTGGTTGCTTGGGAGTGGTTGGAAAAGAAAAAAAAAACGTTTAACTTTTATAATAAATTTGTAATTTCAACGAGTCAACCATAATTTGACAAGATTTGTTGTATTTATCGCATATGATCTGCAATCAAGTGGAGCATATGGGTTTTTATCGCTTAATATAACAGAAGGTATACTTTGGCGTTAATGTAGTGTGAAATTGGTGGAGCAAGAGCTGTGGCAGCGGGAAGAGAAGGGATTAATTGGCATTCTTCCGGTTCGTGATGCTGCCGAGTCGACAACAGCTGTAGGCCCTGTGTTATCTCAAGGTGATCTTTTAAACTATTGACTCTTTGGGTATCCATGAGTTTTCTTTCGTTATCTATGAGTTTGCTTATTTATTTTTTATGGAATTTTTAGGTGTGGGAAGTGATTCCGGAGAGAGGAGCTCAAGAATTCAAGTGGGTACATCTGATTCTCAGAGGCTTGATGTCAAAAATCAACAGGAAATTATTCATTGGCATACAAGGTATGTTTTACAGCAGCATCTATCATGTTCTGTACTAGATATTGTTTGGCTAACATTCCAGAATGTGAACTGTGAAATCATAGTGATTTGTTATCTTATTTCTCAGGGGAGTTGCAGCTCGTGCTTTACACTTGTCAAGAGGAGTGGAAAAACCGAGTGGGAGGGTCACATACATAGTCGTCCTTGAAGGTTTATGCAGATTCAGTGTCCAGGAACTTAGCACCAGAGGAACATATTATACTGCACGAATATCTCCTCTTGAAATGACAAAGGCTGGTAAGTTGTTGGTTACGTTCTCCCCTGTGTAAGTATGTTGATGAAAATATGTACATGGGGGTATTTTATGGTTTATTGGTTGACCCAAAAGAGATGAAAGGTTTTAACATCTAGCTGTTGGTTTTTTTTTTCCTGGGTTTAGTTGTGAGTATAGTGTTCATATGTTAAATTGATGGTCAAAGCCACTTTTAAGACAAGGAATGTGCAGTTATGTATATCAGTCTTGGTCTGACTAATAATCTGTCTCTGTCTATCACTCTCTCTCACACACATGCACATGAATATCGCCCAATAATGACTGCCCCAAAGCTGACCTGTTGCAAACTCTCTGATTCTTTAATTGTGGTTTATAGGAAGAATTTGTTTAAAGTTCAAATATAAAGGTCAGGACTTAAAGCCTACTTAGGCATCAGTAAGTTTAAACTATCAGGATGTAAGCCAACTATGTTTGTTAATGCCCCCTCCACTTGCAGGCCCAAAATTTAATGGGGGCCCCAAACAGGAACTGGAATGGAAACTAATACCTAAAACAGAAACTGACATAGGGGGGTTCCTGCTATTCGAATGCAATATCTATTTAAATAAACTGGGTTCTTATACCATGCTGGGAACCATCAGTCCCAAAAACTTGAACCTCTAGGAAGTTGGCTAACAATATATATCAAGCACATAGTGACATACTAACAGATACATCATTGGCAGATTAAAACTGGAGGTAGTAATTTCTTGTTCAATTGGCAGTTCTTTGAATATATAGCCATACATCAGAATTTAGTGTAAATCATTGTATTATTTGTTCTCAGTCCAAGCTCTCTTTCTTTTTCTCAGTACATTGTTCCTTTGTGACTTTGACTTAATAATGCCTCCTCAAACCTGAACCGGTTTCTAGCTCTATAGTCAGAGGTCCTAACATCAAATATTTGGAAAGATACCCCTTTCCAAATATTTGCACATTAAATGCTTAGTATACATAAAAAGTTCAAGCCAGTATAATAGGGGACCAATAAACATAGAAAGTTATCATTCTATTCTCCTGGTTTTAGGTGAAGCATATTGCTTAGGTGCTAGATGGAAATTATTGCTTAGGATGGTGATTTGCACATTAAATCCTTGCTGCTGCTTCACCTCTCTTGTTTTAGATTCTTTCATGTGGTTTATGCTGTTGTTCCCAGTCACAAACTTGCTTATCATGAGATTACAACTGCCTTGTCTGCTGAAATGCTGAATCACCTCTGAATTCTGAAATCTTAACTAGACATGGAGCAAGTGGAGCAAGATCCAGATTTCATAACATTGTCTCGTCAATTCAAAGCAACTGCCACAGAGTTGATTTCTATTCTTGAGCAGGTAAACTTTTTGCTAGAATCTGTTTGACTTCTCTAGAAGCCCATTTGGAGTGAGCTTTGGAAATGGTTGAACTGTTTCTCTTTTTCTTAATATGAAAAACATGCCTAGGGGCATCTGTCTTAGATTTCTAGAAGCAGTTTTCTAAATATCTGAAATTTTTTCAGAATAGCATTTCTCCTACTTATTTAAGATAAATATGCTATCATTAGTGAGTTCTTAGTTGTGATGACAAAACTTTTTTGTATAAATATGTTGATTCCAATCTTTTATTTGGCATCAATTTTTTTGTGAGGCTCTCTTATATGAATTTCACTTATTTGGAGAGACTTTTCTTCTTGTTTCTTATTTGCATATTTATGTTGTTATTGTATCTTTCAAAAACTTACATTTTCATATCTGCCCATAGAAACAAAAAACAGGAGGAAGGACAAAAGTTCTTTTAGAGACAGTTCCTGTTCACAAATTGGCAGATATCTTTGTTGCTAGCTTTGAGATAAGTTTTGAAGAGCAACTATCTATGTTAGATTCAGTTGATCTGAAAGTAAGGCTTTCAAAAGCTACTGAATTAGTTGACAGACATTTACAGGTAACTCTTACTTCATTTGAGGTTGACATCTAGTGCATTTGAGTCCTGGTCGTTTTGATGCTTCCCCTTCAGCTTTTATTTTAATCATGTTAATGGTTATTTGTGACAGTCAATACGTGTAGCAGAAAAGATTACGCAGAAGGTTGAGGGACAATTATCGAAATCACAGAAAGAATTCCTTTTGCGTCAGCAGGTTAGTTTTCTCACAAAAATTATAGTTTTAAAAATAAATATATAGGAGAAAATAGATATTAAAATTTCCATGATTGTTCCTCCTACCCCTCCCCCACATATTTAGGCCCCACATTTCTTAATGGGGGTTACTCATTAAAAAAAATAAAATTGTAATGGGGTTTTGCCCCTAGTGCCCATTCCCATCAAGGTGGAGGGATATTTTTTCATTTCAAGTTGATTGGTCAATCGTTATTACTAATGTCTTAGAACATGCAAAGGCTTGTTCTGTCAAGAACATTTTAGCAAAAAAAAGTTGGTCTTAGAGTTTCCACATCTCTTGAGGTGCAAACCTTCAATTATTAAATGCATGTGTCCAACACTACTGTGGAGCATTTGCCTAATAAATTTAGAAAGAAGAAACCGATTTAGCAAAATGAACCTCTCAAGTCAAATTTTGTTCCATTTTTCAGAGGTAAGGTGCATGTGAATTAATTCTTTTAGCATCTGTATCCCACACTATGGTTCTCTATGCAAGTGACCGGGGGATTAAGTCTAACTGCTTGAAAGAGTATGCAGTGATTTAATTATGAAGTCGCACCTCTTTTCTGATCATCGTCATTCTTTTCACCTGAATTCTACATATCCACCAGAAAATAGAGACTTAAAACTTGTCCCTTTCAATATGTTGTTACTTTACTTTTTTTTAGTTTAGTTTAATTTAATTTATTATTGTTTTATAATAGCTATAATTATTGCTTCTATCATTGTATTTGTTTGTATTGTGTAGTGCAGTGATATAAGATTTATATTGTTCTTGTCTTACCTTTAGCTACCCTAATTATTTCTCTTCCTTGGCTACTCTATCTCAAACATATTCCAGATGAGAGCTATAAAAGAGGAGCTAGGTGACAATGATGATGATGAGGATGATGTGGCTGCCTTGGAGAGAAAGATGCAAAGTGCAGGAATGCCTTCAAATATCTGGAAGCATGCACAGAGGGAGTTAAGGTATGATCTGTTCAGGAATGTAGATAAAGGGTGACTGTCTTCTGATAGGTGGACAAATAATATTATAGTGTGGCGATAAAAGTAGTTGATTATTTTCATACTATGGATAATAGTAGAGCTTTGACTTAATTTGGGGGGGGGGGGGGGTGTAGAGAATTGGGACAGGAAGGCTACCTATGTCAGTGTTGCACACGTGTTGTTTAATAGAGAAAAAGTCGAAGACAAATCTTAGACGAACATATTTTCATTGCCCGAAACATATTAGACGTGTGACGGCGACACCTAAGAGAGTTAATTCCACATTGAGTTGGTGGATTATAAAGGTGCTTATAAGTGTTAAGTCTTATATTAGTTTTTTTCTAGGTGAGGTTGACCTTTATATGTAATTATAGGGAGTTCTAATTGCAACTTAGATAGTCTTTTTGGAGTGATGGTGCAAATGTTATTAGCGCTTTCCTTGGGTCGTTACAAATGATATCGGAGCAACCTAGTAACACCACATACTTGGACCTTGATGAGGAGATTAAGGATTTGAATTAAGGAGATTATGACACCATAGAGAGTTAGTCCCATATTGGATGGGTGGGTTATAAAGCTACTCATGAGTGTTAAGTCTTATAGTCTACTAGGTGAGACTAGTCTTTATATGTATAGTGACATAACTATCTTTGAGCAAAAGTGAATTGTGATGCTGGTGTTAGCTAGGGGTGGAATCATGAACTTTGGTGTGTGGGGAGAGGACTTTCGTGTGCTGCAATTTTGTAAAGTTTCATAGACTGACTGACAATATTATGTTAGAATACAAATGAATGTTTAAATTCATCAATTTCTATCATTTTAAGCTTTTGGGATAAGTGATGATTAACATGGTATGAGAGCAGAGGTTCTGAGTTCAAACCTTGTGTCCGTCATTCACCTCACATTTCAACTAAACATTCCATATGTTGTGCTTCACCTATTACGTATATGTTCACCACTCACTAGTGATGTCCCTACCTTGATAGCGACCCCGTCAACCCAAGCTTCTTTTATTTTGGATGAATGGTAATAAATTAAGGAAAAAATAGGAAGTACTAGTGTTTTTATAACTATCACAGCTTACAAACCAGCAACAAACGGCACCCAAATGCAGGTTCCTACAACACACCACAAGAGAACAAAAGCCACAAAACAGGGTTACAACTACCTACAGAGTAAGAAAATTTCAGAGATAGCCCAAGAATTACAAAACACCTATTAGCAAGAAAAGGTGGAAAACCAGAGAGAGAACACACACCGAGTGTAATATGCAACACAATGCTCTGAAACATGCTGTAGGCATCTCTGTTCTTCCTAGAAAACAACCTAAAATTCCTCTCTTTCCAGATGATATAGATGCCAACTGCCAACATAAGTCTGACAGTAAGGTCTCTAAGTGATTTCCCTTTGAAACGTGTAGCAACATCTTAGATCCCTCAACACAAATAAGGGCATGGTAAAAACACTTGCCAAATAAAAAATGCCAAATCTGATTAGAAAATTGGCAGGAGAAAAGAATATCATCTATACAGTCATTCTCCCTAAGGAAAAGGGGACAAGTTAGAGTCTGAGTGATACCAAATGGGTCCAAACGGTCAAGAGTACTCAACCTACCTCTCACAGCCAGCCAGAGAATCGGGGCATGACAGGGAACCATACCAGAAAATGACACAGCCTTATGCCAAGAGACCCGTCCGGGGGGGAGGGGGGGCTTATTTCGGAAGAAGAAGTTCCATGAATTTTTAGTAGTGAAAACCCCATTAGAACCCCTTTATTCTGGGGAAATGTCTGCCTTTAGGGAGTGATCTTGTGGTAGCCAAACTATCATTAAAGGTTTTCCTCTCCTTACTTTCTTTCAACTTTCCTTATCTTTTCCTTATTATTGAGGATGTCTCTTCCTTCTCTTTCTTTATTTTGTTTGCGTACTTGTTATGAAGTTTCAGATCATATGAAGAAGAGAAATGAAAGAGAGAAATTTCCAGCAACACTCTTACTTCGTTGTGAAGTACCACTTATTGAGTTACTGTGGAAGCATCAAACCGAACACTTTTACGTGTATAAGTTAGTTGAGAACCGATTGTAATTGTCAACTACCTGGATATGTTATTAGAAATGCTAGTTGATGGTCATTCATACGTTCTCCATTGTTCAACAATTTTCAATTAAGAAAGAATTGCCTACTCTTCTTTGGATGTTCTGGGAAGAGTATTTTTGTAATTGATTTTTCAAACACATGAATCTTTCTTTTTGAGCATGAAATGTCAGAGGATACTGTATCAAAAGGGGCCTGGTATGAGGAGCTTTTGCTGAATTTTTGATGTTTGTCAAATTTTGTCTCTAGTTTTATTTCTCATCTATGCTTTGATCAAGTAGCAGAGTTATCATATATCGAATTATAGAAACTAAGTGGGGACTTGCTTTTAATTATTTTGTGATTTTTTTTTTTTTTTTTAAATCTCAGGAGGCTTAAAAAGATGCAACCTCAGCAACCTGGATATAATAGTTCACGAGTTTACTTGGAGCTTCTCGCTGATCTGCCCTGGCAGAAGGTCACTGAAGAACATGAGTTGGATTTAAAAGCCGCAAAAGAACATCTTGATAGTGACCACTATGGTTTACACAAGGTCAAGCAGCGGATTATCGAATATCTAGCTGTTCGCAAGGTTAATTAACTTTGCCTATTAGTGTTTTAGTGTTTTAAATTCAGCTTGAATTTGATGTTTATTTGGAGTGATTTCTTTCTGTGCTGCAGCTTAAACCAGATGCAAGAGGTCCAGTGTTGTGCTTTGTAGGCCCACCAGGTGTTGGGAAAACATCTTTGGCGTCATCTATTGCTGCAGCTTTGGGCCGGAAATTTATGCGCATATCCCTCGGTGGTGTTAAGGATGAGGCTGATATTAGAGGGCATCGGAGAACATACATTGGGAGCATGCCAGGGCGTCTTATTGATGGGTTAAAGGTAGACTTTCCTTTTTAGTAGAACTTTATCTAGAATTCTTGCTACTTATTTTGATATATGCCTTATCATATGCTTGCAATGAGGTGTTGCTGCCTTTAATGGTTTGATGAAATTGAATGCCAGTTCGATAGGACCCAAATACTGAGAGCTAATGTCATATAACCCAATTGAGAAATTGTAGAATATGCTAAACTTCTCTCTGCTTTTTTAGTTTTAATTGGGGACTAGCAGCATTGACTTTTTCTAAAAGTAAACCTACCGACTAAAGAAAAAATACTAAGAAAAAGAGAGAGAGAGAGAGAGAGAGAGAGTGTTGAATCAATATTTGTGAATTAGATTCATCCTCCCTACCTTTACAAATATATAATGCAGATGGTTTAGATTAAAGAGAGACCAATTTTCTTATCTGAGAAATCCTCATGCTTTGTAGTCAATGAAGGATTATGCAGATACTGAAAATGTGTCGTTGATTTCCCCTGGGTTAATTCTAGAACTGTTAAACAGGTAAAGGACCTATGTCCATAATTATTTATTCTCATGCTCAGCATGGTTAGTTCATTGTAAACATTGTTAGTTGTGATTTATATTGACTTTTAAAACTTGAAGTTTCGTCCTCTTTCAGTTTAGAGGTTTTTAATGCATACTGGCAATATCATCTGTCTGGTCATGCTGGCAATGTTGTGTGTGTAGTCATGAGTAAGCATCTTTACGAATCTATTTCTTATCACACTAATTTTGAGCAAAATTGTTGCAACCTTATTTACATGCCATGAACTGGCCCCCATGGAGTGGCATACAACTCATTACAATGATTATTTTCTGCAGAAACTACTAAAAAGTTATTTGTGACTCTGTTCAATTGACTGTTCAGTATTGTACCATCTGCAGATTGTTTCTTTAGATTGTCAATAGTGGAAATTATACAGCTTAGAGAATTAGAGCCATGTGCTGATGAAAATAATCTGAATGAGTGGCAATGATGCCCTTCTATGTGAGACAAATCATCTGGATCCTGATACTTTTAATTTGGATAAGGAGACATCTTTGGACCATCTAATAGGTCTAGGCAGCCAGCTGACAGGCTTCTATATGTGATGGTTTTGTATTGCGCAGGGATTATTTATTGCTTGCTCTTTTTTTTTTCCCATCTTGTATTTCGTAATTTGAACGTAATGAGGGTGAGGGTTAGACTGAAATACTTCTTATTCATTTTATGTTTTAGAGAGTAGCTGTTTGTAATCCGGTCATGCTGCTGGATGAGATTGACAAAACGGGTTCTGATGTGCGAGGGGATCCAGCTTCAGCTCTATTAGAGGTTCTTGACCCAGAACAAAACAAAACATTCAATGATCAGTATCCTATTTCTTCAGGATGTGTTTAGTGACAGTTATGATGGCTCTATTTTATCTCAATCCAATCTATTAGCAAGTACTGAAAAAATGATAGAATTTTGGACTATATTAAACATGTAAATTGTACTGTGATGCATTGCACAGAGTATATACATGTACTGGAAGCATCGTCACACCATATAATTCCTAACAATGTGTAGTATTCACAAGGATTCCTTAACGAAGACTTTTAGCTATTTGAATGTTCCATTTGACCTTTCAAAGGTGGTTTTTGTGGCAACTGCAAATAGGGTGCAGCCTATTCCTCCAGCACTCTTAGACAGGATGGAAGTCATTGAGTTGCCTGGATATACACCTGAAGAAAAGCTTAAAATAGCCCTGCGACATTTAATTCCCAGAGTTCTGGATCAGCACGGGTTGAGTTCTGAGTTCCTTCAAATTCCAGAGGTAGTGAATTCATTTATATAGTGTTATTATGAAGTCCCAATGTGGTTAAAAATTAATTTTGATGATTATCACATCTTCTTTCAATCTGAAAATGGCACCATGGTTTCTGGTCTTGTATTAAAATATTATAGGGAAAAGTATACTTTAGCCCCCAAACTATCACCTATTTTGCAATTATGCCTTCAAACTTTAAAAAGTGATATTGAGGCCATACATACTATCATTGTGTGTCAAATTAGACACTTCTGCATTTTTTTCTTTCCAAAATACTCTTGAAGTTATTAGTAAATATAAATTAAAAAAATATGTAAAAATAACCATTTGAAAAAAAATAAATTAAGTGGCTAATATAAAAAGGGCTGGGTGTTTTTCAGGGTGTTGGGTTGGGTTGCTGGGTGTTTTTTGTTTTTGCCAGTTCTGTTTTGGGAGGCTTTTTGTATTTATTGTTGGGTGTTTTCCTTGGGTTGTTGATTGCTAGGGTTTTAGGCTTAGAGTGTTTTTCTTGGGTTTTTGGTTGGGCTTCCTATGTATACTCCGAGACGCTCCGCGCTTTTCTTCTGTACCTAGAGGCGCATTGCGCTTTTTGATATATACAACAGTACTTATAAAAAAATATATATAAAAAGGGCCACCCCTTTTTGGTGTTTTTAGGTTTTTAGGGGGTTTTTTTTTTTTTTGTTCAAATATTTAATGTTTAATAAATTTAAGAGTAGTTTAGGGAGAAAAATGCAATTGTGTCTAATTTGACACGTGGTGGTAGTATAAGAGGCCATGGTGTCACTTTTTAAAGTTTGGAGGTGTAAGTGTAAAATGGGTGATAGTTTAGGTAAAGTGTATTTTTCCCAATATTATATATTATGATCATCTGTTAATGTCTCTGTTTGGTTCTGATTGCTTATTAAAAAATGCCTTTGTTTGGTTCTATCCCAATTTACCATCATAAAAGAGATCTGTCATTAATTCCTCTCTACTGTAATAGGATATGGTGAAACTTGTTATTCAGAGGTACACTAGAGAGGCTGGTGTTCGGAATTTGGAGAGGAACTTGGCTGCCTTGGCTCGTGCAGCAGCTGTAAGAGTTGCAGAGCAGGAACAAGCTGTCCCGCTAAGCAAAGATGTGCACCAGCTTACTTCACCACTGCTGGAAAACAGACTTGCTGATGGAGGTGAAGTGGAAATGGAGGTCATTCCAATGGCTGTAAATAATCATGAGCTATCAAATACATTTAGGATTGCTTCACCCTTGGTTGTGGATGAGGCTATGCTGGAAAAAGTATTGGGGGTAATGATCTTCTTGTCATTGTTTTTCTTTTAGGTACATTTTTATATTATCAGGATACTTCATTTTTTGAAAACTTCAGATTTTTATAGAAATTAGAACTGGTTGGTCAATTTGCATTTAATGCAAACTGGATCATGTGCTGTTGGACTGGTTCAGCTGCATAAATGCGTCTGTTGTGTCCATATTGCTGCAACTTCTCTATGAAGTAGTGCTTGCTATTAAAGCATCTCAGCAGCAGGGCTCTATTTGAATATCTATACTTAGAGGGATTTGCGAGAGAACTTTAATTTGTATTTGTACTTTAAAAGGTTTAAAAAAGGTTTATCTTGAAGAAAAAAAACATTTGTTGAAGGATTGGAAGTGCATTTTCTGAGGTGATTCATCTAAGTTACCTATTAGAATGTTTTCTGTTTAAAAGAAACTATTGCAAAATTGGTGTCATAAAATTAATTTTAACATGGGAGTGAGGTAGGCGTGGCTCTGTAAATTAAAACCTAAGGAGCAAAGTCTAAATGAGATATTTTTAATTTAAATGTAATGCATTCTTAAACTTTAATTTAGAAATCATTTTTATCTCTTTTTGATATGCAAAATAACTAATCAAAATTTTTGTATTAATAAATTATTTTCAATAGATAATATAACTAATTCATTTAATCTTTCTTGTGATGTAGTCAATTGTAAATGAGATTTAAATAATTTTAGTTTTGAAAAAGTTTCTTTCTACAGAATCAATTGTTATGGGTATTGTCAATAATATAGCATAAGTAATGCATGTATTGGAAAATGGTACTGTTAGTAATCTTCTATAAGCATAAGCAATGCATATATTTGGAGAGGATTCTAAATCTTTTTATGCTATTCGGTATTCATTTGGACTTTTAGCTTATGTTTGCAAATTTCTTTTAACATTTTTAAATCTGACATCAAATTTAGACCATTAATATAGAATATATGTCATGTTTTAGAAAAGTTTCAAGATTAAGATAATTTTTCCAATCATTTGAAGATATTATTTTTTTAAAATTAAATAAAAAACAAAGACATTTTCATATATGGTAAATTGTTCAAATTTACTTTGAATTAGAAAGAGTTCGATCTACTATGTTGATGAAATAATTTATTCTAAAAGATTCTTAAGCTAGTTTTGTCGCTTCATCATTAATATTTCTATCAAATTGTTTATTTCTATGAATTATATATTTTTTATGAAATATGGATTTTATTTCCATTTCAACTGCAATTTGTTCAGAAATCAAAACAAATGTAAATCTACTATCTCCATAATTTTTCAAATAAGAAATAAAACCTTTTGATAGATTTTCAACTAAAATCAGTGGTGTATGTGGAACTACCAAAAAATATTAATGTTTAACCAATAATTGAAAAAGATACCCACCATAAAAAAATTGAAAAAGAGAAAAAGAAAGTAAATAGTTGTAGGTATATCAAGATAATGTATGAGAGAATTTGTAGTTTTTGTGTGTGGAGATGAAGTGGCAGAGGGGCTAAGAGTGAGATGAGAGATTGAAAGAGTAGAGGAGTAGAGTTGTCAGTGAAAGGAGGAGGAAAAAGAAATAAAAAATGAAAAGACTTTTTTTGGAAATTGCTTTCTAGAATGATATCACATTAAGTAGGTTAATTTATCCTTCTAAAGAAAGTAAATCCCTATGCTCAAAATGGAGCCTTCCTCTCTCTTTTTTGCCACGTAATAGCATATCATTTGTTAAAATATGCTATTATTAAAGGGGTTTTATTTCTTAGGGGACATTAAGCAACTGCCTTAATGGCGAAGCCATCAAGCTGGGTTGGATTGAAGGATCCTCATAGCTAAAAGTATGCATTTTAGAATTATTATTCCCTGCAGTTTTGGGTTATATCATGCCCTACAACATGCCTTGACATAACCATGAACTCATCATGTATGATGTGGCCCAGAAACTCGGGGCAAGCTTTTTGTATAATGGAAAGTACTTGGTCTTTCTCAATTATTTAAGTAGCTTTTTTTTTTTACTGTAATTCAGCCTCCAAGGTTCGATGATAGAGAAGCTGCAGAACGGGTTGCAACTCCTGGGGTATCTGTTGGGCTTGTTTGGACCACATTTGGTGGGGAGGTCCAGTTTGTAGAGGCTACATCTATGGTAGGAACTGGTGAATTACATCTCACAGGGCAACTTGGTGATGTTATCAAAGAATCAGCACAAATAGCACTAACATGGGTAATCTATTATTCTGAGTTATTTTGTAAATTATTTAGTTCCCAATTAATCATCAATTAGTAAAGTCTTGCTGTTGCCTCATTGAGTGTGCTCTTGAATTGTTTGATTAAATATTAGTGTGTGATGCAATTTTTTCAAACTGATAGTTTGAACGACCAAAGTATATGCATCCATGTAAGAGGTGCTTTTTCTTCATAATTTGTTGAAGAATTTCAATTGCATCTCTTCAAGATCAATTGCATCTAGTTTAACTTTCTAACTTTTCTCAAAAATTTCACAAAGTTTTTGTTCGCTTTTTTGCATCTTCATTTACAACCTGAGGCAACTAATGACACTAAAGAATAAAAGCTGTAATCCCTACGTCCCCCCTTTCCTGCCCACAACTTCAGAAAAAGAAGAAAACTAGCAAAAAAAACCCAGCTCAATTCCTTTCTCTAGTTGGACCAGACATGTTGTACTGTAGTACACGCCAATGTGCAGCATACCCTTATGTGATTGCAGACGTACTCACACAACACTTTTCCACTGCTACACAACTTGTTTCTGACTCATGCAATTGTTGGTTTGAAATTATTGACATTCAAACTATTCCTTGTTTCTTTTAGGTTAGAGCCAGGGCAGCAGATCTTAAGCTAGCAGCTTCTGATGAAATCAATATCCTGGAGGGCCGGGATATTCATATACATTTTCCTGCTGGGGCTGTACCTAAGGATGGACCCTCTGCTGGTGTGACTCTGGTAACAGCACTGGTTTCACTGTTCAGCCATAAAAGAGTGAGAGCAGATACGGCAATGACTGGAGAGATGACTTTGAGGGGTCTTGTGCTACCTGTTGGTGGTGTCAAGGATAAGGTATGCCGTATGCGTTGCTCCATATCTTCCTAGTCTCATTTGCAATAGGCGAGATTTACTACATTAGTCTCTTTGGATGTATAATAAAGATTATGGGATGAAGGTTTCATTATTAACCTTCTCCTTTTCTAATTGCCATGTGAAAATCCTTTACTTGAATGCCTTTTGGATATGTTATCAGGGTCGAAGTTATATCATGATCGTTGTCACTTGTTGTCCTACCTATCTGTTTTATATAAACCACAGGATTTACCCATAAACAACGATTCATAATATTGTCTTTTGGTCAAATTGCGTCTTCTGCAAGTTTTCTAACCATCAACCATCCAAGCTGTTGGAGGATGCAAATTGATTAGGTTATACCGTAGTTATAACTTATCTAGTAATTTGGTTTTATTTTCAAAATTAAAATGGAGGTTTTGTGTGAAATGCATATTGTTTCTACTTTCAGAATGACTTGAAATGAGAAATACAAAGTTCAATCAATGTAGAATAGTTTGTGTTGTCTATTTTATGTATTTATGATCATTGTGCTCCATGTGCATGTCTGATCTGCGCTGCCATTGTGCAAGTGTGGTTTGTGGAACCACACGGGTGATCATATAGTCATTACTGTTGTACACCACGGTTTGATAAAGAATTTTATAGATTTATTACATGTATCAACGAGATTTTTCCGTCACTTCTCATAAACTGTATTTAAGCTTGACCATGAAAATTTGCTACAAATTTTATACATACATGCATACATTCAGACAAATGCGTGAGATATGTAGCCAATGAGTTCATACATGCTACAATGGAAATTGTATTTTATTTCTTTATTTATTTATTTGAATATATACTGCAGATTTTGGCAGCACACCGTTGTGGTATCACGAGAGTCATCCTGCCGGAGAGAAATTTGAAAGACTTAGTTGAAGTACCAGCAGCTGTCCTTGCCAGTCTGGAGGTATTTTGTTTTCATTTTACCAAGGTTTTGTCAATTATTTCATTGTGGGAACGTTCTTTCCAGTGTTAATTCTTTGGCCTGAACTTGAGATACAAAATATGTAATACGAAGTTGGACTTGAATGCAAATAGGAAGAATATGCCCATTTATATCAAGTTATGGAAGGCAATAATTAGGGATTGTCCGGGAGTTGACTGATTATGATTTTCCATCTTCTCAGCTCCTTAGGTTTGATTATCAAATGTTTGATCAGTTTTTCTTTCACTTCAACATATTCATGCATAAATTGTTCATTGCTTGTAGTGCTCGATTAGGTCTTTGTTTTCGCTGTATGAATTTGTAAGAATATTAAAAATGTTGAATACTTTTTCACTTCTACATTTTGGCAACAGATTTTACTTGCTAAGCGAATGGAAGACGTATTGGAGCAGGCTTTTGAAGGTGGGTGCCCCTGGAGACAACACTCAAAGTTATGACAGGACCTTAAGAGGCATATAAGCAAAACAAAATCTCTGGTAATTAAATTTCTCCGCTTGTTGCCAACGCCATTCGGCATACGAGATTCCCTTGTGTTTGGCTGCCGCCCACGGTAATCAGAGACTGAAAAACTGACTTGAGCGACGACATGCTCTGGCAAAAAGGAGTTCTAACTTGATGTGGAGGGACTCACTGATTGTGTTCGTGTTGGGGCATTGGTTGGAAATTCTTCCAGTGTATCTCTCTCCTCTATGTATAACTAATCTGTAAGTATTGAGGTGAGCAGCTGCTTTCTTGTTGTTTTCCGCCTGTTTTCCCAATCGCTTTCTAGCTGTAATAATAAATTAATTGATTTCTTATGATGTATAAATACCATTATTTGAGCGAGAGAATACTTGCCCCATCCATTCATTTGTTCCTGCTAAAAGATTCATTTAGCACTTCTATGGAAGAATTTGTTTGCTCCATTGGGTAGCCAAGAACAAGGGAGGAATACATTTGAAAGCATGAGATCTTATTCTCAAATTTCTCAATCTTAGTGACCAAGTTTTTGTCTCAATGAATTGAGGCATGAAGTTAATATGGTAGTCAATTTTTGACAAGACTTACAAATCCAACCCAACTCAAATCAACATGAAATTAGCTTGTTAGAGTCGAGGGAACTCTTTTAATTAATTGAATTCAATTAGAATTAACATATATAGTTTTATACTTATACATCGACATGATTCGAATATAACACATGACATTAAAAGCTAGCAATTTTTTATAACTTCGAACTCAACACGAAGTTAGTTGGGGTTAAAAGATTTGGCTCATTTAATTAATTAGGATAAATTAAAGTTAATTTATATAGTTTTATACTAATGCCTTGGACAAAATCCAAACTTGACACATGCACCCAAATTGTCATTCAATAATAAGGCTTATATGTATTGTAATATTTCAACACTACGTAAAACAGAAAAGCTTTGCATGTTTACTTGACACTATTTAAGTGATTATTGTCATCCTTGCCGTTGGAATATATGGCACATCCTGGACCATGTACATCACCGTCTTTAAATCGGTTGACACAGCTCTTAAAATTGTAGTCAACAGCAAAAATGGCACCAGAAAGTTGTAATCACCTTAACCGTAAACAATGTACGGTACTTATGATACTTCAGGAAGTGAATTTTCAAATATCATTCAAGAATTTGAAATCTGGAAAACAAGATAAGAGTGCTTCCCTTTCTGTATGGTATCAAAACCAAATAACTTATAATGAAATGAACATTCCAAAAGGAAAGTAAGAGTAATATCCCAACTGGAGAGGCATCTTCTTGACCATCTCTAGAAAATATTTATTTCACTCCTGGCAATCATAGTGTTTATATCTTGACAGATCTAAACAATGTATAGAGGGAAGATTAAACAGTAACTGAAGGCTGAAGCAGAGCTACAAAAGCGTTGGGGGAGGTGAAATGTCAATAACCATTAGCCTGAGAGGGCAAAGTTGAGAGCGCTGTGAACATCGACACCAATCTGGGCTTCAGCTTTCTCCAAGTCGGTTGTGGCCGAACTAAGCTTCTGGGTGAAGTCTGAAAGGCCCTTCTGGACTAAGCTGGGGTCAATATGGTCGATTGGAACGGCCTCTATTGCAATTATGTCTGCAACAGAGTTAGCATGGATAAAAGCAAACCCACTGCTAAGGAAATACTTCGTAATGTCATTTCCTTCATGCACTGATAGGATTCCAGGCTTCAGTTCTGCGATTGTAGGCACATGTCCGGGCAAAACACCCATTTGGCCAGTTGTTGCCGGAACTATAACCATGTCAACCTGAAATCAAACATGAGTGCATGATAAATTTTTGTTCTTTATTGATGAGTGACTGCGGGATAAATAAGACTGAAAAAGGATCCTACAAGATTTTTGAGATAACAATGTAACAGCAAATGTCAGTGCCACACAGGACCAGTCTCAGCAATTCGCACACTATGGCCCAAAACTAAAGTTAAGGATGGCATCATTTCAATGAAAAGAGTTGAGTAAATTCTAAATACATACTTGTGGAAAGACATAAAACATAGACGGGGGAGAATTCAGACGGGAAAAACTTTCAAATTATCTGTAGTATAGAACATTGAAACCCATCTTTCCATATATCTCATTGCACAAAAAGAAGTTTATGATGAAACCACTTCTTGCAATGAATTTTGTTTTTATCACAACATTCTAACAATTGTTAACCACTCTCAAAATCTAATAAAGTTTGATAGCATGGTGAGTTTTAACTTTTAAGTCTTACCTTTTCACAAAGCAAAGCAAACTCATTTGCAGAAAAACACTTGACAGTAGTTACAACATTCACTGCAAAGTGGGACTGTTCAGAAGCAATACAGAAGCTTAGGGTGGGAAACTCTTTCCTCTCTTCACGACATCTCTTCTAATATAATGAGCACTGACATATCCTCTTATATGCCTCAATGCAAACTGAGTAAATTAAAAGGGTTTGGCTACTAGTGGATGTTTGTTCTCTCTGTGTTCCTGTTTCAGTGAACTGGGTTTCCTAGTGTGCTAGGTGATCAGTTTTTGGTTTGGATATTTATCTGTTTTCTACATACAAACATAAATAAAAATATCGATCGGAAAGGATTGAAATTTAAGGACTTTATACGAGTACTCTTTATATCCTCCACCTCCACCTCCACTGTATTCACCAAGAGCTGACAAATATAACCCTTATGAGAACCTTTACATGATCCAAACACCCCAGGGTGCATACAACAATCATTTCCAGAAGCCTCTGCCATCAACTTTTCATGATTTATTAAGACTAAATAAATTGTTACACTAGAAATAAAACTTCGTCCTACATATCGAATGGCCAAAGAGAAAAAGAGGAGGCATAAATTTTCAGGAGCTAGGATTCCTAACCTTGACAATCTATGGACAATCAGCCTTGCCAACAACAAGATCCACAGGGAGTCTCTCTATTTACTTTTTTTTTTTTTTTTTATAAGTATTGGATCATGTAAAGGTTCTCATAAGGGTTATATTTGTCAGCTCGTGGTGATCGATATTTTTATTTATGTATGTATGTAGAAAATGTCTCTATTTACTTCGTTATATCTATGGACCATTCTTTTGTTAATGGACCAAAATAACCAACATCCTGGTGCACACTTTAGCTACACCTTAATGTCACAGATACTTGTACATCTTCAGCTGATCCTATGCTTACTCTAAGATGGCAAGCAGTGTCGATTGGAGTCGAGTAGAAAGACAATATTATACAATGAGGTAATTGATCTTCTCATTTCATCAGATAAATATGGTGTCCAGAAAACAAAATCCCATCGCATACTTCTATCTAATAATCCAGACAAAAACAAACTGCCTGCAATCTATCGCCTCTACAAGTCCAAACAAAACACATAAAGAAAAGCATACAAAAGAGAAAGCTTCATAAGCTAAAAATGGCCGATCAGATGTACGACATTCCAAATCAATCACCATCATTTACAGATTTAAACAAAATCCAGACGAAAAACGGAAAAGAAACCCTCAACAACCAACAATCCAAGCTAAAAGAAGCAATTATACATCTGCAATCTATCCCAAATTAGTCACCATAACCCATCAATAAAACAAGACAAAGATGCAAAAACGAGACAACAAAAAAACCCAGAAACCAAAGAATCTGAGCTAGAAGCGTCAACTCAAAACTCCTGACTTTATCACATTGTATGCAAATGTACGCAACACCCAAATGAAAAAAATAAAATAAAATCCACAAACAATAAATCCAAGCTAAAATGGCCGATCGGATACACATAACAACCTAAATCAACCACCAAATCCAAGAAAAACCCATATGAGAAAACCCAAAAAAAAAAAAAAAAACCAAAGAATCATAATAGAAACAGACCGATCAGAGAAGATGAGCGAGGTACCTCCTTGGTGGAGAGCTCGGAGGTGTAGGGGAGGACGAAGTTGACGGTGATCTTGGAAGGAATGGAGGAGGAGGTGGGCGGGCGGGGCTTCATGAAGTGGGAGGGAGTCTTGGGAGGTTCAATGTTGGGTATGACCTTCTTCCACGACTCGACGAAGGCCGCGTCCGTGGTGGGCGCGGCCGGGAGGTCCGTAGAGAAGGGTCTCGCTCCAGCCCTCAGGGTTCGAGCCAAGTGGCGTGAAGCTTGCCGGAACATGGTAAATGCTTGGTGGTGGCTACTGCGCTTTTCGGGTTTGGTTTCTTCAAGTTTGGAAATGTTGAGGACCTGGGGTGTTAGTGTTACTACTATTAAATTACCCGTCTCTCTCGAATTATTATTATTATTATTATTTATTTTTTAAAAGGAGAACAGAAAAAAAAATATAAAAAATAAAATAAAAATTTACCGGTCATGCACTGCTATCTTACTGTCCACCATTAGATTCTTTCAATATAGCGTGAGATAATAGTATGCATATCATAAAAATGGTTTTTCCTAATTGTCTTTTTGTTGTTGTTGTCATTATTATTTTTATTTGATTATTATTATTATTTTAATAAAAAATTGAAACAAAATAAAACTCTCGAGCCGAGCCGAGTACTCACTACTCGATAAGGCACATGGCTTGACTAATGGACAAGTTCGAGCTTTTACAAGATTTTTTCTTTGCCGAACCGAGCCAAGCTTGAGCCTGAATAAAAGTAAACGAACCAACCTTACACAGCCACTACTCACATGAGCTCTACTCATTTATAGCTCTAGGGGTGAGAAAAAGTTTTTTTTTTCATTATTATTTCACTTCATCAATTCAGTGTAAGGTAGACAATTTTTGCTTTTGTTATTGATGGTCCAATTTATATGTATGTTTTGCTTTACATGACATGATTATTGTTGGGTGGGAAAGACAGAAAATCAGGTCCCTACAAGTGGATGCCATTTCTTCAATCTAACTTTCAAGAGAGGTAAAAATGCTTTCCTTTCCCCAGTGGAGAAGGAGGAGGATAGTGATTTTGAATGATTTGAGACATAACCACGTGATTAAGATGATTTTTTTTTTTTTTAATTGGATCTGAGCAAAGTTCCCCTTCATTATCGCTCCACATAGCGGGTTTCTGGGTTCTGAAGGATTTTATATCATCCACTCAAGTGAGAACAGCAAAACAGAAAGACAATAGGAAAAAAATGTGGGAACAAGGAAGCTTTTCTCTAAGATATCAGAGCCAGGTTTCGATCCTGGGACCTGTGGGTTATGGGCCCACCACGCTTCCGCTGCGCCACTCTGATTTGTTGACACTTGAATGAACATAAAAATATATAAACGTAAACATACAAACTTACATTATTTTCAATTCTTGAGGAGCAGAAATGGCAAGAAAATTGTAACCCTTTCCATTTTCAATTAGAAAAATATAAAAAGAAAAAAGAAAATTGTATTTACCGAAAAAGAGAAAGAACCCACTCTTTTATTTTCAACAAGACTTTAAATGGGTTGAAAATAATCCTTTAAAATATTAGTTTAAGTTAGTAAACTGCTATTAATGATCTTATGAATTTAATGTGCTTTTTATCCTTTAAAATATTAGTCTAAGTTTGTAAACTGCTACTAATGATTTTATGAATTTAATGTGCGTTTTAAATGTTTATAGATACTTGACACCATTTTAAATGGGTTGAAAGATATTTTCTACAGATTGATTTGGAGGATATTTTCTGCACACTGTTATAAATTATTATTATTTTTTGTCCCACTTGATTGAGCTACTTATTGAGAACTGTTATAAATTGTGAATGAATATCATATAGGCATCAAATGGATAAAGTCCAAAATCACGGTGGCAGCTACTTCAACGTTTTTGCTTGGATGGAATTGGAGAAGAACTCTGGTCGGTCAGTGATGTACCAAAAAACCAAGCATTTTTCTCTATTAGCTTTCTGGGAAATCATTGATCCGATTAGGGTTTTTAAGTCCACTAGAATATGGATGTAGTTTATGTAGGTACTTCAAATTTTCCCATTATTAGGCACATTTGAAAGAAAGAATTATTCAGCAAATTTACTAGAGCGCCAGAAATTTGATATTTCCTCTCTTATAACAAATGGAGCTTAGGCCGAAGTTTAAAGAGAACATAACATTCATGAGCACAAAAGTTATAATTAAATGAACCCTTCATTTCATCTATAAATCAAACTCTCAGCCATGGGGACTATTAACAAAGGTGAATTTTGATAAAGTTACCATCAAAACATAGGAAAATGCTTAGAGTACTACAATCATTTTACAAACCGACATAACAAGTGTCACTGTAATACCCTTAGCAGCAATCCATATCGTTATATAATGTCTTGTAAACTATGAAGAACAATTTCATGAAGTTGAGAGGCCAAAATTTTTTGTATGAATAGAAAGTTTTCAACTATTGGAGAAAATTTTCTGTGAAAAATGAACTATGGAACCTATCCTCTTATCTCCTTTACATCACTTACTCTGAATCGTCTTTGTGTCACTTCGGATACAGAGGACAAAACTGCACACGATACTCGATGCCTTTACAAAACTTGGAAAATATTTACAATGCAGAAAAGCTATAACTTTGCCGAAGCAGAAGATGAAGTTCTTTGCCGAACAGATTTTTTTTTTTTTGCTGAGAAATTTGCCGAACAGATTTAGAGTCACATTGTAATACCTCTTTCTTCTTACCTTACGAATTTGACTCGTGAGCCCAAAAAGCATCCGGATCTGGGCAGAAGAGGGAAAAATCTTCCACTTCAAGATTTGCAATGTGCCAGTTAACAGCACGAGCTTGTATTGACTTGAATAGCAGAAGGATGGTTGGCAGAAGCCAGCATTTATCATCTTCCCTGTCGGCAAGCAAGAAATATCACCAAAGAGATTGAAATGAAGTTCTGAAAGAATACAATTCCAAGAAAGAAGAAAGCCAAAACAACTATATATATATATATATATGGCCTAAAAATTAGGTTTGACTTCTCATTCATGCTTTGGACTCACCTTTGATGAGAAATCTTGGTCCCGTGGTTAGAGACTAACAAGGCGTTTCGTCCTTGTGTGTGATTCAAATGATTATCAAGGGTCCTTAGAGTGTAAGGCCCATATTTTAGGGTAACAGCGGAGCCTTATGTAAAGTACTTATATAAGATTTTATTCATCATATTTACAGAAAGGAATCGGATTGCAGACAGTGTTGCTAAAATAGGTCACTTGTTGAAAGATACTAGAACAAGGAAAGCTATTTCTGCCCTAATGCTTTCCTAGATCTTGATTGTGATTTAACAAGCAATTTCAGTTGTTTGCTAAAGATGTTTTTGGTAATGTAATGTTCAAAGGCTCACCTTCTAGTGTTCCACACACTTCGCTCGTCAGGAGGCTGGAAAGAAGAAAATCCATAATGGAAAACGCCACAAATGAAAGCCACAGCCTGCAGAAAACGAACTAGTCATATGACACTGGTACACAAATATTTGATACGACCAGATGAATATCAATGTTTAAAGATATAAGCCCTTTCAAACCATGTCTAGAACTAAACAAACAATCTATCATAGCAGTGAAAGTGCCAAATTCTTTTACATCCATCAGAGATGCTTTGGACACAATTTCTCCTTTTGCTGAATTGCAATCCTTTTGGGATGACAAAAATAGAGAACTGCCAAAGAATCAAGAGTAACAAGTAGATGTTGCAAAAAATCAAGTTGTCTACACAGCAAAGTGAAGTTGTACAAATCAGAGCTTGTAGGTTTAGTACAATAAATTTTTGCGGAACTACGACCTCTCAAATTGAAAAAAAAAATATATATATTGTTTCAATCAATAGAAAAATTAACAGTAACAAAATTTAAGGCTCTCACGGCTTGATCTAATCTAAGCATCCAGAACTCCCTCCCTGTGCAATACACTGTTTACTCTGACAGTATCGGTGTGTGAACTTCTTAACTATACAAAATTAAATTACTTGTCATCTAACATTATGCTATAACAATAAGCATCAGTAGCTTATACCACAAACTATACATTGCATGAACGAAAAATGTCAAAAATTTAGGCAATCTTATATATTAGAAACTTCCATTAAAAAATATTATAGGAAGTCGTGACATAAGTTTCACAGAGGTAGTTTCCTTGAGAATGAAGATAATTATCCTATGAATATAATCATGATGGGGTCCAATGCGGCTTGTGGCTGTGGTTAATATTTTTTCCATACTGAATATAAAATAAGTCCAAAAGTAACATTTTTAATTTCTCAAGTTGCTTCTCACTAGCACAGGCAGAAAAAAAAAAAAAAAAAAAAAGACAGAAAAGGCAACTGGTAAGTTTCTTGAATTGTACTGCACACTTGGCAATAACTTACAATATTTGATACAGATGTAGCATTCCACAACATATAGATACGAGCAAGCGACACTCTTCTAGATTTTTTGCTGAATAAGGCATTCAAGCCAGCTGGAAAGGGAGAAAGTAGGGATAAGGGAAGAATGAGCAACACAGCAAGGAAAGCCCCAAGAGATATCCAATAGAACTGAAGCAACATAAGAAGGGTAACAGAAAGATCTGCCAAAAGCATGAGAGTTATCAGCAGCTGCAGGCCGTCCTGTAAACAGAAATTTCAAGTATTAGATGATGAACAGTAGCAAATTACTCAGAAAGCTGTAGAAGTGATATTTGTATCATATCAGAGTACCTGACGACCAACAGGTCTTGAATTGTGCAGTAAGAGAGAAAGGGGAAAGACAAACTCCCTTTTAAAATCTAAAGATTTCAACGTAGCCTCATTTATAAGTCCTCCATTAATTCCCCCAGTTATCCTTTTAAGAGATAATGCATGACCTGTATACGCCAAAGTTTGCTGCTTAAGACTTTTTCTCGGGCATGCAACCATTTGCCTGAAATATTAATCAATAAAATGATCAAACAAGTTAATGATGGCGGACTAAACAACATAAATACATAACTAAAGAATCAATAATTAAACATATAATAATTATCATCACATTCACTAGGGACTAGGATAGAAAACTTGCTATATATCCTAACAACAGATGACATTCTGCCATGTACATGGATTATTATACATTGATCAAAAGTGCCTTATCCCAACATGCAAGGGTTGGCCAAGTAGGTCCTGAACCATTGTGCCGTGCAGGTAAGTGGTGTGGAATAGTATCTGCATCCATACAGTAATTAGACAAATTTTATGGCATTACTAAGACACAAACATAATTGATATTTAATTCGTTTTGCAGGGTGCACATGACTTCTTTTTATTCTTTTCTTATTCTCTTTTATCCTCATTTTTCCACTTGAGGGGTAATCAGATTTATCAACATTACACGTCCTCATGACTTAATTCTCAGCAACACAGCATACAAAATTGTTGGTACATTACATGGCATAGCACAGAAAGCAAAACTACCCTTCTTCATCAGGGCAAGAAAATAGGAAAGTAACACATACTTAGTTGCTAGTGGCATGCATCTGACACAGGATTGGCAATACAAAATTTAAATAAACGATGGAAAATTTATGTCATATTAGTCTTGACATGCACAAAAGAAAGCTGCACGATGTATAAGAAGTCTCAGTAAATACTCTTGTTCAAGCAATCTTGTTGGCACAACTCTCAAATTTACCTTGGAGATTCATCACTACTTCTGTCCAACATATCAGGTGGGTGCACATGGTGAAATGAATAGTCACCAACAGCTACCAAAATACCCAGCTGATAGTAACCAGAAGCTGTTGCTTGGAACCATCCCAGCTCAATTTTGACCCCATGGAACTCAAGTTGAGGGTTTGCGTGACTATTTATCCAGTTAATCACAGGAACAAGTGCAGAACGGATGGATCCATGCCTCACTGTCCTCAGCTGAGCATTCAAACCAGCCACCAAACGAGTCCAAACAGTTGCTGGGACATGCTGGGATAACATTAAAAATGATATTTAGAGCTACTGAAAAAATAAAAAGAATAAAAGTTTTGAAGCTACTTAAAAGATCATAAAGAACCAAGAGACCTGGCCAAGAAGATTTGTCAACAGCGTATCACTGTGAAGATTATAAGCTGACATATAGCTACCATCTCCACCAAAAATAATACACATAGGGAATCTCTTCTGTATAATTGATACCATGTCCAAACGCTTCTCATCACCACCAAGGAAAAAATCAATGTATGCCACCATCAAATCTGGTGTTGCCCCAACCTGTATCGATGTCCACTCATATAAAGACATGATAAAGAAAACAAAGTTGTATGACTGTCACAACTGAAAGAAAATTCACACTTGAAGGGGTTTATAAACATTATTTTTTAATAAACTAGTTGGGTTTTATTTATTATTGAGCGTACTTATCAAAAAAAATTTTTTTTTAATAAACTAGTGAGGATTAGGAACACATGCTGTAATGTAATGTTGCGTAGGGCTAGTGGGCTGGTTTCTGTTAGGGTGTTTGGGGTTTCCGTTGTTGTTGGTTTGCGGGTGTATTTTCCTGTTTTTCTTTTCTATTCCTGTTTTTGTCATTTTTGTATACTTCCTGTATGATTAGGGGCGTCTTCGCTTTTTATAAAATTTCTCTGATTACCTATTAAAAAAAAAAAAAAGGATTAGGAACACATGCATCTCATCTGCTGACTGTCCAGGACTGAGAAATCATCACTTGCTAAAAGTCATTTGGGGTGCCAAAATCATCTGAGGAAGAAAACTCCACCGGATCATTGCTAAAAATCAATAAACTATTGGTACTGTTGTACTTATAAGAGCTTGCAGATAACATTGAGGTTATGAGCACTTAGTGTTGTGAACACAATGAACCCAGTATTATTGACTGGGAGTTCTTAGTTAACATCATAGATGCTTCTAACAAGTTTGAAAATACTTAAATGGATTACACAAAAAAGAAATTGACTCTACAATAATAAACACATAATAAGTCAAACCTTCATCCCTTTGTATAGAGCTCGGGATCTGCATGAGCGCAGACACGAGTGGTCATATTCAGACTTTACGTATTCTTGAAGGCGGTGAATTTTATTTCTTCGTCGCCACTGCTTCCAGGACCAGGCACAAGGATATGCAAGAACTGAAAGTATGATGTGAACTGACCCTTCCCACCAATCATATGCAGCAACAGAGTTAATCTCATCAATAAATCTATTAAATGCATCTTCATACCTGCAGACCAAGACGGTACACAAAATAGATAAATTTGCGAGACAAGATGAAAAAAAAAAATGACGCTGATATAATATTGCCCATCCTATGTTCTGGGCTTCATAGTTTGCACTGTTGTTTAATCAAAATCTGTTAATAAGTGTATCTCAGAATAACAACTACGCAAATAGCATGATGCTAAAAGAGAAATTATAGTTTCTTCTGATAGTCAACATCACCAAATTAAAAGTTCAACTACTGAATAATTAGTATCAAGCAGTTGGCTGTGACTACTAGGACAAGCCATTCAGAAATATCATAATAAGACATTAAAACTAGATTATGCCACCACATTCCCTTCTAAGTTGAAATTGTTTCTTACACAACATCAATAATTGCATTGGGAGGAGAGTAAGGAAGATGCCACGGTTCTCTAAAAGTGTTGGGACCCATGAAGTACATTCTATGAACATGGCTTTGAGTTTCATCACCTCTGGTTCCCCGCACCTAGGTTTAAAACATATATTATAAACAAATCATACTCATAGAAATATGCACTTGGGCAAAGGAATGCTCATTATAATCACCAATGTACCTCTGATAAAGAAAGAAGGTAAGGAAAATGGCGATGACTGTGGCGTTCAATTGAATTTTCCCTGTGATAAGAACTTGATGATCCAACTACTTTGATTCTCAAAGTGTTTAAGAACAAAGCTAGAAGCACCAAAATGCATGACAACAGAAGTGCAAAAGGCCATAGCCCCCCAAATGTATATATCAGCTCCTCAAAAGGTGTGTAGCAATTTGGCATCCTATACTTGTCAGATATGCATTTATAGGGACAAGATGGCTGACCAACTCCTCCTGAAGAAAGGGAACTCTCAAGTGAGATGTTGGCCGAAAGAAAATTTAGAGAGAGAGAGGAGAGAGTTTCTAGCTTATAGTCAAATTGCAGTTATCAATATTACCTCGCACATATATGAAATTAGCACGATTGGGAAGAAGATCAAGAGAACATGGTGTGCAAAGACGTTCATCAGAGCCCCCAACATCTTTGTAAGTGCCAATAGGACATTCCTACATGATATTGCATTATCCAAACTTTTTTTAACATACCAAGACTAGTTCACAAGTCCAAACATGTAACAATAAGAATGACATTTTTTTTATAAGTAGAATAAGAATGACATGTACAATCAAAGGAAATATTGAAACTTGTTTTTTGGCATGAGAAGTAAGAAGAAAACATTTTATAATTACTCATTAACAGTTACAAATATGAAATGGATACTACACATGCCGACATGTATACACATAAATATAAATATTTCCAAACATATGAGATAAGTTATCCTCATTTCATGGCAAGCTAAGATGAAATATACACCACTTAGCCTAGTAAGTTATGTTGTGACATCCCAGAAAAATATCACATTAGGAAGAAGGACTGCCGGCATTGAGTGGGTGGTTATGAAGGTATTAATGAGTACTAAGTTGTACATTGGTTCCCAAACCCCTTTCTCTTTTGGTATAACATGAGGCGACATATAGGCCGAATTAAAATGGCTTGGTGTTATATATGGGCATAGTGTTAAGTCATTGAATATTGATATATGAGTGGAGCCACCAAAAGAAAAAGGGCTACCCTCGGGTTAATACCAATATAGTAGGCCGCCGTGCATGTTGGATTTGAAAGCATGGTGGAATGTTACGACCCTAAGGGTTTAACCAAATCAATCCAACAATCTTAGGGCTTTTAGATTAATTGTTAGGCCCCCATCAATTGGTATCAAAGCAAAGATCCAGAGTTCAAACCTTGTCTTCATCATTCACCTACCATTTTAATTAAATATTCAATTTGTTGGGTTTCACTTATTAAAGGGAAGTGTTAGAATATTAATTAAATTATTAAATCACCTATTTCCTTTTAGCTTAAACTTTTAGAATAAGTGAGAATTCAAATGGTATTAGAGCAACCTCGTAACACCATGTAGCGCTAAGGTATTAGAGCAACCTCGTAACACCATGTAGCGCTAAGGCATTGCCTGACATAGACCATGACAAGGACATCAGGGATTTGAGTGGGGGAGATTGTGACACTTAGAAAGCTAATCTCACATTGGGAAAATGGATTGCCCACATTGAATGGGTAGATTGGGTGTTAAGTCTCACATTGGTTAGATTGGAAAGTCTCACATTGGTTATGTACTATGTGAGATTGAACTTTATAAGTAATTATAAAAACTTCAAATGTACTTTGACTAGTTCTTTTAGAGTGACAACACATATATGACTAGGGTTTTCCCTAAGCTTTTGTAATTACCCTAGAAAAACACTAGTCGTATCAACGCTTTCACTCCAAAAATACTAGTCAAGTTACAATTGGAGCTCATTATAATCACTTATAAAGCTCAATCTCACTTAGTAAAGAATCAATGTGGGACTTAGCATTAATGAGCACCTTTATAATCCACCCACTCAATATGGACAATCCATCTTTCCAATGTGAAACTAACTTTCTGAGAGTTCACAATTAGGTCATATCCTTCCATTTGATTAATTAGTGTCTCATGGTTGAAACCAAACAGATAATTACATAGTAAGTTAGTAACCTCCTGTCATTTGTCATTTTACATAGTAGACCTCATGTTGTGTAAAACGGTAAGACATTTCTTATATTTCCACAAAATATGAACACCTGGTGTAGTAGTTTCGTTAATAGGGCTGCAACTATGTTTGGGTTCATAGTGGTGTCAACTCATAATGCATTTTCATATTCATGAGGAATGATTCAAAATGGTGCATATCATTTAGACTGAAAAAATTCTTGTATAGAAGTTAAACACTGTAAGATTGAATTGGTAGCCACAAAAATTAGAGCTTTAAATCAACATATTGTAGTATCATTGAATGTAATCAGGTGACATGGAAATGTGAGAATCCAAATATTGCAGAAATGTATGTGTCAAGATAAAGTAGGCTATGGCACGAACTCCAATCGAAAAGATACAGTCTGCCCTCTTCATCAATTCATTGTGAGAGCAAAAATTCCATAATGATTTTAGTTTGAATTAAACGTCTGAGGTGTTTTCTTAAGCCCATGATGCACAGAAGGGTTCATGTGGCACTTGAATATTTGTGATATTCTCTAAATAGCACCGTTTAGGGAACATTTTCCTTTATTTTTATTTTTTCATTTTTTATAACCTTATCAACCTGTAATAGTTACCTAGGGATGAATACTTACAGTCTATTCTCATATCCATTTGATGGTACTCTAGGACAATAAGCCTGAGGATGGATATGAATTTTACAGAACAAAATTTTGTTCACGAACAAAAATGTTCCAGTGAAGAGACACCAAACTTTCCAATATTTTATTTTCTTTGATAATTAATAATAAATTTTATCAGCAATGGAGGAAACTCATGCAAATAGAAGTATACACAAATTTCCCCAAAAACTACCATTTGAAAAAATCAATAAACTGAGGCTTTCCACCATAAAAGTTCTTTATGAATCTGGAAAGATCTTGCAAAATCTTACAGATCGTCATAGGATGTAAAGGGGAAAAAAAAAGGACTTACCTCGCAGAAAGTGCCATAGAGGCCCTCTGGGCATTTTTTTCCAGTAACTGTACCCTCCTCCCCGAAAAGACCACCATTGTCCCCAGCACCTCCACTGTTAGACACAAGTAATATGCTGTTATTATCTGAAGGGGTCCTAAATCCATATTTTCAAGATCCTTTTAAGATAATACCAAAATCTAAGTTTGTTAATGGTAAATTAAAGAGCTCTAAGACAATGTATTAAGGCTTAAAGGAAAGGGTTTGAATGGAGACATGAAGAGCATTTTGTAGAAAAAATGCATAAATGAATAAAAGACTTGAGCATCCCAAAAAGCAGCTATTTTCTTCTAAGCTGATGCAGAAAACCCAATCTATTTTGGCCTTTCAGTATTACTTGTTGACTAATCCTTCATTTGCTCAAAAGTGGATCCGTTACTCTTTGATAGTCTACAAATCCCTAATTGTTGTGATGGTTCTAATGTTTCTAGTTTTGGAATTTATCATGCTGCAAAACTCAATATTGGCCAATAAACCATGATTGTGCATATCTGCGCCACGCACACATATATATAGATTCTACCAAATCTATTACACCTTAATCCTGATCGATTAGGCTAGAAAAATTATGCATGTACAAAATATGAAATTCTTGAATAGACACATAATGAAGCAATTCAACAGGTAATATGTCAATTTTGGTCCGCATGAATCACAAAATAGTTCCACTACATGAAGCATCACATGATCTTACATGCTATTACAGTATTATTTGGATGACACACAGTTGACACTAACAACAAAGTACTTGCCAACATTACTTTTACCTTGTAAAAATAATCATGAAATATTGATTCAAAAAATATGATATTTTTTTCTTCTTATAAGAAACAACCTTCAGTAAAAAAAAAAATGCCAATGACCTATGTGCCTAATGGCACTTCGAACCCCCATAATTTTGGGGTGGTGAGGTCGCAGATTTAAATTCATCCTTGCATAAGTTAATTAGCATGATTTTTTTTTATTTTGAAAAAAAAAAATCCCTTTAAATAGCACAATTTGGCTCAAAAGAATGTTACTAATTTTGGAGAAATTCAAGTTGAGAACTGTGCATATTGTTCTTCCCTGTTTATGTGGCCCATGATCTTTGCGTTCAATAAACATGGTGCCGTCAAGGCAACAATGGATAAGACGCTTGCGTGGCCTAAATAGGTGCAGTCACCCAGGGGTACATAAAGTTCAAGTCACTGGTGACCACCCAATGTCCATGTTGATAACAGATAAAGTAAAAACTACAGATTTTGAAATTATTATAAAAATCAATTGAAATTTATATATTGCTCCACTATAAAATGGCGGACAATATATTTAGAAGAGAAAAGTCATTCTAATGAAATCTCTACAACAAAAAAGTACTCTTTCTATTATTACTTGTTTTATGAGTATGCACACCAAGTGAAGGACCATGGAATTTGATAATATATAACATGCATATTGTGTGGTCCAGTAATGTAATAACATGGAATAGTATGTTGAAAAGGTTTATCCCCCAATGTGCATTACATATTTCAGTTAATAAGGAAAAAAAAAAATCTATATTCACAGATTTGTTAGCACAAGTACATGAACTGATTTAAAATTTATCTGCTGAAATGAAAGTCTTTATGATAATAATATGCATACCTACTGTTTATGGAACCATTTATAGTTGCAACTGGGGTATATTCGTCTCCAACATCTATCTTAGACCAGTGAAAATGAACTCTCCCACCGCCACCTCCACCCCCACCTAGAGGGCCACCATTGCCCCCAACAACAGATAAAGATGAGTTCTCCGAAAGCTGAAGCTCTTGAAGGAAAAGGAGGACTGTCCCGCCAGAACCTCCGCCAAGTCCGCCAAGCAAAGAACCATTGCGATTTGTTACTCCTCTACCAAAGCTTTGACCATTGGCTCTCAAAGATCCATAAATATCAAGCCTTACAAGTGGCCACTGGATGGATCCCATTACTAGTAAAACATGAAACTTGAATTTATAAACATGATCTAGGTATAATGTTAGAGAATACATGTTGATTGATGTAAACACATAACACATGAAAAGAAAAGGACAAAAAGGTGGCTGCTCATTAATTTTAAACATCAGAGCACTACATAATCAAAACCCAAGGAGAACTTTTTGGTGACTAAACTTGTGTTACTTGTATAAACATTACCTATCATCCCGCCTCCAGCATGTCCATATGACTGATCGGGGCCTTCAGTTCCACTTCCCAATTCACAGGGGAGATCAGCATTACCATACTTGTTACCCCCATTGCTCACCCTCCCATTGAAATTCCCAGAGCCCCCTCTGCCCCCATGTCCAGCACCACTACCAGCTCCATTTGAATAGTTTCCCTTTCCAATACCGTCACTGCAACCTGAAGGAAAAAAAAAGGACTTGAGCCTATTAAAAGCATAATATATACTGTGATTTCTCTTACCAAGAAATCAACAAATTGTTAGCATGACAACATTGCAACAAGGGAAATAAAAGGGGAAGGAGACAACAATCTAAAGACAGTGATACTTGGAATATACTTTTTTACCTAATTCTGAAGCAGTCATCATGCCACCCGTATCAATAATGACAGTCCTCGCTCTGTGGATGTGAATAATACTTCCTCTGATAAGGCCATTCACAAGAAGGTCCTCAACACGACAGATCTGACAAGGGTCAGGAGATACCATTTCTTTTTAAATAATGCTACATGAAACGCTACAAATTGATCTTCTCATCGTAACTTGTCATCAAAAACAGTACCTCACAATGATAAATACCTCACAAACAAGTAGCATTTAATTTGCACTGCATTCATTTTATAACCAAATATTTATTATGTGAAAACCCTATGACTGAAAATTCCAAGGCAAAGCATCTTATTTTTCATAAATAAGAAATTCCAGTGAAGAGGCACCAAGGGGATGCTACCCAAGTGCACGACCTATACAAGAAAGGACAACCAAATGACAGAACAGGGGAAAAAAGGAGTAGATAGTACACAAAATTCACATTTTGTGCTAACGGTTGAGAAGTCAAAACATCAAAGCACACATTGCAGCAAAATGTGAATGGTTGAACTGGAACTGTCCCAGATAGTTAAGGACTTAGGTGGTAAGGTGTTTGACAATGATTGTCAGCAATATCAGAACTCTGTAAAACCGAGCCACTTGTCCAAGAATTTTCCATTGCATTAATTTCCTAACAACAATATTTGATTGACAATAAGGTTAAATGTAAAATATGAGTCTTACTTGAAGTGAAAAGGAGAGTGTATAATTGACATGGCAGTCATCTGGTGGAGTTATTAAATCCACTGGGCATGTCTGACTCTCACAAAGGGACTTCGTTACCCTACAAGAAAAGTTTTCAAATATTTATATTCAGACTACTTTCAAAGATGCTAAATAAAAGAAACAACCTGGAACTCCTAAATAATGAATCACAATTTTAAACTCACAAGCTTCTACTAGCATTATCGTCCAATGGAGCTTGAAGTAAAGAACCTGGGCCAACCTGTAATGTGCAAGGAATTTTGAAACATTTTGGCCTGATGAAAACCCAGGTGAAGATGGGCATTAAAAATAAATTGCACACACAAAAAAGAAAAAAATGGAAATGAAGTAAAAGAAATTCTATTAACAGCATTGCAAAAAGATTGCGAATTTACAAATGGGACTTGATGTCAGATTGAACTAAAGAAAAATCAACAGTTCCCCAGATAGCTATTATCAAAAAAATGCTAAATATATTTTTTGATGATGGCTTACAGTTATGTTATAAAAAAGAGACAAGGAAAGTCGCTGGCCTTTGATTGTGTCACCACGACCAGACAACTTCAGCAGTCCCTGACCGTATACACCCAAGTTTGCATTTGAACTAATAACAGAGTAATGCTGCAAAAAACAATGTAGGAAAGTTGGTCCTCTATTTTGAATAGATCCACAAACAAGATATATGTTAACAGACAAGGAACAGTAATCAGCTATATCCATGAAGTTTAAACTATTTTTACCCTTAGAACAACCAGATTCCTGACTTCAAGGACAGAAGCAGTAACAACAGTATTTCCGCCACCGTCAATTTGAATTTTGGAGTTCCACATGAGCAACATTTTGATGGCAACTCTAAATGCACCAAAAACCTTCAGGTATAAAACCAAAGTACTTTAGACCTCAATTCCAACTATGACATGTACCTTCTACAAGCTAAAATCACTAATAAAACCTGTAGTGACAAATCTAGGGTTTTTTCTGGAAACAAAATAAATAAATAAATAAAAGGCAGTCTTTAGGTTTTCTTAAACGGACAGAAAGAAGCCAAAAAGAAAAAGAAACAAATTACTTGCAAGGGATAATCATGTATTCTCTATACCGCTAATTTCAGAAATATTCATAGCAATAATGGAAAAACATGTATTCTCTATACCCATCATTTAAGAACTATTAATGGAAATAATCTGTCGTAACAAGGTAATGACATTCATATAGCCATATGAAAAATTATGAGAAAATAACACTTGGACATTCACCATAACAAGCTAATGACATCCCTATAATCTCCTAGCACTTTAAAGTGATTGAAGAAAATAGAAAAGTGGAAGAATTTACATGGCAAGTTATATTATGCTCAACAAATTAAGATTTTTGTACTCATCCCTTCCTATAATCCATGGCCGGCAAGGGTTAGATAATGTATACAAGGAGAATTCTGAACCCAACATGGTTTATGGAGGTTAGCAATGGTTCCACATTTTTGTTATGAGAAAATTACGGACATAGATCGCCGCCATTTCAAAGCCAAGATTTTATTTTGTTTTATTTAACGGTGTATGTGATGCCACGTTATTTAAATTTTTAAATGACGTGAAAAGATATTCACCACGTGGTATCATATACACCGCTAGATAAACAAAATAAAATCTAGACCATGAAATGACTCAAGTTGCTGAATTTTTTGAGGGTTTTGTCAGATAGTACTCAGTCCTAGACATTGGCTGTAATATTTGACCAAAAATGCTTGCTAAATTCTGCCATTGTTTCTGCTGTCAAAACATTTTTGTTTCTATTCTTTTGTTTCTTTTTCTTTTTTTTTATGGGAATTCCATTGGCAATCTATATCTCCGAAAAAATTTCAAAAATTCAAAAACAAATTACATTTTCCATCATAGAAGACAATGGAAAGTGAGCTGGGGAAATCAATAGGATGAAAAATAAGATTGAATCTTCAACTGAGTACATGGGAAGATTAGATTTGGAAGGCGTGACGTTATGTTCAGGTTGTGGCGTTTGGAAGCTTTTGAAAATGACTAAGAGGGAAGAATTAAAAAACAGGACTAGTTTTTAAAAATTTTACTTTAGATGTTCAAATGCCAGCGCGTTTATTGAAAAAGGAGGTATATTTTGGAAATAGAATCCTCCCCATTTCAAGTAAAAAAGCTTGGTTGGCTAAATAAACTCAACATAAAGAAGTCTCACATCTTAACTAAATGGGACATCTTACAAGGATACTATTTTTCTATTCAGTTCTAAACGAGTAAGATGCTATGTGCACAATATGAGTATTAAAAGGAACAAAAGAAAATTCTTGAGCGTTTATCATTATTATTATTATTATTATTATTATTATATATACGCAATTGGCCTCAAGGAAATGGGGAAGGTGAGATTTGAACTAATGACCTCCGCTTCATAAGGCGTGGTCCCTAGCCGATTGAACTACCAGAGTTAATTCTCAAACTTAACATACCTTTATGACAGAATCACTCATCAAAAGTTCCTCAGCGACAAGCTCAAATTCAGAGACTGGAAACTCAGACAGTCCAAAGACAATGGTCCCTCCACGATAGAGACTAATTTGGCCTCTCACCTTCACAATTAAAGAGTTAAAAAAGATATTACAAATTAAGCTTCACAGAGAGCAATTGTACCAAAGAGATAAGATTAAATAGACTCCTACAGATTTTGTTTTTGGTAAGTAATCAAAATACCATTAAAAAGCAAAAAGAAGCGTACTCAAGTACACAAGAAGTATACAAGAGAAATACCTAGCTAGAAACTCCTATAGAATTTAAACTACAGAAAAAATTATATATCTAACCAAAAAGACTATCCAACTATGATATATATATTCTAGAATTTTTCTTTAGCTGTGGCAAACATTTGCTTGTAATGTGTTTGTTTGTGTGCTATAAAAGTTACTCAATTATCCAAAAAAAAAAAAAAAAAAAACTATGATATATACTAGTTAGAATATCTAACATGATAAGAATTGAAAAAGAACTCTAGCCTTGGCAGATTCTAGGGTATAATGAATGTCACTGTGTTCTGGCAGTGGAAGGAAAAGGCCCCTATCAGGAATAAATTCACTTCCAAGTTCCCCAATATTACTACCTAACGTAAAAACAATTTATTTTTTTAATAAGTGATCAAATTATTATAAGAAACGTAAGCCACCGCAAGCACATAAGAAGTATACAAGAGAAAACACCTACCTAGCTAGAAGGGAAATAAAGAACAAGGAAATGATGATAATAAGCTCCAAAGTAATAATAAAAAATAAATAAATAAATAAAAAGAAAAGAAAAGGGCCTGGGGGTGGTCGGTCTGGGGTGGCTTTCCCAACTGGAGTGGCCAGCCAACCCTTAATTTTTTTTTTTAAAAAAAAATTAATTAAATTTTTTTTTTTTTTTTCTTTTTAACTTGGGATGGGGGCATTTTGGGAAAAAAAAGAAGTTAGAATGGTCGAATTGCAACAATTTGGAAGTTTGGGGACGTCAAGTGTCACGTTTTAAACATTGGACGTTAAAGTGCAAATGGGTGGATAGTTCAAAGGGGGTAAAGTGTATTTTCCCTTATGTTGAAAGACAAGAAGAATACATGTCAATTATATTTATATACAGCTTAGAACCCCAAATAAACCAGACATTATAAGTTTAGTTTTAGTGAAACATATAAGATAGTCTAGGACAATTTCAGAAGAGAGATTAAGCACAAGGACTGCAAACCAAAAATCAAGCAACAATTCAGTTTGGATGCTTTAGTGCTCTGGCTATTGTTGCAGGAAGAAAATATAGAAAAACATCAATGATAGTGTTGTCCAAGCACATAGAAGATATCACACAAAGAACTACATATTAACAGCACTAATCTCCACATTGTGCATTTTGCAATCATATATGAAGCACACATTTTCCACAGATAATACAGGGATAGAAAATAATAATAAAAAGAAAGATATAAACATATGAATGGAATATGACCATCCAGCCACATCATTTCTCACAAACATTAGGACAAGAACATTTAAAGAGTCACAAATATGTAAATTATATGAAGGAGGCAGATCCGGAAACCTGAATTCTGGTCCAAAGCAAAGGAACTAAAACTTTTGCATTATTCTCCACAAAAACATTTGACCACAGGGAGGTGATAGGAAAATCAAGTAAAGGGGTTTCAGTTTCTGTGGTGACATTGTCATTCCCAACCCTTAGACTCAGTAAATCTGCATTGAAGTATGTGCCAGCTGCTCCTGAATTCCTTGGACAGCCAATACTCAAACCACCTGCGACCAGGAAAGAAAAAAAATGCATACACTGTAGAAAGTCCCATCTTACAAGTATGCTCTAAGCAAAGCAGGCTTTTTCCATTTTACATATGGTTCAATAGTGACTTTAAACATAAGCACGCTGTTCATGAATTGTAAACAAATACTGAAGACAATGAAAAGGTACATCTACTTTCCTCTTTAGGAAATCTCAAGATACATATATACTTTCCAAAATTAGAAACATTTACTTTGAACATCTTCTTAGAATACATGCATCCTTTTCAAAAAAGTAAACAAAATTCTTATTAAAACATATTGCTGATCATGTTGTGCTGCAGAGCAATTGAAGTAGTAGACAAGTTGTGGCAACGAGAGCAATATTATCTACTTCAACCAAAGGGCAGAGCAATTCAGGTTCTGATAGCAGCAGAGGAGCTGCCGCAAGAGAAGTGTTTTGATTTGAAGCAGAACTTAACAAATTAACATGAGGCAGAGCAAAGACAAAGCTATAGCTAGAGAGCGAGGGAGAACCAACCTGAAGCTCCCAACAATTTCTTCTTACTTTAAGATGGCAGAAGAAGACAAAAGGATGTGGGACATTTTATGCAAAACCACAAGAAGAAGCAGGCACGAAGGAAGAACTTCACCACATTAAAGTCATAGGCAGGTGGCATGGGACACCTAGTCTGGGAATAAGGACTGCTTGGAACAGAGGATTTTGAAAGCTTGGGGAAACCCACCCTAGTTACAGTTGATAGATGAAAATTTGAAACCTAAGATGGCCTGTAGCAATGTAAAAAAAATGGTTGCGATAGTCCACTTTTGGGGAGACTGGCTGGACGGTTGTGGAGATATTGGCATCAAAGCCTGCTAACTGGTGACATAGCATGTCTTCTTCTTCTTCTTTCTTTCTTTATTCTTCTTCTTCTTCTTCTTTTTTTGTAATTTTTGCAGGAATTCACCTGCCTTTTTGTTTTTCTACTCCATTCAATTAAGTTTGTGTTTCTTTGATTCATAGGCATATGTGTATGTGTGTGTCCTTGTACATGAGCACATGTCAGTATGTCATACATGTATGTCAATCAATAGTCATGCATAATAGGGGCAAAGGAAGGTTGCACGAAAAACAACAACACTTAGGGGAAATATATCTACATTCTTATTAACTTAAACAAAGAAATATTCAGCCAAATCATACTTCTAAAGTTGCAGACTTTTCCCAGAAATGTGGACAAGACCAAACACATTCCCCAAATAATGAATGGGTAATAGGACTATATTTATCAATGATTAGAACCTAAAGTTTAAATCAAAATGCAGAGAAGGCTCATATTAGCTCTTTATTGCCATTAAAATTAGAACACCAACGTTGAAAACTCATCTCAGAGTGATTCATCTTACTCATTAAAATTCACATCAAGAAGATACCACATCAGCTTAACAAAAAATTAGAATAAGTTTGACAGACTCCATGGTGCCCTATAAGAGTTTCCCTCCCACATTGAGGCGAAGTTAGCATCAATCCCACCAACTTAGTAACTATTAAATATAATTATGCAGCCAAAAATAATTTGTTTCAATAATTTCCAAAAACAACAAATTATCCCCATTAACAATTTTTGTCTAACAATTTTGATCTATAAAGCAAGTTGAGACTCTTACATAAAAATGAAATACTTAGCAGTTGACTAATCGTTGCTTCTACTACCAGATACAGATTTGTGAGCAGTACAAACCATGCACAGTAACTTTTACATCTTCTTGTATGCTGTAACAGTCTAGAGATATTCTTCCGCCGCCACCTCCCCCCCAGCCCCTCCCACCTGCTGCACTTATTCTACCATATCCCTTCCTACGTAATCAAACATGAGAAAAACAGTTAACAAAAAATTTATAAGTACGAATAGAACAAATTCCTTATCCACAACTAAAATATAGGTCCATTGTAATGAAATGAGTGCAATAAAAATATTATATCATTCATCTTTGGCAACATTCTTGAAAAAAGAAAAAAGATGTCCAAAAATACGCAAAAAGAGACATAATCAAAAGATTTGGAGTAAAATCTATCTTACTCTATTTGCATCGAGAAATTATTGGTAGAAGCTTACATGCTTTCATATACTTTGTAAGCCTCCGATGTATTGTTCCACTAGTATTTTGATAGAATTTCTTACCAATAAAAAAAAATTATATTATAACAGCAGAAAGCATTTATAAAAACATTAAAAGAGTGTTTGTTCTGTAAGGGCCTGCTCCCATATTGCTTGCTGCTATAGGCACAGAGTTTTTCAATGCAAATAGGACACCTCAGATTGAATCTATGCAGACAATCCAAATTGGTAACAATAATTGACTGTATTCAAGTTATACAAAGCTAACTACTTTAGTTAATACATAATCTTTGTTGGACTAGTGTTTACAGAAAAACAATACCCCAACTTCATGAGATTGTCCATTAATATAAGTTACATTTTCAGAGTTCTATTCAAATATTTGGTTTCTATATTTGAAGATTGTATATTATCTGTGGAGTGTGTGCGTGCGGGGTATTGTGTGAGAACCAACAATTCAGTTTCATGAAGTAGGTTTTGGTTTTCAATTCAAAGGCACCAATTTTGTACTCACAGCTTTACAGCATGTACAAAGATACTTCCACCAGATCCTCCTCCCCCTTTTGCTCCTCCATCCCCACCTTCTGCTGTTATAGATCCATTTAAATATAGAATTTCCTTCACAAGAATCTTAACACGTCCTCCACCATTCCCGCCAAATGGTCTTTCAGCAGATGTGCCGCCACCCTTACTCCCATAACTCCAGGGCTCAGACAAAGACGACCAAGCATAAACATCACCACCCCAGAATTTCGTCAGATTATTTTTCAAGCAGAAAGCACCTCGGCCACCATGCCCTCCACCAGCACCATCATAGCCAACTGGTGTACCACTAGTTTGAGAAGGCGGTGATCCACCCAAGGATGTTGTATTTATAGAAGAATTGTTTTCCAGGGTCAGATTGGCAGCAGAAAATACTACAGAGCCAGCAACAATAGCTGCATATTGACCCACCTTAACATTTCCAGACATGTTAAAAACAATAGTACAGCCTTCCATAGGACACTCAATTGAAACATGCGGAAGAATCTCTAGGTTTCCAGTACCATAAATGTAAAGATCAGAATCCAGATACAAATTTGAGTTTAGCAAGCAGGTGGTATCAAATGAGCCAACGCCTTCCAAGTTGTCACAAGATACCGACTTATTGTATGGGGATAAAAAGATTGATCTTGTGACATGGTTAGAGATGCTGTTTTCAGAACCATCACCTAAAGCTGAACCAAAATCACGCAACCGGTCTTCTGTACCAGTTCCCCTTACTCTATACTGCCCTGAACCAAGTCTAAAGGCGGACACATAAAGATGCCCCAACAGAATGCACCAACAAAGGTAACCATGCATTAGCAAAGGATGCATCACCACTCAAGACAAGTAAAAATCAGAATTCCTGTCAAACTCTTATAAAACTTCACATTAATCTTTTGGTTTCCAACTCAGTCTCAGTAGGTCATCATGCATTTATCAGTAAAATATCAAATTACTTCAAACCATCTTCAGCATTCATTAAATCTCCCAGTTGTTCAGAAACAGGGATTGTTTCTTGACACCACCACTCCTATAGCCCACTGTCTTCAATCCTGGCACCAATACCATCAACAAGAAATAACTTTGCAAATGAGAATATGAAAAATCAAGCAGTAAAACTGAACAATATAATCTCACTATCTGGTCTAGAGAATATAACTTGCAACCAGTACAAAGCATGAGATTGTGAATTGAAACTTTAAGGACCAATGTTACCGATCATTTTGCAGAACCATATTTCAATAAGTGATCATTAATTCTATACATATACATACATACATAAATACATAATCAATCATTCTTTTGTTTTTTTTTTCTCTTTTTTGATAAATATAATCAATCATTCTTTTGGCCAAATGTTTTCTGCATTTTCTTTGCTTTTCAATCAGAATTTACAAGAATCAACCACAATTCAATATTTATAACACTGTTATTTAATAATTTTCAGTTTCATCGCTCACACACTAGTGATTAAAAAAACAAAAAAAATCACCATAAGGAAAAAGAAAGAGTCACGCATGCAATGACCTACATTCAAAAGCCAATGCTGATCTTTCTAAAGGCACAATACATACATCCATGCATGCATACATATATACATACATACATACACTCAAACACACACACACACACACACACACACACATATAAGCTCAATTATAATTATCTCACTGAAAGCTCAAATCACAGTTCCTTGGTGATCGATTTTCCATCTCAATTACCAATTTCACATTTCGACCACGGAAAATAAGGAACCATTACACGGAGTTCCAACGAAAACACCAAAATCTGGCGCACTTAAGAGAAAAAAACAAAACAACCACGGGCCGCAGCAAAGATCAAATTCCAAAATTCTTGAGACTGATAGTAAGAGACTTTACCGTTTGGCCAGCGAGAAACGGAGAGCAATCACTGGGAAATTCCACTGAATCTACAGGAAGCTTCGCTTTTCTCTCTCTAAGAAACTTTAAGACTCATATGTGGGTCAGAAATGGTCTGTGCTTTGTCTCTTTGCTTTTCGTTGCTTTTTATATCAAACATACAGAAATGAGCAGAAAAAAGCCAGCGAAGTGCGAGAGATATAATATTGACGAGTCCAAGCTACGTTTTTGCATAGCTGGACTCTGATGCAGGTTGACGCGCGTTTCCTATAATAATACTATGATTTGGTGGGATAAGCGTCCTTTTGTTTTTGCCGTTTCAAATTGCATACTCTCCTTTCAAAACGTGTAATTTCTTAATATCATATTTTTAAAACGTGATTTTTTTTTTAAATGTAGTTAATAAATGTTTTGTGAAACAAATTTTTTAAAAAATACAATCATTCGCCTGTGATTTTTTTTTTTTTTAAAAAAAAAAATTACAAATTACTAAAATTTTAAAAATGCAGTTTCAAACTTGATATTTTTTTTTTCCTAATTTTATTTATAAATTCACTTTTGACTTATGAAATGACAGGATTAAAAATACTATAAGCGTAAATTTGGTAAGCATAATGATTAATTTATTAAATTTTTTTGACATATTTACACAAAAAATTTTAATTAATAATATTTGCTTTATAATTTTTCTGTCGAGGCATTAAAAATAAATAAATAAAGGGAGTGACGAGTGAGGTTGAAACGGTAATTCACGTGGAGATAGGGACATGCATTTGAGTGGACCTTTATCTAAGATCCAACAAACTTAAGTCTCAACCGTTTTTATTCTCCTTTTGCTTTCAAAGTTGGGCCCACGTTCCCGGTGAGATATATATTTGCTTGGACAAATCACAAATCTGTTCATTTCCGCGTATTTTTTTTTGGATCGGGATTCTCAGCAATTTTTGAAAATTGTCCATTAGTTTTTTTTGAAATCTTAACCATTCATTTTCATTCAACCGATACCACCATGCCACCTGTCTAAATTAATATAAAACAATAAAGTATTATTTAAATTTTAAAAATAAATATAAAATAAAACAATAAAAAAATAAAATAAATTTTTAAAAAACAGTGGGGTGGTTCGGCCACCCCATTTTCCCCCTAGGGGATGGCCGACCACCCCAGATCAGCCTAAGGCGCCACCCCCAAAGGCCGGTTAGTGGTGGCCGACGCCACCCCTAGGGCCCCAGGGGGTGGTTTGGCCACCCCCTACGGCCAAACTCAAAATAAAAAAAATTTGGGTTTGGCCGTAGGGGGTGGCCGAACCACCCCTTGGGGCCCTAGGGGTGGTGTCGGCCACCCCCAATGACCCGTTGGGGGTGGCCGATGCCACCCCTAGGGCCCCAGGGGGTGGTTCGGCCACCCCCTACAGCCAAACTCAAAATAAAAAAAAAAAAATTTGGGTTTGGCCGTAGGGGGTGGCCAAACCACCCCCTGGGGCCCTAGGGGTGGTGTCAGCCACCCTTAACCGGCCATTGGGGGTGGCTGACGCCACCCCTTAGGCTGAGCTGGGGTGGTCGGCCACCCCCTAGGGGGAAAATGGGGTGGCCGAACCACCCCATGTTTTTTTAAAAATTTATTTTATTTTATATTTATTTTTAAAATTTAAATAATATTTTATTGTTTTATATTAATTTGGACAGGTGGCGAGGTGGTAGCGGTTGGATGAAAATGTATGGTCAAGATTTCAAAAAAAACTAATGGGCAATTTCCACAAGATTGCTAGGGATCACGATCCTTTTTTTTTTAATCTCACGAAATAAAATTATCATATATTTTAAAGAATATATTTGATGAGATAAACATTTTCAAAATTTTAAAAAAAAATTATGATATAACAATTTTTAAATTGAAGACATTAAAGCTAAAAAATAATGCTACGTACTTTTACTTTTCTTATGTGAGTTTTAAAATTACTATTAAATATGAGATGAATCAGTATTAAATTTTATTCCAATAATGTTTTCAAAAAACAATGAGTAAGAGTGAGCGTGTAAAAATGAAGTGTGTCGTTTTCAAGAAGTAACCCAATCGGCTGTGAACCACGCCTAATGAATCGGAAGTCACTAGTTTGAATTTCTCTTCCTCCTTCTTTTGTGTGGACATGTAAAAAAAAAAAAAAAAATGAAGTGTGTCTAACATTTCTCATACTAAAAAAACATCACTCCTATCTCATTCTCATCTTACTGGCATAATATGTCAATTTAAAGAAAAAAAAAAAAAATCAAATACTGATAGATATTGTCACGCCAATTCAATGAAGCAATCTGATTTGTTTGATATACCACGTGTTAATTGGTGATTAATCATGAGGTGGATCTATTATGGAAAAAAAAAAAAACTTAATGGTTGAGATTATTTTGGACAAATACCACATGAATCTTCAAGATAATTTTGATATATAAGTAAATTTTTTTCTTTTTATAACTATATATTTACTTTTAATTATCTCTAGAATGAATAGTCTATATCATTGTCATGGTATCAAATCATCCAAGCTTTTATTTTAAAAAAACACAAACAAACAAACAAATATTTAATGAACAAATGTTGAAATGAAGAGAGTGGTACAGACACACACAGACAGTAGACAGTAGCAAAGCAGGGCCCATGGCCCATGGCCTTCTTCATCTTTCAAAGGCTGTTTGAATACATATGACCTTTCCCACGCACACGTGGCCCCCATTCCCCACTCTTTTTTTACGGTAGATAATATTTTGATTAAACAAATTGATAATTTATGTAAACAAATCACATTATAATATTTTTTTAAAAGTAAGTGGGAGAAACCAAAATATCATGAGAAAAAAGAAAAGAAAAGCTTCTTCTTTCCTCTTTCATGTCTATCTAGTATCTTCTTCTCTTTGCTTTTTTTAATGGAGCAAACCCAAAGAACGATCATATCAATAGTTTTCACTTTCCATACATGAATGATTCGTCTTTCATTTTTTTTTTTTATTGTTGATTTAAATTTTCACTTTATGTCAATAAATTTAGGCCGTTGAAAAAACCACATCATCGACTGATAGGTAACAGTATATATATATATTTCTCTTTCTCTTCACTTTTTTTAATGAAGCAAACCCAAAAAATGATCATATCAATGGTTTTCACTTTCCATACATGAATTATTCATCTTTCATTTTTTTTTTTTTTTATTGTTGATTTAAAATTTTCACTTTATGTCAATAAATTTAGGCCGTTGAAAAAACCACATAACCGACCGACAAGTAATAGTATAGTTTTTTTTTTTTTTTTTTTTTTTTCTCTTCACTTTTTTTAATGGAGCAAACCCAAAGAATGATCATATCAATGGTCCTCACTTTCCATACATGAATTATTCATCTTTCATTTTTTTATTTATTGTTGATTTAAAATTTTCACTTTATGTCAATAAATTTAGGCCGAAAAATGCTACATATGCACTCATTCTTTAAATGTACACTCATCCATTTGACACTGTTCACCCACTCCTACATAAGTGTAACAACAAAAATTATCATTAAAATATTTTAAATAAATCACTATAAAATATATAGGTAATTATCTTTTACCCTTATGAACTACAGCACATTGATACTTTTTTTTTTATGAGCTATTAACTATGACACATGACCCTATAAAATTATCATCTTATAACAAAAAGTCTAATTTTCATCGATCAAAAGTGTTAAAATTGATGATCAATAGTCATGTGCAAAATTAAGTGTAGCATTTTTTTATTTTTTATTTTTATTTTTGTTTACAACGCCAAAATCCACACATTTATGTTGTGGGAAACCACATATGGCATATATGCCATAAATGGATTTGATCACAAGCATTTATGCTCGAGAGAATCTGAGAATAATTTTGCATACAAAATATTCTCAAGTCTCAACTACAATTTTCTTTATTTATTTTATTTTATTGATTTTGTTTTTAATTAAAAGTCGTCTGTCTATAACTGTAAGTAGAAAGAGACCCTTCTTCACATTTTCCGGAGACAATGGGGGGAGTCAGGGAAATCCAAGTCGCAGACAATTCCCTTGTAATCAACGAACACGATGACGTGTACGACTCTGTCACGGGCCGAGTGCTCACCGGGTCATGGGTCTGGGGCTCCGCACTCGTATTGTCCGAGTGGATGGCCACTCAGGGCCGATTCCTCTTCCACTTTCAGGACAAGACCGTCCTCGAGCTCGGAGCCGGCGCGGGTCTCCCCGGCTTGACGGCAGCTCTGCTCGGCGCGAGACGAGTCGTTCTCACCGACATTGCGCCGCTCCTCCCTGCGCTGGTGAAGAACGTGGAAGCTAACGGACTCCGGGACCGAGTCGAAGTGAGAGAACTCGTCTGGGGGTCGGACGAGTTTCCGAGTCGACCCGGAGAGTTGGGCGAGTTCGACTTGGTTTTGATGTCCGACGTGTTCTACGACCCCGAGGAGATGGCAGCGCTGGCGAAAACGGTGAAAAGAGTGTGTGGGAAGAAAGAGACTGTTGTTTGGGCGGCGTGCGAGGTTCGTCCATGGACGGCTGAGTGCCTCAGCGTGTTGGCGAGTCAGGGTTTTGGAATCGTTGAGTTGCCGAATCCACTCGGTCGAGAAGAAAGTTTGGATTTGTTCGCCGCTTTCCATCTGACACCACCGAGTGAGGATATGGAACTGGACGTGGCAGGCATGGGTCCTGCCTTATTCCTGTAGTTTTGCTCTTTTGTCCTTTTTCAGTAAAATACTAGTTCTGCATCTTATTTATTTATTTATTTTGAGGGTCTTGTTGTAAAAAGTCTTGAAAGAGATTTGATAGGAAATGACTAAGGAAGCTTCAGGAGCCATAGAAAATCAAAATTAGATAAAGTCGTCCTGCCTGCCGCCTGGCCTGCCACTCTCGGGCTTTTGTGAAGAACAATTAATTTTTTGTTTTTTGTAAGTAAAAAATTTTGAGTGTATGGGAGGAATAGTAACCGGAAGACGCAATTTATCAACTACGGTTAACTAATGAATTCTAAGGAGATAAATATTTATGAGAAATATTTTTCATACTTTTGACATATAATGTAGCTGTGAATATTTTTATTTTTACAATCAAAAAGTTGATTTTCTCCAATATTATTTTCTAAAAAGCATAAAAGAAAGTAACACTTATTTTTCTTACTTTATTTTTAAAAAAATATCCAATGACACCACGTTGGCACCTAATATTTCCCTTTATACTCGAGTGGACTAAAAAGTGAATATGAAATTAGTTGAAAATATTCGAGTACCAAAAACNTATTTTTCTTACTTTATTTTTTTAAAAATATCCACTTAAGATTAAGATGACACCACGTTGGCACCTAATATTTCCCTTTATACTCGAGTGGACTAAAAAGTGAAAATATGAAATTAGTTGAAAATATTCGAGTACCAAAAACTAAGGATGTTTAATGTTATGTGATAAAATTGTATTTCTATTATTGGGTGAGTTCAAGTAGTTTGATTTCATTTGCATGTCGGAGTAAAAAATGAAAAATTAAGCCTGGTTTTGATGGGCATGATTTTGTTTTTAATTTTTTGTGAAACCCAAAGTAAATTAATGTTTGGGAACATAAGTTGAGCTCAAAACCCAAAGACAATTGGGTCTGAAGCAAATTCTTGATATTTGAAGTGGATATGGTTTACAAAAATCGAAAAATGGAGAAATGAAAACAAAAACAAAAATTAGCCTATTCAAACAAGTTTGTCCCTTTTATTCCTAAATAGTATTATTATTGTCTCCTTGTTCTAATTTACACCTAAATCGAACTGTTATACCCATGTCACCCAAACACCGACAAACTAACACTTCCACATATTTTACCAAAACACTCTCTACACACACACACAGAATATAAAATAATAATAAAAATTACATATTGAAACCATCATCACACCTTTCTTATATACCACAATCTTTCAATCTGGCAGGAGTAAATTGCACCCGTAGACAATCCTAAATATCGTCATCGTCTACTCAATAATAATGTGGAGTATAATAATTACATGTCAGGAAGAGCTGAAAGGGTTAGGCTTACCTTTTTTTTCCCCGGCTGATTGTATAAAAATTTTCAGTGGTTACTTTTTTCTCCTGTATAAAATAATGGGTTTCCCTGTATGTCGGTAAATAAATGGCCCCGCTGCTTAACGCTTCTTCAAGATCCAAACCCTTTCCACCAAACCATACCATGTAATGTAATGCTCCTTTCTTGGGAACAATTTTTTTTTTTTTCGCCTTCTCTCAAAACAACACAAAACTTCAAGCAGGTAATTGGGGTTTATCCTTTTCTCTCTCAGCCCTGGATGTGCCGCCAGTGTGTTTGTCATCTTGCCCAATTCAAATCTTATTCACAACCCCCAAAATAATCAACCATGGGCTGTGGAGATAATCAAACGGACCCCTTCCCCCCAAAATGCAGACCCCTCTGCAACCTAGGGCAGCAGATATGCTTTGGGCACACATGAGAGCACAAACCAAGTTGCTGAATGCCAAGGACTATAACCCATCAAAGCCATAAATCCCTGCGTCTCTCAACCATTATAATGGATTTTCTGGTTTTGAGAGGAGCTCTGACCCTGTGGAGGCTGCTGCTGCTGCTGTGGAGCCTGCAAGTTCAGTGGTGGTTGTGTGTTGTAGTGGGCAAAGGGCTGAGAGTAGAGAGAATTCATCAGGCCCTGCAAATAAGTCGCTTCACATGAGACAACTTGTCACCGAGCCAAGGAAGGATGCAGAGAAACATTCAGCCAAAAGCACAGCGCATCAAACTCTTTGTGGCAAAATGTTTCTTACACCTTGGCATTTTGATAATTCTACCTATAAAGTCCCCTAATAAACAGCCCAGTGTTAGAAAAAAACCTGGGACTGAAGAGAATTAGCATTAGCCACACCAAAGTGGCTCTGCGATGCATCATCTTGCGAGGGGTCATTGAAGCCAACCTGAGTAAATAGACCTTGCGATCCATGAGGNCAGAGAAACATTCAGCCAAAAGCACAGCGCATCAAACTCTTTGCAGAACAGGTAGCAAGGTGTTTGGCAAACTAACTCTTTGTGGCAAAATGTTTCTTACACCTTGGCATTTTGATAATTCTACCTATAAAGTCCCCTAATAAACAGCCCAGTGTTAGAAAAAAACCTGGGACTGAAGAGAATTAGCATTAGCCACACCAAAGTGGCTCTGCGATGCATCATCTTGCGAGGGGTCATTGAAGCCAACCTGAGTAAATAGACCTTGCGATCCATGAGGCATGTAGTCCTGGGAAAGAGGAGCATATATTAAAACAAAAGTTCCCCCAAAACACAGGAAATATGAAAGTAGAAGGTATAAAATAATCTGATGATTTCAACTAGAGCAAACCTGAGACATGAAATCATTCCCTGAACCAAAGCGAGAGTATCCAGCTTGAGAATTCTGGTTTAGAAAGTTCCCTGGAAACCCACCTTGTGCTCCTTGGGTTACATAATCAACCCCATATCCACTTTGAGAAGCCTGCATAACATGCCAGCAAGTTAACGAACATGATAAACAATGAAGTGGCATCATTTAAAAGACACCCAACCCAACAAATAAAACTTCAATTACTTCAAAAGAAAAATAGAAAACAAAAAGTGAAAAATAACATTTCTAAAGCATCCTCCTCAATCAATACACCTAATCCCTAAAAGCACAACTCACATCGAAAGAAATATCTAGTATTACATTATACACATCTACTGCTTGTAAGCTTCCTTTATCTGAACCTCTTATATAATATACACATTTAATGCAAAAAAAAAAAAAAAAATCCAAAAGATAAAAGAAGCTAGATTTGAGTTGATAGCAACCAACTAAAGAGTTGCCAATACGTTTCCAACATCAAATATATCCAAACACACACTTTGCCAATGTACAGGACATATGCTTGATTACATAATAAGACCAGAATCTCCTTGACGTGTACCTGAGTGGAGAAATCAGTAACATTATAAGGAACATGTGATCCCTGGCTTTTGAAGTCATCACCCAAGAAGTCCTGACAATAAATGAAAGACAAATTCAAAAAATCAGGAATAAACACATAAACAAACAAATAAATGAACATATAGTTATCTATGCAAAGTACAATAAGTACCTGAGACATTCCCCCCATGGAAAATCCATCACGAAATGTTTGGCTTGGCCCTTGAACTGGCATCTGACACACAGAAAAAGATAGTCAGGGCACAACAACATCATAATGAGATAGAATATAGAAATTGGGCATGAAAATGGAAAAAGAAAGAAAGATTACAGACATTATTAACAAACCCAGGTTGAGATAATGGGCCACCCACAGATGGCTGGCTGTTTGGATTCTCCAAGGCAGGAAAGTTGAAAGTAGAGCCAATATTTCCAATAGCTTGCTGGGTGCCCTGGTGGTGTGGAAGATGACTGCCAATAGGAGCACCAGCACTGCCACGCCCAGCCCCGAATCCGCGACTTCCTGGTGGAGGGACGTGAGGAACAGCTCCAACTGGTCCATGTACAGCTCCACGAGTTGGAATAGCATATGGCTGAGAATGGGGACTGCCATGAAATGGTGGAAGGGGAACTCGAGGCATTGGATACCCAGCAGGATGCACCCCAGGCTTATGGGTACCATTAGGAGGGCCAGGAGACACAAAAGTACCTGCAATTGGAACAAAATAGTATCTCAATCATGTGCTACTTAAAGATATAATATTAACAGTAAAAAATGAGCACACTGAAGCCATCTCTTCTGGATTTAAAGTGTCATTATAGGACTCCTAAACGCATACATATCCTAAGCACCTACCCCTACCACGAATGCTTCTTCTATCAGGATTTGGGCCAGATGAGGCAACAGAACTAAAAGCATCAGTAGCCCCAACTCCAGGTGCACTGCCAAAGAAAAGTCTCCTATCATTGTAGATCTGTGTCAAAACAATAACAACCATAACATCAGCATTTATCCACATTAATGCTTCATAACTGACAACCAACTCCAACGACCCCCCTCAAAGACCAAAAAAAAAAACTTAGATCAATTTTTTTTTTCCAGTCTTGGCCTTACCTTTTTGGGCTTCTGAAATTGAACCATACTCTGCTTCAAGTTATTCAGAGGCCCTTCAACCAAGCATTCATGCTCCTGTTGAAACATTATGAAAAAAAGAAGAAAGAAAACTAGTTGTTCAGTAACAAAGAAAGGAATAGTAATAGCAAGTCAACAGTGATTGCAAAACCATGAAACGTTTATATACCAAAACCACTAAATCACTATATTTGTCACAAGGTCAAAAATTTGAGGGAAGATAACCAAGAAGAATACCATTCGACTCAATTAGGCAATATTAACATATTATGCATGCAACACTAGCACAAATGACGCTGCTGACTGTGAGATAATATTAGTTGGCTAGCTTCAAACACACCAAAAACAATTCCAGCATTTTTTTAAATTTTTTTATGAATCTCTCATTTCATTGATAAGCGCAGAGGGGTGCAACCCTAATACACAGGATATATACAAAGAGAGTCCCCCTTAAATGCTAAAAGAAGAAGGAAAAAAAAAATAAAATTCCAGCACATAGAAAGTTCAATAAAACAGAGGCTTAGAAACACCACAATTGCATACAAAAAGTAACATAGAAGAACAGAGAAATACCTTGTAGTGCGTCAATAAGCTATTCCACAGTGGCTGTTTGCTCAGGACTTTAGGATTCCCCAGAATGACAATACCATATCGAGCACGTGTTAAAGCAACATTGAGTCTACGAGGATCATTAAGGAATCCAATTCCCTGAAAAGAAGGGTCCAGCAGTCAAGCAACAAGATGCAAAGTTATTTTTGCCAAATAGCAAATAAAAGCAGAACAGGGTATATCTTTTGCAGACATTCAGAATCTACCAATCACCTAAAAACACAGATGTGTCTAGGTAAACATTATGTTGAGTCTTTAGGGCAGGAATATAATCTCATGCATGCAGACGTTGCACACTGAAAATAGTGTACATGTTAAATTAACTAACCTGATGTTCATTACTCCTCACACATGATAGAATGATGTAGTCTTTTTCCCTTCCCTGAAATGAATCTACACTTGCAACCTGTAATAAACACAATTTGTTTGTAACTGCAAGAAAAAATCTACAGGACCCTATATCTGATGAGTAAAATCTAAATATTACCTCAATCTCCTTGTAAAGTTGTTGCCTGAGAGCACCGTTTCTTGACATATAGTTCACAATATATGCTCTTTGCCCTTCATATGGTGTTATCACCCCAATCTGTAAGATATGGGACATAATCAATCACTGAACAAACAAAAAAACTGGACCTATGGAAATTCAGAAGCAAAGAAGATCCATAGAATTACCTGACTAGGGACTACACCACTCCTTAAGAAAGTGGTTACAATCTTTTCAACATTAGCAGCCTCAGTCCTATTTAAATAGGATGTTCCACTGGCGCTTATCTCCTCTTGTCCCATCTACAAAAAAAGAAAAAGAAAAAAAAAAGCACTATTTGTTATCAAAACAGTAGTAGGGAAAATAAGGCCATGATATTGAAAGTACATGCACAAAAAAAAGAAGGAAAAACTGAGCTCAAGCTGTTGGAGCATCAAAATCAATTTATGATGTTTCTGAGAATAAATACAATTCTGACACCCAAGCTAGACATCAAATCAACTAATGCACTAGCTATTCCATCACTTGATTATATTTATGCTCAGTAACTAAAATCTAACCATTTTTTTAATGAATTCAGAGCGACCAAAATCTAACAATAAAGACTTGATGGCAGTTGTAATACCTGAACATAAAAGAACATGGGACGATTGGGCACAGGCCAAGGAAAGTCAATGCCCGATGATTGCCTTTCATTTACAGTTACCCCATTCTGTAGTGTGCCTTCATAGAAGCTGTTAGATGGGAACTCTGAAAGAGATGGGTGCATACGGTATTGAACCTATGATTTAAAACAGAATGTAACAAATCAGTCTTGCAACATTGTATATTGGGCCAACATTGAATAACTCCATAACAAGGTCTGCTGAATACTTTGACACATCGAAGTCACAACTCTTAAAAAAAATTCCACACCAGACCAAATAGCTTCAATGATGCAGAACAACATACACAACTTTCCAAAGGAAAATAAAAGGTTACAGCAATCATCAGCACAGGACAACTATATAGATTCCCAATTATATGATCATTAAGAATAAGATATCATGCCAGCAATCAGCATCTAATATCAAATACATCCGACCACCCACCCAACCCCCATTCCCACACACGCGCACACATGACGACACATGCACACACATACACACAACCCATAAGAAGGATTCATATGCAATCTGAAAATCAATAATATGGGCTTCTGGCCAGATGCAACAATTGCTAATGTGACTCATTATACTGACCATGACAATATTGAAGTTCATGTAAATGGAATTCCTCTGGAGTAATCTTTGTTGACTACCAAACCTTACCCCATTCAAAAGATTATCTTCTGGTAAAAATATATGAAATCCACCCCCCCACCCCCCCCATCCTTTTTCCCTTCTCCTTTTCTTTGTAACATCAAAAATCTTCCCACGCCTATCTCTTCCAACTATAACTGCACCGCATTCACTTTTTTAACCACCAAAAAAAAAAAAAGAGCTCCCACAATAATCTTTTTACAGGATTCTAAAACAACTCCCACATCATTACCATGGTTAATTGCAGACGTGGGCCATTTTCGCAATAGGCTACTGAAAATAGTTGCTGAACCATTGAACAACATTGAAGAATATTATGGATAAAGGAAGGATCACAGAGGATTTCAAGTTTGTGTTATCTACTCAAGGCATTGGCCTGCTATGTTTGTAATTTTGGGTTTTGTTTCTAAGTTCTGTAATTAATTTATTTCACTGCTTAATTATTTTATATTTTGTTTGTTCAAGTATAGCACAAACAAGTCGCCTCCGCCCCTGCTAATTTATGAAGAAAACTAATGGAATACATTCATACAGGGAAAAAAAAAAAGTAATCAGACTCCATCATCTGAGAAGGGGAATATGGTAAAACTTTAACAACTACAAAGCACAATCTATACTCTATAATTTTACCTGCAATCTAATCGGTTTCACACCAAGTAGAACAAGACGTTCAAAGAGAGACTGGGCTAAGCCAGCACGAGCTGCTTTCTTGCACATAATGACTGGACCAAGCTGGCAATGGTCACCAACAAGAACAACCTAACATATAATTTCCTGTCAGAAGACCAATCATGAAATGGAGTAAAATGGCAAGCTGAAATCTGATCAACGCAAACCTGCTTTGCTCCAAGAACCAAAGGAATTAGGCATTCAGGTTCTGTTGCCTGAGTAGACTCATCAATAAGCACCTGGAAAAAAAAGGGCAGGAAGTGTAAGCTTTTAAGTTGTGAATCCTAGACAAACATCCACATGCAAGATCAATTTCAACCTGGCGGAACCTAAAATTTGCCAATCGAGGATCTCCAGCACCAACACATGTGCAACAAATGACATCAGCACTCTGAGAAATCTCCCTCTCAGTTGCCCGCTTCAGTGCCTTATATTTTTTCTCATCACTGCTAGACAGTTCTCCTGTACACATTCGGAAAAATAAATATGAAAAACAATTGCCATTAACAAATAACTACTTTCAATTCAAAACTTGCAGGTTTTTGATCAGACACTGAGATTAAGCACATAGCCATAAATTCAAGAAATATTTATTTATTGCCTGGGAGAAAAAAATGTTTTGAAAATAGAGAATATATCAAAGAAAACGATCTTGCAAATATTTCAAAAAATGCCCAATGACAAATTCTTCAAGAGGTCACAAAAATTTCAATAAACACAAGACTTAATGAAATGGTAAAAAAAAGAAAAAGAAAAAGAAAAAAGTTGATTAAGAAAATTGAATTAATTTCATGCCTACAGTTCCCCGCGTAACATGTGCCAAGCATGTAACCGTGTCATGTACTTAGTTCTAAGCCACTATAAAGGAGTGCACAGAGGAACTTGAATTGACTAGCAACCTCTTCTTTTTCCCTCAAGTCTCCCAGTATCTTAGCTCCTCTGGTGGGTAACCATGGAAAGCTAATCCCCTAGTTAGTTGTTTCACCCCAACTAAATAGAATATGCATTGTCACGCACACAACATAAAATTCAAACTTCATTGGGCTTGGCCTCGTTGCATATGTTCACAAGAATCATACTACAGCTTGCACATCATTCTCATGTATAACTTTTTTATTTTAATAGGAATCATTCTCTTGCACAACTTATTTCTGAATGATCTAACAACTCTGAACTCACAAAACTTAAAGCAGAATTAAAGCCACAAAAGAATGACTCTAAAGATTTAGATCCAGACATGAGTGCATCACCTCCCAAGATATTAAAAGCCAAACCAAGCTAGTAACCTTCAAATCTAACTGCTCTAATTTACAATCTAGAAGAAATGGACATTCTACATTACAGATTAGGAGTCCTCAGAATTCCAACCGTATTCTATCGAGTAGATTTCTTCAAATCTAACCACTGTTTTTTTTTTTTTTTATAAGTAATGTTGTATATATAAAAAAAGCGCAAATTTAAAGCAACCCAATTACACCGGAGGTATAACAAAGAGCGCCTAAGAGCACCAAAAAAAAACCAAAGCTCACACGGAGCACCCATAAAAGACCCCCACAAACAAGCCTACAACCCAACAATCAAGCCCTTCAACCCAACAGAATGCCTACAACCCAAAAACCAAGCCTTACAACCCTACAAAAATGCCTACAACCCAAAAAACAAGCCCTACTTCCCAAAAGCCCTGATCACCACTTGCATCAGCTCCGACTGCATTAACTCAGACCCCTCAACAACACCAGGGGGGATGGTAACCTTATTTAACTGACGCGCCTCCTCTTCCACGTCCATCAAATACGCAAATTGTGCCTCATCGTGCTTTACTTGATCCCTTAGCCACTCAAGCAGCCACCACTGCGGATTGGTCAGCCCATTATCCAAAGGAATGTTGGGATTAGGACCCTGCGAGCTAGAAGCCGAATCTGGAAACATCTCAATGAAAAACACGCTCAAAATCCTTCATTTGCTCATCAGAAAGACCTCCACCCGGAACTGGATCCAAGATCGGATCCTCCTCCAGAAATCCTCGACTCAGAAGGATTGAGAATATGGGCCAAACCCGGGTCTGGATCCAAGAACGGGTCCGGATCTAAGAACGGGGCCGGATCCAGGACCAGATCCGGAACCAAAACCGGTTCCAGCTCCAAAACCAGAGGCCTCCGCTCTTTACCACCAAAAATATTGGCCAGATTAGGTCTTAGACGGAGCAGACCGTTCGCCGGAGAAGGATCACGGACAGAAGCAGAGAACGCCACGACAGGCCTTGCAGCAGGACCCAGAATTGCAACATCATCCGAACACCGGAGAACCAGACCCTTCGCCAGAGATTCAGAAACACCTTCGCTGGAAACAGAACCTGGAATCCCTTCGTCACCTCCGGCGTCGCCCGTTAACACTGGGCAAGATGACTCTGCCTCACTCACAGCTGCAGAAGCCTCACCCTTCGCCAGAGACATAATACCCGCTTGAGAAGAAGCCTCCTCCGCCTCCGCCTGAGAAGAAGCCTCACTCATCGCGTTATATTTCACCCGAGAAGCAGCAACCACAGGCCTGGGCCTCACCCGAAAACTGTTACGCCTCCCCCTCCCTTTAAACCCAAGCAGTAGCTTGGGCTTCAGACCCAAACGAGAGAATACCCTGGCCATCTTTCTCCTTATCCCCATCGTCTCCTTGATCTTTAGGCCCAACCCAAAAAAATCACACGATCCACCTCAGCCCTGAGCTTCGCCAGAAAGTCCATCGCTAGGCGCTTCATCGCCTCCATCGACTCAGCTTCGCCACCCAAAGGAGGACGACTCCACAGTTCAGAGCCACCCTCCACAACAGCCCGAGCTTCCACGGATAGTTTCAAACCTCCCGTAGATGCAACTCTCACATCCGCGCAGGGAGGCTGGCTACCAACCACTCCGGCATCTTCCTCAGGAGTCGCCGGTAGAACCACTACTACGAGATGCGCTATCACGATTCGTAGCTCGTCAACGACCCTTTGCCAGCCCCAGCCTCCGCGACCCTTAGGGAGCCTGAGAACTCCTTTCCGGCCTCCATCGACGAAAACAGCCACCTCAAGGAAGCACCCAGCCTTGTTACTTCCCGTTCGAATCTTCAAGACCCTCGCCTCATCACGGAAGGATCTAGCAAAATCCTCCTTCCTCTGAGACTCTAACGCCTCTACCACCATATTAGCTAACCAATCAGACAAATTGATACCCAGCGACTTGAATCCACCGAAACCCTTTCTCTTCTCCTCCAGGCGGAGTGTCGACTTGCCCAAGTTCGCCGTAAAGAGAAAGGATTTGGCTTCCACTGAAAAAGGACGCTCCATCAGCACTTGACGAGGCCGAACTCTAGCAAGACGCGTCCACACGTGCCGCCGCTAGAGTGTAGAAACCCTAACTAGATGCCGGAGAGCAGTGGGAACTGGAAGGGTTTGAAAAAATTTGATTTTTTTTTTTTTGCCATTCAAGCATTAATTATCACTTCATTATTGACCATATTTATCACAGTGATAAATATGGTCAATAATGAAGTGATAATTAATGCTTGTATGGCCAAATCTCTATCATTTAATTTGAAAATTATTTTTTTGATGAATAAGTACAATATAATTTAATTTGAAAATTATGTGGTGTATTTGGAGGGAAAGAAATTATCGATGTTTTGAAGACTGTGAACAGAGATGATGAGGGATCTAAAGGATTTTTTCTTTAAGACTCTTTAAATCTGCACAACTGCCTTTGACTCAAATATTTCTAGTTTTTTATATGTTTTCTTCTTCTAGCTAGGTGTACCTTTTGTATACTTTCAGTCTACTAAGGTTATGCCTTCCACACTTTTTAATAAATTATGTCTACTTATCAAAAAAAGAAAATAATGGTTGCGATATGAGGAAATCTACTCAGTAGAATACCCTAGGAATTCTAAGGAATCTTGATCCTATTACATCCCAAATTGAATATCCAATCCATTAACAATAATTTTCTTTTTAAAAAAAAAGGAAAGAAATCATAAAGCAATATAAGAGAATAAGCTTGACCTTGTTCATCTTTCAGTAGTTGTAACTTGTGAAGTTCACTCTTTTCAGATGTGTCAAGATGTCGAACCTGTAAGCATGTAAATCACGCTAAGATTGTAGAACTTAAGAGGAGCAATATGAGACTGTATTTAATGATATCACAACTAACAAACCTGATAGTGAAGGGTTAAATGCTCAACCGGAGAACTCACAGCTTCCCTCGACTTTGCACAAAGCCTAACAACCTGAAATCACATCCCCCCGGTCAAAAAAAAAAAGACATCCAAATTAAATGAAAAGTAAAAAATAAGTAAATAAAAGAAATAAACAATAACATTGCAAGTCACTAGATTTAAGCCCAAAAGATAATGATGCATAATCGTGGGTAAAATTATATATTCAAGCATCAGCAGACCCTCAAGGAATTTAAATCAAGTCCTTAGCAACTTATAAATCTGACCATAACAAGCCTTACATGTACATTGATGCCTAAGATTCTGCAGAACTTTAGAAATTTCAACAATTTTTCAGACAATAGAATTTCAGACAAGCACAAAATAAAACTTGAAAGAAGTAGAAAGTTCCATGTGCAAAACAAATTAACCAAAACCATGTTTTAAAAGATGCCTCTCCTCAGAATTATTTTATTTTATTTTTATTGGCACCAGGTGTCCAGAGTTTCGCTCCGACTAATCCCGGGGGTGCACAGGCCCTTGGCAAGGAGTTTCCCACAAGTGCACTTCCGTTAAATCAAGGGGTTGAACCCCTAGTCCAATGGCCCAAAGGAGCAGTTTGCACCCATGAGGTGTTGAACCTTGGACCTTGAAGGAAGCAAAACCCTCAAGACCAAGGCCTTAACCACTTGGGCCAACCCCTTGAATTATATATAGATTAGTTGAAGATTTATTCACTCAGATATATAGGATACTCCAAATATATTTTGATGATTAAAAATCCACAAGTTTTAGAATACAGTCTCTTGAACAATTAACAAAAATTATCAAAAACATCTTGAGAAAATATCATGGTTACCTTTCTTTTTTTTTAAATGACCCTTATTCTATGAATCATAAAATTGAAAAAGACAAGCATTTTATAGAATCCTAACTACTGCAGTAATTACCACAACAGGCGCATCATCATAACCTACAAGCCTATAATCCATCATGGACTAGAGAGCATCTAAAATATCTGCACATTTGTAGTTCATCATAGTCTCACCTCAGTAATTTCCAGTTCCTTAAGGGGATTTACCACGGCAGACAACAGACACTAGGTTTGCTAAGGTCATGGTCTGCTTGAAAGAAGGACAGACACGAGCTATGGCACATAAAAGTTGAACAAGGGAATTAGCCAATTATATTGCACTTGTAAATTCAGTTATTCAGTTTCCTTGTCCATTCAAAAAAAGTTCATGATAGATTTCCACACATGATTATTTATCCAACTCCCACTATTTCTCTCACAGCTGACGAAGATCATATACATGTTACTTTTTTTTCAAATAAAAATCCATTCAAAAATATGTTTACTCACGGCACACAGGCACAAAAGAAAAGATAATGACCAGAAATGACAATAAACAATACAACAAAAAGATAGAAGAAATAAATAAATTTTAGAATGTTAGCATAGCTGCAAGCAAAGCTCTTCTTCATCACCTTTAACCCAGTCGCACTTATCTTTTCAGCTAGTTGGTCTACAGCCACATTACTAGGGGCACAAACCAAAACCTGACAAAAGAATTTATTATCATAAGAAGTGTAGTAACAAAATGAAATGTTAATGATAGGAAATATAAAATTAGACCTACTTGCCCCTGGCCTTGTTTGGCCATGTGATATACAATCGCTGCGGAAGTAACAGTTTTCCCTGTGCCAGGTGGGCCTTGAATCAAGCTTATAGGTTTCTGAAGGACGCTCTTTACAGCAAACACCTATCAAAAGAGTAATAATGACTGAGCAATGCAACTTTGAGAAGAAAATTAATAATAAAAAAAAGGAAATGAAGGTAAACAAACTAGGTCACATGATACACGTCAAATGTAGAAAAACATATGCTGAGAACACTTAATATTACCGATGTTCCCTTGCCTGACGGCCCATATGTGGAGTAAAAAATGGTCCAACAGGATCTCATCAGGTGAAAAAACGTAGATTTCTTCATTATTACGAAGTTTGGAAAGCTAGGTAAGAGTATTTACACAATGGGCCTGTCGAGAAGGCATACTGCTATAGGGTGATGCCTATTTTTCCCCCATTTAATCAAGATGTGCATTCTCAAAGGGTTCTATTCACACTAGTAGCTGAAATAACCTCACTCTATTCTAAGTGTACAGCCTCAACCTACTTTTTTTAAATTATTCCATGACTAAACATTCAAACAATAACAGAGATAGCACACATCAATAAAACAAGTTCAGGATAAACTTAAAGCGTGAATGATCAGAACAGCATACTTGAGATGCATTCAGCTCGGGAAGACCAGGTGCACCAAAACGTTTAGGCAAAGTATTGCGAACCATCTGAACTTCAACTTCATGGCCCAATAAGTGGTGGTAAATATAACTGCATGGAAGATGCCATTTAAATTTAAAGAGCAAACAATTCAAGTGCAAAACATACATGGTCTCTTTACTTGACTGCCTACTGCCTAGAATAAGCTAACAAAATAACATACCACAGCCAACATTCAAGACTTCTTCCAAGAACCTATTACATACAACAACAAATATATTACAAGCCAGCCTACCCGCTAACACTAGTCTCATCCACTGCAAATGTTTTCATTGCTCCCTGCATGCGATCAAAGCTTGTACTTTTCCATACAAAATCAACACTGAAACCATGGTTTATATCAACTGGAACTCCCTGCATGAAATATTGACAATAAGCATACCAGTAATGACAAACTCAATAAAGAAGAAACAAACTAAATACATAATACTTTTAACTACCTGACTAGCACGGAGTTCAAGTGCAACCTCCTCTTGCGCAGTCAGCTTGATCTGAAACAACAAAAATAGTATGCATATCATTCATATATTGTAACTATGTATCATTGCATGCTTGAAAGAAACAAATAAATAACATTTAATAAGATGTCCCTCAAAAGAAGAGCCATACCACATGCCCCACAGACTGCCATGCTGGGTGTGCTGCATCCCCAGAATAACGTAGCCGCAACTCATCTCCAGGTACAAGACGCAACTCATTGTCTTCCTACAACAACAAAATATTTACTTCAATTTTTGAAAAATAAAAAATTACCATGCATGCTCATAAAAGAACTGGGCTAATCAGGAAAAAAATACAATAATTTAACAGCAATGTGAAAATATTCACAATTAAAGTGGCAAAATGAGAGAGTGACACACCTTTGGGAAAACAAAATACGCAACACGCTTCTTGTTAAGACCAACATCCCACCGGATTGTGACATTGTCCTTGCTTTGAGATTCTTTCATCATCTACAACAAAATTGAGATTATAAGATGTGACAAAATATTCTACATAAAATCGTGCATCAAGCAAATGTTTTGTTCAGGAAAACAGAATAAATCATTCAAGAACAGCAGCAAAATTAAGCTAGGTTTTATCTTCTTTGGCACTATTATAATAGAATAATGGGAACTAATAACCAAAAAGAGAACTAGTAGAAGATCTAGAGAGATATGAAGCATACCTTATCGTAGTCGGCCTCAAGCTTAATTAGTGGTGCAAATACATTTTGATACTGCAAAAGAAAGGTAAAACCATCAACTTATTAGTAAATATCCATGTATAGTCAATAACTTCAACCACAGCCTTCTTATGTTGCAAAGCAAACATGTTATTAGCAATCTTGCAAACTTAGACACCTGATATGCATCTTCATACTTCAAGACTACAGGCTGAGGCTCATCGTCCACACCAGGCTTTTCAAGATCTTCAAGAGAAGCATCAGGATTTGTCTTCCAAAGTTCTTCTACCTTGTTTATCTGTTGAGCACTAATCTGCCGTGCCCTCAGCTGCTCCTGTTCAGATGGGATCTGCAAAAGTGCAAAAGTTTAGCAAAGTCCGACAAAAATAAATCACCTCATATACAAAACAGAAAACAATATATAAAAACAGTAACCTTGACAAGCCACTGCAAAAAACACCGATCATCAATCAGGGGACACCACTGACTCAGATCCCAGTTCATGTCCTTCAATGCATTAACACTTAGGCAAGGTTCTCTACAAAGAAGAACAACCACACTCTCTGTCTTTGCCGAAATAAATCCAAGCAAGAACACATTGCGGCATCCACAATTATAGCATTCAAGGATAGTTTCTCCCAAAGGGCTATCTTTATGAAGACAGACTTCCTTGTGCTTTGCTCGAACCTACAGAACCAACATTACAATGTAATAAGAAAAGATATCAGCTATGCCTGTCCAATTGCAAAATGGTATATACTTGTGAATCAAAGGGAGCAAAAATAGATGATCAAGCAAATTCAACTATTTTTCACCCAAATTGAATAATTATTAACAGTACCTATAATTAAAAGAAAACATGCCTATAAATTATTCATCTAAGTAGGTAGACAAAACTGAAAGACTATATACGCATATAGAAGATAGCAAATAATTATGGACAGTTTTTCTCCAAAGTGGGTTGGAGAAATTCTTCTAGTCCAGTTTATTGAGCTGGCATTAGTCCTCAAAGCATGCAACTCTCACATGCATTTTTAATAGGGGACAAAGTTTATTAAAAATACATGTGGGAAAAATGCATATGGGAATCACATGCTCAAAGCCAGATATCAATTTAATAAACTTTGTCCTATAATTATATATGAAGAAAAAGAAAACGCAACCGGGAAAGCAAACTGCTAAAATAAAAACCATACACTCGAATTCTAACTTCAAACGAAAGCCTTTATGTGGTGGTGTACGCATAGCTCCATGACAGAACTACGTCTCAACATGTTCCTTTACTTTAGGGCCAGAAGAACATAGATTTAGGTGAAATCACCATTCTCTGGGCAATAAAGTGACATCATTATAGAGTAAGCTTTGAATTCAAGGCCAGTAACTACAACAAATTACAATATTCCAATATTAACTAAAACTAGTGCAATAAAATCTCCCATTTTAGCCCTTCAAAAAGAAAGATCATTATCAATCTAACTTCAAAGACATATATATACGCAATTACTCGTAATCAAACTGATTCTTAATAGCTGAAGTTTGCCATTGAAGTGAAAAAAGGATGGGTAGCAAAGAACTATATCACAAACCCTCACTGTATTCACAGAAGGGTGCAACTCCAACACAACCTAGAGCATCCTCGAGGAATCTTTGATTTCTTAATGTACTAATTGAGGTGTCATATAAAGAAAATTGGAAATGATGACCAAATAAGAAATAATTGAACTGACACTAAGAGACCCAAAAAAATCTACAAAATTTGTAGGAAAATATCAAAGACATTCCAGATCGTCCTGTTTCTAAGAAGAGTCATTATGCCGGTCAGCAAAATATGCAACCCACACTAAGCTCGAGCATACCTTATGCATGTTAACCATTCAGAAAACCTCAGGCCCACATTAAGGTAACAATCACTTTCGTGGATACAACCACGTATGACCAGCGTACATCCATTTCTCCTACAGAACAGAACATAATCGACCAAAAGTATGTACTATCTCACTATATTAATGAATTCAGACCCAAAATATTTCCTACTAACCCTCAATTTCTGATTCAATATACAGTTTACAATTTTAACATTAAAATTTACGAAGTTCCTAACATTTGCATCGCTAAACAAAGATCAGCATTACAAACTAACAAAAACATAATCCTATTCACATACATAATACATAACATCTCCAAATTCTCTAATCACATCACTCACCAGGTGATTGACGATATGCGAGCCGGAAGTGTTCCCCCTGGAATTGCAGAACCACTTGCGGCACGACGGGACGTTGCAGCGCACCACGCAGGACGGATTGGACACTCCGCAGTACCGGCAAGCGTGCTCCGTGAAATCCCCTTTCCCGTACTCGTAGCCGTCATCGTCTCCTGTCTCCTCGAAGTTCAGCCCCCCCATACCGGCCGCTAGGGCTTCAACCACCTGATTATTGCTATTACTATGACTATTACTGTTGTTATTGTTGATGTTGTTAGTATTAGTATTACTGGTGCTGCCCGAGGCTCCTGCCCGGGCCTTGGTGGCGCCGCCCGGTGCAGCAGATACCGGAGAGGAGTCGGAAGGGTGGTCCGAACCGGGGCCGCGATCGGTGGGGTCGGACAAGGAGTCGGAGGGCGTGGGCCACGAGCGAATCGGGTCGCGGAACTCCGGGTAGTCGAAGTCCTCGCCCTGGGTGTTGAACTCGAGGAAGGTGTAGGCGTCGTTGGCCGTGTCCGGCTGCGACGCCGTTTCGAACAGGTTGTTCGGCTGAGAATCCATTGTGAGAAATTGAAGACAACCAGGCTGTACACCTAGTTGAAGAATTCGAATTCAAGGTGGAATTAAGGTTAGGGTTTTTGGGGGAAAAAGGGTTGGACGTTTGGGGTTGGGTTTGGGAGTAAGCAGGGGATTAGGGTTAGGGTTAGGGTTTGGTGAGAGAATTAAAAGCGAGAGAGAAGCGAGAGGTTTGGGGAAAGAGCGACAGACAGAGAGAAGGAGAGAGAGAAGGAGAGAGAGACAGACAGAGACAGAGAAAGAGGGAGAGTGAGTTATGGGTTTGAGCGTGTGGGTGGATGGGTGGGTGTGTGCGTGCGCGTCATGCAGGGGAAGAGAGCGTGAAGGGTATGTACAAATCGTGGGAGATGCTTACGTCATTTGTCACGCTCCTCACGCGCTAATTTGATTGGCCGAAGATGGGTGTGGGCGGGAACCACAGTGTAGACTGTAGGGCACGTATTAAGTGGCACCGTGGAAGGGGGTTTGGTGGAGTGAAAGATGTCATCGAGCGTGTCACGTGTGAAGCTCGTGCTGAAGATTGGGATTGAAAGACAGTTGTGGAGGTGCGATTCGTCAAGTCCTTTGCCATGTTGTCAATGCTTCTTTTCCTTCTTTTTTTTTTTTCCACTTAAATATAGATTTTTTTTAAAAAAAAATAAAATAAAATAAAGTCCACTTAACCCTCAAATTGCTGTTAAAAAAAAAAAAAAAAACCCTCAAATTGCATAATAATTTAACTTAGCCGGATTGAAAATTCTTCTAAATTCCATTAAAAAAGAAAATTAAGATTAAATAGCCCAACCAATAACCCAACTGTACGTAGATGAAAATTCTTTTACAATTCATCAATCTAATGTGGAATTAATTTTCATAATCCAAGATGCCACATCAAAGCATTCACATCCGGTTTAGTAATTTTTTGGCTAAATTTTAGTTAAAACACCACATTTATCTATTTTAACTGTCCACTTTTTTAAAGTATGTACAATATTTTAACTTATCACTTTTTTAAATATTGTTAAACGATCATTTAAATATGATTTTTTTTAGCCTTTTGAGTCATTGGGAACCAAATACTTGATTTTTTGTTAGAAGAAAAGACATAGAATGATTTTTTAATAATTTAAGTTTTAGCTTGTTGAGCTACAGTACTCAGCAACTTTGCTGAGCACCGTACATAGCTCCTTAGCAACTACTTGGCCATTGTAATTATGGGTGAAAATTTAGAACCATTAACCGCTTTTTTAACTATTAACTGCCAACCGTTTTTTAAAGCGAACAGCGGTTAATGGGTTTTTAAAAGTTGTTAACTGCTAGCCGCTTTTTTAAATATATATTTTTATTATATATATTTCATATAATATATGACAATAAGTTCTTTGAGTATAGTGGTAATTATTTGTATGTTGTATTTAATTATTTGTTTAAAATATTGGTAAATGTTGCATTTTTTAATATTAATTACTTTTGGGCTTCTTCAATATGGGCTCATTTTGTAGCAATTCAGCCCAATTTGTGGTATATAGCAATTTTTTTTGCTAAAATGGAAAAAAAAAAAAATGTTTAAATTGAGCCCAAAAATATCCTAATTTTTCAAAATCGGTCAAAAAAAAAATGCCCAACAAAAAAGCCCAAAAAAGCAGTTAGTGGTTAGTAAGATACAATTAACTACTAACTGGCGGTTTACTAATTGCTTAGGTGGTTGTGGTTAGTAGCTCCGCTAACCGCAACCGTCTTTTCACTCCTAATTGTAGCTAACCGGATAGGAACCAATTTTAACACATTGGCTCAACAAAATAGCCAAAACCAATGTGAATGCTTTCGGTTCGCTCTCATTTTAAATTTGAGAATAACTTCAATCATGATATAAATTAAGTATTTTGTACACTCAAATAGGAAGCAGAAACATAAGCTTGAAATACCAAAAAAAAATATAACCCTTCACACAAAATAATTTAAATAATTTTTATTTTTTAACAAAATTCTAATTGACAAAACCACCCGAGCCACTATTTTAGTTGGTTTTAGAGACTTTTGTGTCAGGGACTCATAGGTAGGGGTGAACATTAAGTTATAATTAATGAAAAAGTAAATCAGATTAATTTAAATTAAAAATACGGTGTTTTCTTCTCTATTATATTTGATATTTTTACATGATATGTCAACTTTTTAGTAAAAGCCGTAAAAAGATAACCTCTTTAAATTTCTGGGAGTAAATTTTCTAAATCTCGTTTTAAAGTTTTTGGAGTTTGCCATTCAAGTTAAATGGTGTTGATAAATAAGGCAAGAGAATATTCCATGGATCCAAGTATATTCCATGGATTTAAGTATCACGAAAAAGATAAATGATAATCACAATGCTGTGATGGATTGTGTTGAAAATATCGTCCTATGCCGTCAAATATCCAATTAATAACCTTATCTGTAATAACAGTTTACAGCACGGTGTGAACATGTTTTCAAGTAAATCCTGAAACTTTCGAAGTTATTTCTAAAATAAAGAGAAAGGAAATACTCGTGGTGTGAACATGTTTTCAAGTAACTCCAGTAATTTATGAAATAAAGAGAAAGTAAATACAAAGAGAAAGAAAAAGCTCAACATAGCCTTATGTTGAGCGTAATCTCTCTTTGATGCCTAAATAAGGTCTTTTAGAAAGTTTATTCAGAAAGTTTATTCAGCATGTAGTGATACCTGAAGCTTGGTCAGTGGTTCACTCGGATCAGAGTTCTTTTGTTATCTTATTCGGGTCTTCTAACTTGATCTTCATTCTCTTTGGTATTGAGCTTGGTCAGTGGTTCATTCAGATCAGAGTTCTTTTGTTATCTTACTCGGATCTTTTAACTTGATCTTCATTCTCTTTGGTATTATTCGTGTAGTCTAATTCGAATGGACTCTAACATTATCCTCATGATAATGTGAGCTCTAACATTATCATCATAATATTGGATAATTGTGATAAGAGTTTTTTTACTCGGCGGGAGTCACCCATTGAATACTAAGAGTTTAGCTAAACTATAATATCCGATTATAATGATAAACGATACTCGAGAAGGGAAGGGTTTGATACCCTCGAGAAGTCTATTCCCAGGGGTTATCCTCGATCAACCGAGCTTTTGTGATATTTACCGTTATTCTTCTAGGCCGAATCTTCATTAATTATAAAGCAAGCCTTTTTACTCTGAATTTTCATTAATTATAATGCCTACTTATTGAAACTCGGATCATGGCCAGCTGTGGGCCTTTGAGTTACCTGGCCTTATTTATTCCCAACATTATCCAACATTTAGAAACTTGTTCTCTAAGGCATGCTCCTAGTCAAAAAGAGATCTTTATGTGCGTTTGGATTTTTCGTTATTATGTTTGGTGAAATTTTTATAGCTTGTTCCCTAAGAAAAGTATTTCAAGAACCCTTTTTCTTTCTCAAACATGGAAAACTCAAAAAAAAAAAAAAAAAAAAAAAACTAGTTAAACAAAAATAAATTTCAGATGTAGTCCACCACAAACATATTTTCGAAAACAAACAAACAAACAAAACTCTTTTCAAAAGCTAAAACGATTTCTCAAAAAATAAAAAATAAATTTTTTTTTTGCTTTTTTTATCATTATTTTAAGTAATTAATAAGAAAAGTCATTAACGTGCGCTGAATGTAACGTTTACTTCTATATTATCAATATATTTATTTATTCCATAAACTTTTACACACGATCGTTATCAACATGCATTGACAATAACTCCTAGGAAGACAGAAACTCATATACATGTTTCTCCCTAAATTGGACCAGGAAAAAATTCCCTTGGCTCTCTGATCATTCCACGCCTGAATCTGCATAAACAAGAACTCTCTAATCTTACGCTTGACAGCCACAATCAAACCATAAGAATTCAACATAAATTCAATGAGAAACAAAGAGAAATGGTTAATTATTACAAATTGAAGATTTCATACCCATTCAGCTGGACGCAACAACCGGTAATAGTCTGCAAACTTCCCGCACTCAATCGCATTTTCACCCATTTCCTGAATGCGTCTAAATAATTTTTTTTTTTTTAAAAAAAAAAAAACCTTTAACTAGTAATTTAACAAAAACAAATAAACCAGATGAAATCTATCAAGCTTTTGCCCAAGAAAATACCGACTATGCATGGTAAAAGTACGAAGTGGACGATGATAATGGGGGAGAGAGGGAGAAAGAGGTAACTGTGTGTAGCAGTGGCGTGTTTGGTTCGTGCAGGGAAATCTAATGTCATTTGGTGCTGTCTTCAGCTCCACCTGCTTATTAACATCATTAATCACACAACTGCCGTTTATTTTTTCTTTTCCTATTAATCTACTTTTTCATGATGTGAAACATGCATGATGCACCTTCAAGACTGTTGAAATAAATATTAAATATAAAATATGAAAGAGAAAGCGAAAGCGGAGAGAATATAAAATATGAAAGAGAAAGCGAAAGCAGAGAGAGACCCATGGATTACATCTTGTATCTTCAATGTATTGAACAATATTACATAACTATCTTTTTATAGAGTGACAATGAGTAATGACCAATAAACCCTAAAGTAAACCCTAAACTAAATAAGGCAACATAATAGAATAATATCAAATATTCTAACATCCCCCCTCAAACTCAAGGTATAAGCTTGAGTTTGGAAAAGATAATAAATTTAAGTCATCTGAAGTCGATTGTTGGATCAAGGCAATGCCGGTGAGAAAGGTTGAAAGTGACGGTCGGAGAAAACCGGAGAACGGAGATAAGCCGCTAAAAGAATCCGATTGAAGGCCAAACCGCAACTGACAATGACGGTCGGAGAACAAAAAATTAGCCGTTAATCCTGTGAAGGGCCAAACCACATTGTGCCAAGGTTCAAAAGGCTAAAAGTGACGGCTGGAGAAATACCGGAGAACGGAGACAAGCCGCTAAAAGAATCCGGTGAAGAGCCAAACCCCAACTGACAATGAGGCCGGACAACGGGAACTAGCTGTTAAAAGAAAAAAAAAATACCCCTATGAAGGGACAAACCGCATTGTGCCAAGATTCACCAATGAATAAAGCCATTGATCACAACAGAATTGGAAGTTCATCATATGAGAATGTTAGAAAACACCAGAGTCATAAGACTTTTATTGAAAGCCACAGAAACAGAAACGTGGCTCTGATACCATGTTGAAATAAATATTAAATATAAAATATGAAAGAGAAAGCGAAAGCGGAGAGAGACCCATGGACTACATCTTGTATCTTCAATGTATTGAACAATATTACATAACTCTCTTTTTATAGAGAGACAATGAGTAATGACCAAGAAACCCTAAAGTAAACCCTAAACTAAATAAGGCAACATAATAGAATAATATCAAATATTCTAACAAAGACAAGTGAAACATCATCGTGAGTTATGTCTGTTAAGTAAATTCTAATGTGTATCAGCTGAGTGAGGATTTAACCAATCGAGTGAACCAATCAATTTAGTAATTCTAATTACTCAACTCTCGTCTCGTCATATATATATATATATATAATTGACTTTTAAGGATTTACCTTCTTCTTCTTCTTCCCCTTTTTTTTTTTTGGTGTCGTCTTGTATAGCATTAGTTTATAAACAGTACAATAGAGAATGATGAAAGAGATAAAGAAGACCTGGTCGTCGTCTTTGGTCGTGTCCTTGCTTTCTGTGTCGTTGTTATTGTTGGTAGGGTGGGAAGGGGGTGGAGAGACGGTGCCATATTCATGAGCAAGCCTTAGAGCTTGCTCACCTCAGGCCACCCTGTTCACGTCTCTAGCTCTCATCTTGTTGTGCGGATCTACTTTCGCAGCCGACATGGCTTCTGTTAGAATCCTCCTTAAGCTAGGATATATCCCAGCTTTAATCCTCTGCCATGTGAGTCCTAGTAGTAGTTGGATAAGAGTCCTAGTCCTAGTAGTTTTTCTATTTCTATAAGAGCATCGTATGTGATGATTCATCTCCTAGTCCTATGAGTAATAGGAGAAATAGTCCTATTTTAAGTTGTAATGCTTAGCCTATTTAAAGGCCCTTCAATTATGAAATAAGGCAGAGAATATTTTAGCAAATTCAACACTTTGTGTTGTGAGGTCTTGGGGTCTCTCTAACGATCCCTATTTCCAGCAACCATAGGTAGGAAACACATGACTCCTTCTGTTCTCCTACGTACCCAAGGTCTAGTTACGAGGTCCCTTATTCATGCTCATAACAACTTGGTATCAGAGCCAACAATGACTGCCTCCACTTCATCTGATATGGATCAACGGCTAGAGCGCCTTGAAACTACGGTTGGTGATATTCGTGAGCCTTTAGCAGCCATGACGTGCTTTGAGCAATTATTAGAAGACTGTCGTTCTGGCACGGAGGTTGGATCCAACAACAAAAACAAAGGGGTAAGGAGCACTAGAACAGCAGCAGGAACGAGTGGGTCAATAGCCCCAAAGATTGCAAAATTGGATTTTCCTAAATACAGTGGAAACGAAGATCCAACAAGTTGGATTGGTCAGGTCGAGCAATTTTTTAAGTTTCATGGTACTATTGAAGAGGAGAAGCTGCCGTTAGTCATCTATCATCTCGATGGGGATGCACAGCTATGGTACCAACTGTTCCGGGTGGATGAAACATGGGAGGCACTAAAGAAGGCCCTTCACGCAAGGTATGGACCAATTCTCTTTGAAGATTTTTTGGAGACCTTTCCAAACTTAAATGGTTGGAATTGTCCGTGACTATCAAGTGCAATTTGAACAACTATTAAATTGAGTGGGGAAATTGGCTCCGGAGCACCAACTTGGGTGTTTCATTAGTGGGCTCAAGGAGACGATAAGGACAGAGGTGCAGGCAACAAGGCCCAGCAATCTCACGGTTGTAGTGGGATTAGCAAGGCTATACGAGGCCAAGAACCAAGATCAGGGCCGATCTACTTGGACGGACGACCAACGATCCAAGAATGAGCCCCTCATGCCTTTGTCGGCGCTAACTCGAGGCCGAAAACCCCAAGTAAAGAGGCTCTCGGCGAAGGAGGTCAAGGATCGACGGGAAATGGGTCTTTGCTTCAACTGTGATGTAAAATATATACCAGGCCACCAGTGTGCAAAGCTTTTGTGGATAGAGGTAGTCACTACTGAAGATGGACCAACATTAGACGAATTGAAGATGGGAGCCCCGGAGCTCTCAATTGAAGGAGAGGAAGATGTACCTGCTATCTTTCTATATACAATTTTTGGATTGCAAGGGCCACGCACAATGAGGGTGAAAGGATGGATTGGGCGCAGCAAGGTGGTGTTGCTCATGGACAGTGGAAGCACCCACAACTTCATCAGCCTAGCCGTGGCGAGAAGGGCCGGCTTGGTTCCGGCGAAGGAGAGGAATCTTGATGTCATGGTGGCAAACGGAGAGAAGATGACTAGTGGGGGAGTTTTGCTTTATTCGTTTGGGAAAGGCTCTCTTTCAGGTAGACTTCTACATTCTACCCATTGAGGATGTGAGGTAGTTTTGGGGGCCATGTGGGACCCATACTTTGGGATTTTTCATGGCTATGGATGAGCTTTGTCTGGAAAGGAGTTACAGTTGAACTCAAATGGGAACACACACCATGCGACAAATACATTGAGGGGCCCAAGGCCATTAAGGCACTGCGTGGAGGACTATGGGGCATGTTTTTACAAATGCGGGCCATCAAACTAGGAGAAAATCAAGTTGAGTTAGAAGAGTTGACTTCTAAATTTCAAGGACTTCTAGATCGGTATGACATGCTATTTCAAGAACCAAAGGGGGTACCCCCCACCCGAGCCCATGATCACAAGATCCTAACTTTACCTGATCAAGGCCCTATTTGAGTCCGCCCCTACCGATACCCATTTTATAAAAAAAAAAATGAAATTGAAAAGCAAGTAGCAACTTTGCTAGATTCAGGAGTTGTGCGTACAAGTACTAGTCTGTATTCTTCTCTAGTACTACTAGTTAAGAAGCATGATGGATCTTGGCGTTTTTGTGTCGATTATCGGGCATTTAATCATATAACGGTGAAGGACAAATTCCCTATTCCGGTGATAGATAAGTTGTTGGATGAGTTACACGGAGCTCAAATCTTCTCAAAATTGGATTTGCGCTCAGGGTATCATCAAATAAGGGTCCACCTACCAGACGTGGAAAAGACGGCGTTTCGAACCCATCATGGCCATTATGAATTTTTAGTAATGCCATTTGGACTTTCCAATGCCCCGTCAACCTTCCAAGCCCTCATGAATGATATTTTTCGGGAGGTAACTCGCAAATTTGTTCTAGTTTTTTTTTTTTTATGATATTTTAATTTATAGCAAAACACGGGCTGACCATCAGAAGCATGTAGCCCACGTGCTTGAAATCTTGAAGGCCCATCAGTTGTTTCTAAGAAGAGATAAGTGTCATTTTGGCAAATTTGAAGTTTGTTATTTAGGCCATATAATCTCACAACATGGAGTTGCAATGGACCCAGAAAAAATCATAACTATTTTCGATTTACCTCACCCCATCACTTTGAAGGCCTTAAGGGGATTCTTGGGACTCACTGGATACTACCTCAAGTTTATTTGTGGTTATGGTGCCATTGCCAAGCCTTGGACAGATTTGTTAAAGAAAGATGCATTTGAATGGCCGGTCTTGGTGTTGCCCGATTTTTCCAAGACTTTTATTGTTGAATGTGACGCCTCTGGCTCTGGCATTGGGGGCGGTATTATTACAAGACAATAGGCCCATCGCTTTTTTTAGCAAGGCCATCAAGGGTTGTGAGTTGGGCCTCTCCACCTATGAGAAGGAAATGATGGCTTTAGTTGCTGCTGTCCAAAAATGGCGACCCTACCTATTGGGCTCAAAGTTCATCGTTCGTACTGACCAACGAAGTCTCAAATTCCTCATGGGTCAAATGATCGGTGTCAAATATTGTTTATTAGACCCCCCCTTGACTTATGTTTGTTAGGCTCTTAGCTGTGTTAATAACTAATATTTTGTATAGTCTTTAATGTTTTGTGCTGTGCAGGTCATTGTATTAAAACACAGCTAGCAAAGGGCAAAGATGACTTAAAGTGAAAAAGTTGATTCCTGCCAAGTGCGTTCGAACGCACCAGACCGCACTTGGTGCGTTCGAACGCACTCACGGTCGCATGCAGGAGCCGCAGTCGCACGCATGCCCAGCCGAACCTAGCGGTTTTCTGCGGTTGCACGCAGGAGGTGCGTTCGCACGCAGGCCTAGTCAGCCCTAGCCGCCACAGCAGTTATTTGCAGTCGACCGCAAATAACTGGTGTGTTCGAACGCAGGTATTGCATTCGAACGCACTTCAATGACCCGCCAGCCTTTAAATAGAACCTCATTGTATTCTTTATTTCTTACTTTTGGGAGGCACCTCTAGGGCTCAAAACCCTCTGTTTTCCATTGTAAATCCCTCATAAATTGTTGTTTATTTAATTTATGTTTTATTTTACTTTTATTTAGTCTCTTATTCCCTTTACTTTAATTTGTTTATATATATTTATGTTTAGTTCGTATTATTCTATCTTTTAAGATTTATGTTTATTCGTTTCAATGCATTTTAGTGACAAAAGTGTGTTGATTGTTGTCTACAAATCGCCAAACGTCAACACTCGTTGCAACCGGAGATACATCGNTACTCGTACGTGCAGAAAATTGCAGGTCACCCCGAGGGTGACGTTTGAAAAAATTTTGCATGTCACTAATTTATTTTCTAGTCACCTGGTTTTGCATGGCACTAATATGTGTAGGGTGACGTTTGACAAAATTTTGCATGTCACTAAATAATTTATTTTTTTTTAAATTTTTTTTTTATCCCTCCTCCCTTTATTTTTTATTTTTAGGGTTTTTTTATCCAAATTTTTTTCTCCGCCACCTGGTATATGAATTATATCATCTGTCTATAATATACACAACCTCAAGTATATACCCAATCACAACTTAATTATATCAACCGCAACTTCAAAATATATAAATATATCCATTAAATCAAATTACATACTTAATACAAAATAACCATTTAGAAATCTATCCCATAATTACATTGTATTTCACTGGTCATCTAATGCCTTAAACAAAAAAAATACAAGACCGATTGATACTAAAGAAATTCAACAATAGTCTACATATATAAGATCAGCAATCCTACATGATTCAATCAAAACCCCAAAATATGACGATACGAGACCGGGCGGCAAATGCCCTCCTGCAATATGCGCAATTCGCCTGATTTATCCACAACTTCACTCAACTGTTAACTGCAAATGATAAAACCATATAAATATAATAAAATGTAAAAGTTACAAATTTACTTTGACCCCACATATATGCACTTTATAATTTATATAATCATTATATCAAGAAATCACATTAATGTAATCAGTTGGGAATAGAAAGTTTATGTTAATAGTTTCCAACAGACAGTCCGAAAGATTCACAAATAATTATAGAAAAATCAAATATTATGAATTGTTTCATGTCATCCACATAGTGCATTTTTCTATTGGATTAATGAGTATATACGTACGTATGAGGTGAACCCCGAGAGAGCTGTGCTGATCCTGAAGCACGTTGGCCAGGTTCGCCTGTCGCATGACCTACATCCCCGTCCTCATCTCCTACACATATTACATTGCACCAGTTCAAATATATATATTTCAAGATTTCTCAAGTTTATTTGCAAAATGGGAAAATTATTAATACATGTAAGCATGTATGCACGATAAATATTAACCATATATATAAAGCCTTCTAATCACACATTGATATCATACAATTCCAGAAAAAAAACTGTTAAGTAAAGAAAAACCTTTGTTTCCCAACATAAATTTTATATTTAGTTAAACCTACTAATATCCTAGAGAAAATGAAATTCCTAGCCAGATAGTGAAACCTGTAGTGTATAGTATAATATCAAATCAAAGCAATTAATTAGTCCTCTAATATTATAAGCAGTATTTCACGCATAACATATGCTCAGTCAAAGGACCGTGGATGTAAGACGAACATAGACACACCTAACTCATAGGTTGAATTATTAAAATGCTTCTATCTTGCAAAATGGATTGACATCAAGCACAACATAAAATGTATGATTGCATATATGTAAGTCCGACAACAGCAACCTACTAGTGCTAGGAAATTAAAAAATTTCAACACCCTAATACTAATATAAAAGCATAACAACAGCAATTCCAGTCTCGCAGAATTTATGGATGCATATGAGTATTACCAACGAACTAAAAGTTGTTCGTGTTATTCTAAACAAATGCCAAAAAATAAACCAATTTATAGAGTTACCTGGTCGACTCGCAACTGATGATCTCACCCTCGTTTATGGGGACTGGTTCTTTTGAACATCATTAAATATTTGACTTGTCCCAGCACTCACACGCATAAAAGACTCAATCATACTCAACCGGGCCTCATACGCCTATTCTTTTACTACTGCATGTGCTTGCTATGCAGCTAGTTGTTCTCTGATTTCTACCAGTTCTATACGTTGTTCCTCAATAAGTTTTTTCTGTTCATCCACCAACTGTAAAGTCGTTTGTGAGCGTTTTGTGGGCGTGTAATATTTAAGGGTGGTACCTTTAACTGGTTGAATCCCACTACCAATCCCTCGAACTCGCCCAGCATATTTTAGCTTCTTATCCATAGCGAGTGCATAAGCATCGTCTGGTGCCCAGCGAATCATTCTCTCAATGATGCTTGACGTTGCTGCAGAATCATTTGGCAGAAGCTCTTTTATCCTATTCTGTAGGATATAAACAGTTGTAAGCATATTAAATACAATAAATTGATAAACGATCATTGTTAAGCATAAATAAATTCATACAAATAATAAGCCAAGTTTGATTAAGTAACATACAACTGTCTCCGCAATTGCTGGATTGGCATAGCCACCACCTTTTTTCTGAAGGGCATCTATGTACCACTCGGCTCGCGTAGGCAATGTGCCCTTTTTTATCAGCTACAAAGCAAACAACATAATTAAATATTTCCACTACTAAGAAAATCTAGTCTATGCATGTATATTAAAAAAAACTAGTAATAATCATAAAACATACCTTCTCATGACAACCCTGGGCATAACTCTTCGATTCGGTTGAGTGTGTCATTATATGCTTCGCTCGTATAGCTTTCATACGCTTAGCCTTAAGCTATAAATTTACAATATTAATTTATATATATGCTATCCTTAAAAAGATTGCAATATCTTCATATTACGGTAATTTAATAAACGATGTCACATACCATCTTATTTGGATCACACCATGTTGCCAATGTGCAGTCCAAGTCTTCGGGATTGTAACCATCCAAGTTCTGTGTCATCGCCTTCACGGACGCAGGTGTATCGCCTAGCATAATTTTTAATCATTTTTTGGTCCGGTATTTGTAGTTCCTAAGCAGCTTGCCCATTTCTTGGAATGTTTTCTATTTAAGGACTTCTAGATTACACTCAGGCGGAATGTAAAAATACATCTACATAAGTTGAAAAATGAAATTTAGTTAAAAATGTATGAAATTTATAAGTGAATGAAAAAAATAATAATTAATGAAGTATATACACATGCTATGACAAATTAATAACTTCCAATTTATACGTACCATCAACGAATTCCAAATATCCTCTTTTGTTCCCTGTGGTACCTTCAACCGCGGCGTGCTAACTCCCACAAATTGTCCGCTCCTCATGAGCTCCCCAATCATTCGATTAAATTTTTTGGCACTTAATCCTACGGATTGCCATGCGGGATTGTACTCGCATACGATCTTATCCCCATCATTACTACACCACAAATCATGCGAGTCCCCAATGGTTCTAATGGAGATGTTTCCAGTCCTATCTGTATTGACATTTAACATATGCATGAAATGAAAATCAATGTTATGACATATATTTTAAATTGACTTTTGCTTCGGAATTAACATATATATAGTAGACAATTATCATACATACCTAGAATCCGAACCTGGTCAGTATCTAAATTTTGTTTCCCCGGCTCATGTGGTGAATCAATCCCATCAGGAATATGAATGGTCTCCGGCCCTTGGGCATCTTGAAGGTCATCATAATGCTCCTCACCACCGTTGTGCGGTGTCTCCTCACCATTGCTGTATAGTGTCTGATCAAGATGTCCTAGGGGTGACAACGTCACATCGTTCGAATCATACACGAAGCCTGGGATTGGGGGAATATCATGCATCCAGGCAAGCACCTCTTCGGTATTTCCTGTCTTAAATGCTACTGGCGAACGAGGTCGATATACGTCATCATCGCTGCCTATTAAGTTTGGTTGACGAGTATGCGGGTCCTGGGACTCTACAAAAGTGGTTGAATCCAAATCCTGTGTTGCCGACTTCGATCGCACAGGTAGTCTTGTGGCAAATCTGGACTTTCGCTGACTCATGTTAACCTACAAAATATAAAAGCGAAGTAAGTAAAGTTATATAAAAGCAAACATGATGGGTTCAATCAATGAAACCAATCAATATACAAAATGAGTTAAATAAAGTTATTGGGCATCATATAAATTAATTTCATGGTGTGTCATGCAATTTATGTGGTTATTACTTACGCTTCGGATGGAGGTATGTCATCTCGGAAACATTGAATGTCATCCTCTAGAGTATGATTAATACTCATATTCAACGGCTCACTCTCGTGGTAGTTGTCACATTCATTATTAATCCATTGACCTTGACCAACGTCGTACACGTTCCTGGGTTTAGTCCTTATCGCGCAAGCCCAATCTGGGTTCCGTGGATCCTTGACATAAAATACTTGGAAAACTTGGTTTGTTAGCACATATGATCGTTAGTTTTTCGCTCTCCCGTGTGGATAAGATTTTTTAAGTTTACGAACGTTAGCCCATACTCGTCCACCTTGTATCCCCTACTCCTAGTGATGTCTGCCCAATCACACTTGAACAACACATATCTAGTTCGGTCATAATACTCCACCTCTACTATTTGAGTTAGCTTCTCGTAATATGTTTCGCCATCAACAGTCGACATGCACACGCCGCTGTTCTGACTCATTTTTCCGACATCATGCTCCAAAATGCGAAATAACTTGCTGTTCACCACATATCGGTTGTATTGGTATGCTATTTTTACTGGCCCTTTACTATGCAATACAAGTTTCTCACCCATTTCATTCATTCTTTGATCGTCCAGTCCATTGACCTATGGTTAGATTAGAAGGAAATGCGAACACTCAGTTTTCATCAACAAATATGAATTAAAAGCAAATATTTCGAGTTATACATAATGTTAGTCTTAAATATTCACGGTACCATTTGCAAAATTGCTCGCTATGTATTGTTTCCAATTAACTTTCCTTGATTCTCCTCATAGTGCATGTTTGCCTAAGTGTATCCATGTGCATCCTACAATTAGAAATTTCAAATTTAACAAATAACAACAAAATGTAGGCATATGAACTAACATGTGTTAGTAACATTACTCACATCCACAATTGAAGGAACTCGTTCGAGTTATGCATAATATACCAGTGAATTTGTATCAATGTGCGTCGGTCGAGGTTAACTTGAGTTACTGCCCCTTTAGACTCATTCGGGTTTCTTTGGGGCCGATTGTGAAATAATGGTGCATTGTCTAAATACCTCGAATAGAACGTCACCAACTCATACGATATGTAACCTTCCGCAATGCAGCCTTCAGGAGCCGCTTTGTTGCGCAGACTAGACTTGTACACCCCTAGGCTCCTACATTGAAAAATCACTCAATCACTGAAGTCAAATTACAATTGACAAATTTTACTTATTTAAATAAAGAAATTAATGTACGTAATACATCTCAAATGGATACATCCACCGATATTGTACCGGTCCACCGAGTTGGCATTCACGTACCAGATGAATGATAGCGTGAACCATGCTTGTGAAGAAATCGAGGGGAAATATTTGTTCCATCTTGCACAAAGTAATTATCACATCTCTCTCGAGTCGGTCCATATCAAATCAAAATGTCAATCATGTCTGCACAGGCAGATCCTCTAGCCTCCCACATCGAGCGCAACCAAATAGGATCCATGTCTTTAAAGATTACATGGATTAAGTCCTGAGCTAGCACCCAAGTCTGCTCCAACGGCATCCTTTTCTAAAGCGACTAAACCGTATAATAATTGTAATGGGAGATGAAACATAAATGAAAAAAGTAAGTCTAAGACTTAGTGATTTTTAACGCATATAATATCAATACCAGTTTTAGTAATGAACTTAAATGTTTAATAAGTAAAAGCAGTTTCATCATGACAGCTTATTTATGCGTGATATATATAGTAACGATATATGCATACGATGTAAACAACAATTATAGTTCAACAGTATGGTCTACTCGAGATATTACTCATTTTCAGCAGGGTTAATGCTGTCCTGATGGACCTATAATACAATGCAAGTGCCTTAGTCATTGCACAACATACCATACGTAACATTAGTGGCATGATCGAGTCCGACCTCAAGTGGCCCACACCAATTAATGACACTCGTCCTATAGTGACCGAACCATTGAGAATGGTTGTACCAAGGTCACGAAACCAATGGATCCAAAGCCTTGTATAACACACACATTTGACCATAAAACTAACATGTATAGTAAGCCCATGACCAATACTACAGCATATACCGGTGTACCATGTCATACGATGCAATTATCTTGTCTGTATTTTATATGCATGTCATTTTACAAGTCTCACTTGGTTAACATGTTTAGCACAACGTTTTTTTCAAAATAACAAAGTTCATGTGCAATAAGTATAAACTGTGAGAGTTGTAAAATATGCATATTTTCTCGATACACAAAATAGATGTGCAGTGCATGAAAAATAGCAATGACCATTATGTGAGTTAAAACTCACATGGATCAAAAAGTGTCTCTGAATACTCCGAAAGATCCAGGCTCTCCAAATATGTGGAAAACCTTCTATTAGTCATAATCTCACTAAAACAACTATAAAGTAAGGAAAACATGAGATATGGGATGGTTGGTGAAAATAGGGTTTTCCTGTCACACACTAACTGTACGTCCGGGCTCGGGGCCGTACGTCCACTGTGTCACAACGGGCCGTGGGTCCGGCATAATACTGTACGTCCGCTATGTGGGTTTTCAGGGAGAACCTAATTTTCTCTTCACTGTCTGCCTATTCTCCGACTCCTAGGGCTACTAGGAACATCGTAAAGCCTTCTAGTCTAGTTAGTAACCTCCATACAACGTAACAACACTAAGCTAATGAAAATGCTAACCCAAACGAGTTTCAAAGTGTAACTAAGCTAGCAACTACAACTAAACATAAAACAAGCAGCATAACGACGTATTTAAAAAGCTAAGGATCGAACGTTACCTCATTGAAATAAAACTGCAAGAGTTCTGCCTCACGAATGTTTCCAAACACACAAACACCTCACACACGCTCACAAAACATTCATAACACTTTGGGAACTCACACCTGCAGCCTGGGGGCGTCTAAAAACAAGTGAAGAATGAAGAGGGGTAGGGGGTATTTATAGGAGAGGGTTGCCAACAACTCCCCTGGCAAAGTAGCGGATGTCCGGCCAAAAGGGCGTACGTCCGGTGGTCTTCGCCCAGTGGTCCAAAGGCTGACTCGTACGTCCAGGTATTAACCAGAGGGTATTCAAAAAGTAGCATACATCCGGGGGTCCCACGTACGTCCGCCTGTACGGTTTGTAGAGCGTACGTCTGGTGGTCTCCGCTATACGTCCGCACTACAGACAACAGTGTACGTCTGCCAGACCTAGCGTAATTCATCTCAAAAGTCCAAATTGCCCCTCTTGTGTCCTTATTGACCCAAAGCCCAAATTAACTCTCCCAACTAAGTTACTTACGCCTAGTTGATAATTTGAGTTACTACAATTCGTAACGAAACTTATACCTTTGGATTTATAGGTAGAACCTACACTTTTAGAAAAACACAAAGGACATAATTTTCTCAGCATACTTCATTAACAGTCTCCCTTTTTATAGACGAGTAATACTGATCAGTTATAAAGAGAATTACTAATGAAAATAGGACTCTTAAATCATTTAAGTACCTTGATCACCGACTAGGACTAGGACCCTTAATTCATTCTAATAATCGACTAAAACAGTTTGGTAATCTAATTTCAAGGCTAAAATAAGTTGCAATCGAAATTGAATTTCTATTTATTATTAGTCGGTATGCCATTTTAAATATTTTATTGACAATATCTCTCTTCACTTGTTGTAGGTTTGTCTAATTTCAGTAGGCTCGAGATTTTAGATTTGAGTTTCAATTATTTCACTGGAAGTATCTCTCTATATATTGGGGCACTATCTTCTTTAAAGGCTATATCATTGGCTTACAATCAACTCAATGACACTTTTCCTAAAGGTAAGAATCGACTAGAAAATCAAGTGTTTGCAAATTGTTAGTCTTACCTATCTAATAAATTATTTACAATTGACTAAAAATGTGAGATAAGGTGAAGTACCATTCACTCAACAATTGACCATTCACTCTTTTTTGTTTTTGAAAAAACCCTTATTTAAAACCTGATTTTTCTTGTTGATTCTTAGAGTGGAACATAGTTAGGATAGACATTTCTAATGTTGCTCCTTTTGACAGATTTGTGTGCACTGAAGAAGCTTCAAGAGTTAGATCTTTATGATAATCTCTTTGCAGGGATCCTTCCAACATGCCTACACAATATGACATCTCTTAGATTGTTAGATATATCAAGAAATCGATTCGCTGGAAACATCTCTTCATATGTGATAGCCAGCCCCACGTCACTTGAGTACATTGATCTCAGTTATAACAAATTTGAGGGTCTATTCCAATTTAACGTATTTGCTAATCACTCTAAGCTTAAGGCGATTCTATTAGCGAGTGAAAACAACAAGCTTGAGATAGAAACTGAAAAATCTGTGGGTTGGGACTTCTTGTTTCAGTTAAAGATCCTTATGCCATCTAACTGTAATTTGAACAAGCTCACAGGAAACATTCCCGAGTTTCTCCTTGACAAGCGCGAATTGGAAATAATTGATTTGTCTCACAATAAGTTGAAAGGAAACTTCCCCATTTGGTTGATTGAAAACAATACAAGACTACGAGAGCTAAATCTTCGAGATAATTCTTTTATGGGTAAATTTCATTTGCCACCAGATCGCTACAAGTGTCTTCTGTCTATGGATGTCTCTAACAATCGCTTAGGTGGGCAACTTCAAGAGAATATTGGAAAGATAAATCCATACTTAGAATATCTAAATCTATCTCGAAATCATTTTGAAGGTGATCCTCTGTCCTCAATCGGTGACATGAGTCGTTTGCGGTCTTTGGACTTGTCCTTTAATAGTTTCTCAGGAAAGGTACCGACAGAATTGATTGCCAGTTGCACCTTATTGTATGTTTTGAAGTTATGCAATAATCAGTTCACAGGATTTGAACATTTTGAATGGTCTCAAATATGGTTTTTGGATATTAGCAACAACAAACTATCTGGAATAATTCCTATATGGACAGGAAACATGACATATTTGGAAACTCTTGTCGTGAGTAACAATTCTTTTGAAGGTCAGGTTCCTTGTGGACTACCAAATATCTTGGAATTTGTAGACCTTTCTCATAACTCACTTTCGGGATCATTACCTTTTTGCTTGAATCTACAGTATATTAAGCACCTATTTTTGCAAGGAAACAAACTTACAGGACCAATACCAAAAGCTGTTTTCAATTTATCATCTCTTTCAACATTGGACCTTAGAGATAACAACTTTTTTGGCAGCATCCCATATGAAATCAATGAACTTCCTTATTTAAGAATACTTTTGTTGAGGGGCAACAATTTCAATGGTACAATTCCAAATCAATTATGTTGGTTAAGGAATATAGACATAATGGATCTTTCCAAGAACTCTATTTCTGGGACAATACCGCACTGCTTTCACAACATGTCATTTGAAAACATTCTTGATAGTGATTTTACTTATGAAGATTATCGTTCCAAGTTTGTGCCTATTCAAGTAGGTTCCACAATCCAAAGGCCCTTGGAATTGAATAGTGGAAGCGATTCCATAAGCGTAGAATATGGTCAACATGTTGAGGTTGAATTTGTAACAAAATACAGGTCTGACTCCTACAGTGGTGGCATCCTTAAATATATGTCTGGATTGGATTTGTCATGCAATAAGCTAACAAGTAGAATCCCACCGGAAATAGGAGAACTATCTTCAATTCATGCATTGAACTTGTCTTACAATCAATTGATAGGTTCTATTCCACAAACATTCTCAAATTTGGCCCTGTTGGAGAGTTTAGACCTTTCTCACAACAATTTGAGTGGAGAAATTCCTCCAAAATTGATTGATCTAAACTTTATGGAAGTGTTCACTGTGGCTTACAATAACTTATCGGGTAGAACTCCAAACATGAAAGCACAGTTTGGAACATTTGGGAGGAGCAGTTATGAAGGAAATCCATTTCTTTGTGGACAACCACTAGAGAGTTGTACTAGAGAAGACGAGTCACATAGATCACCAACAAATCTTTAAATGCAAGTAAGGGGAAATGGTATGAAATAGATCATCAAGTTTTCTCTTCAAGCTTTATCACATCTTACATTATTTTCTTCTTGAGTGTAGCTTGTCTTCTTTATATTCATCCTTACTGGCAACAACGGTGCTTCAATTTAATTGAAGATTTGAAGTACCGGTGTTATTATCCTGTTTTTGATACCTTAAAAAGATTGTCAAACCATCTAGAATCTTAGATATATTGAGATTCCAAGGACATCTTGGTGGTAGTGATCATAACCGTACATTTGATTATGAATAATGGTTATTGTGGTCTAATATAAGATAAGGTGTTCACTTGCACTTGTCGTTTGATGATGGATGTTGTTCTTGTAGCTAGAAATATTATTAATAGTATGAATAGACTTGGCTTTTACATACAGGTGATTTGTTGATACATTTTTAATAGGAAAATGATTTATTATATTTGGAATTATAACTTGTAGATGTACAAAAAAACATCAATCTGTCTAATCCTTTGCATTAGAAGAAACAAAATTTGTACTCCAACCCAAATTTGATACTCCAACTTGTGACTCAACTCTCAAGACAGTTGTCTCAAAGAAGAAGAATGAGGAGTGGGGTGTTGGCAATGAAATGTGTGTGTTGGCAATCAAATTAGAGTAAGCTCATGACTTGTTCCTCCTCTAGGTAGCTTCCGGTTGGATACATAGTCCCATGGGACATCTGAAAGTTAGCAAAATACGTGAAAGATAAGAATGGAAAACTCCCAGTGATTATAAAAGAAAATGATTGAGTATTTTCATATTGAAAAGATAAACCAACACACTAATGACATTTATCAAATTGAAGATAATATGGATGCATTGATAATTTTGTGTTTTACAGTATAAATCAGCTTTATTATAATTTTATTCACTTCAGTACATTATGGTCTCCATAATTCACATAAATGTACCCAATGTTAAACATTCTGAACATTCCATAACTCAAGACGAAAGGACAGTAGAAAATAAAACAGGGATAATGGAGCAAGATTGACATGAGTATATCAAAGAGAAAGATCAGCCAAGTCAAAAGTTATGGAAACAGCTTTGCACCAAGATTCCACCTTCATCTTCCTTAACTCTTCCTTTAATGTTGAACGGAAAATGGTTGCACTTTTCAACTTTTCTTCGTGTTAGAATATTTTATTCTCTATGTTTATTGTCTTTTATTATAGTTTATTTTCTACCTTAATTAGTCTAGGGTTTCTTGTTTATCACTCATAGCCTCTCTATGTATTGAGGCCTCTGTATCCATATAATATATTAGACTCAATACAATGTAGTCCTTATATTTGCTTCCGCTCTCTCTTCTCCCTCTCATTCTTCCATTCTTATATTCCGCTTATTTATTATTTCAACATGGTATCAAAGCTATTTCAACATGGTATCAGAGCCACTTTCTTGTGGCCTTCAACGTCCTTGTGTTTCCTCGCGTTCCGTTTGACAATCTCAATGCTCAAGTCACCGCTATGCTCCGCCCAAAGCTCTTTGCCAGTTCAACATCACGCGCATCATGCGCAGGTCAGATTCGGTGCGCCGATCTGATAACCGCCCAAGTGGGCTCATTTTCCTTTTTATGTTTTGGCCCTAGTCGGCCCTTTCGAAGAAGAAGAAGCGGTCTGAGAGACCACATTACGCGCGCCACGCGCCGGTCAGGTTTGTTGCGCCGATTTGATAACTGTCCAAGTGGGCTCATTTTCCTTTTTATTTTTGGCCCAAGTTGGCCCTGGCCCATTGTCGGCCCTTTTAAAATTTGGCTCATTGTCAGCCCTGGCTCGTTGTCGGCCTTTTTTTTTTTTGGCCTGTCGTCGGCCCATTTCAAAATTTGGCTCATTGTCAGCCCTGACCCATTGTCGGCTCTTTTGAAGTTTGGCTCATTGTCAGCCCTAGCCCGTTGTCGACCCATTTTGGAGCTTGGCCCGTTGTCGGCCCTTTTGAATCTGCATTCACCAGCCACCTGCCGCCGTCGTTGGCCGCCCGCCAGCCTCTATCTTCTTCAGCAGTTTCCACCATTTATGGACCATTTCCCACCTCCGCCACCGCCGTAATCATGATTTTAGGTTTCAAACTCAAGGTTGCAGAATATTCCACCTTGAGTTTGAGGGGGGATGTTAGAATATTTTATTCTCTATGTTTATTGTCTTTTATTATAGTTTATTTTCTACCTTAATTAGTCTAGGTTTTCTTGTTTATCACTCATAGCCTCTCTATATATTGAGGCCTCTGTATCCATATAATAGATCAGACTCAATACAATGTAGTCCTTACATTTGCTTCCGCTCTCTCTTCTCCCTCTCATATATTCCATACATTTATTATTTCAACATGGTATCAGAGATATTTCAACGCGGTTGTTTCAATGTCAGCTGGTCTCACGACCGGGCTTCCCCACAAGTCTGCCTACAAAACATTAATAAACGAAATCTACAATTATTGCAATATCAAAATATCAAAACTGACTTCCTTGGTGAAACTTCAACAAGAAAATTACAATTTCTTAAAAATTGGTTGAGAAAAAAGGAAAACGAACAAAAAAGAAAAGAAAAGAAAAGGCCACTCCTTTCACCTATTATCAAATGAGTGAACGTAAAGAAGTAGCTAAAAACTTGAAGGAAATGATTAAGCAAACATATATAACATAGAATAGCTACCATGATTGTTTACCAAAATTTATAAAAAAAAAAAAAAGAAGCCAATCAACTCTAATTCAAAATGTAATCCATCTCCAATATAAAAATAGGATGAAGGATGGGGTCGTGGGTTCAAGGGCGGAACTAGGTAAGCTCTATTGCCCTCTCAAAATTCTAAAGTTTAGAAAAGTTTCCTATTTTTATATGATACCCTCCAAAACTAATTTTTTATTCCACTAAAATGCCTTTTTTCTTCTTCCCCCACCTAAAATTTTAATTCTGCCCCTGTCTACCTCCACTTTTCTCAAATTGATCCAACACTGAGTTGAAGCCACCAATGCAAAGCCAAGAGGCTTCAAAACCATCCCCAATTGAAGCAAAAGTAACCCAAAAATCTAATCTGTCACTTTTGTTTGGGGGGCCATAAACACAAGAAAGTATTCAAGGGGATTGAGGGGGATCAGAATAACACCAAGCTGTGATATTGTTTTTGTTTGAGGTAAAGCACTCAAGATCTACTCCTGGGAGCCAAGATAGAACTAGGCCACCACTAGAACCAAAAGCAGCTACTTAAGACATGAGAAAGAAACTAAGTCTGTTCAAAGCAGCAAAGACTTAAGGAGGGGAAATTTTTGTTTCAGACAAGAAAAGGATATTAGGAGATTGATCTCGGATCAACCTCCTCAGGGTTTGAACTGCAGCAGGCCTAGATAGCCACCTGCAGTTTTAGGATAAAATTCTCATTGCTGCTGGGGACGCTTTTCAAAGCCCCCATTTATCTCAAAAACAGTTTCAGAAGCAAGAATCACTGGAACAAGTTTGTTTTTTTTTTTCCCCACCTTTCTAGCTACTTTGAAGATGGCTCTAGCAAGAGATTTCTCAGAGTAGCCTGGGGAGAACACATGAGTTTTGGAGGAGAGGGGGGGTTATATCTGGAGGTTCAACACTCACTATAGAGACACCAGGTCCTTTTTTAGGTGAAGAGACCAAATCAGTGAGACTTGTTCAACATTTGATGTGTGGGAGAGGAAGGAATGATATTTTCAGTGAGTGTAGGCATATCAAGAGGGGTTTTTTTGTTGACATGGTATTGTTGGGGGATTTTCTGGTCTGTTTATTTGAGGGTGACTTGGTTTGGCAGGAACAGTTGGTTTGTTTTTGTAGGTAGTAGCCGTTGAGTTTAAAACTTCAATGGGAATTGATTTTTTTGGATCACTCTCAGTGGGCCCTTGCTGAGCAGTAACTACCTGGTTGGGATTCAATGAGGTGTTTGGGATAGACAAACTAGTTGAGGGGTTAATGTTTGATGAGAACAATTGAATAGGCTTCTGAAATAGGGAGAGAGCATTTAAATTGTTCTCAATGGTATTGTCCAAATTTGCAGTTGAGGGAGAGATAGGACAGGGGTGAGATATGATTGGAGGCAGGTTTGGGGTTATTGGACCAGAGAGCAGAATTTTGAGGTGTCAGGGAATTTTGGGAACTTGTGAGGATATTTGGCAGGTTTGCATGGGGTTGAGAACTTGTAAAACATGGCGGATTGAGATTTTTTCTTTGTGAAGAAGATGGTGTTTGGTTGACTTTTTGAATGGTTTTCAATAGTTATGGTAGATGACATATTAGAAAACACATTGACTTTTAGAGAAATGAGATACCTGGAGGGAAATCTTTCTTCTGGCTTAGCAAGGTAGGAGAGCTGTTTGTGACCAATATTTCCACAATCTGTGCAGTAAACATCCAACCTTTCATACTTCAAACTAATCCAAGAAAAGGAGCCATCATTCCTGGTAATGCAGAATCCAGGATTCAGAGGCTTGCTGACATCAATGGAGACCAACAACCTCAGAAAACTTCGAAAAGTGGCTGCAACTCCTCTGTTTTCTTCCACCTTCACAAGCAGGCCAAGACCTTTCCTAATGGCAATAGCATTTTTGATTGTCATGTTATGCAAAGGTAGCCCATGGACCTGAATCCAGAAAGACACTTGCAAAAGAGAAAGATATCTTCAGGTGGCAGAAGGGTACCAGGTTTGGATAGCCAGAAGAAATCCATTTACATTCCAAACATTGTTGAGAATCCTGGTTATATGTTCTTTTTCTGTGAACTTGAACAGAAATAAGTTTGGTCCCAAGACAACAAAGGAGAAAGGGTTAGCAAAGAACTAGGCTTTAGCCAAGGTAGCATTCACAAACTGGTTGTTTTGGGTTTTTTGTGAGATAACTTGACCTACTAAAGGTAACAACTTAGAGGTGACCAGTTCATGAGGTAAGGTTTCAAGTTGAGAGGAAGGATCCTCACATGAGAGAGCAGCTGTTTGAGTAATAAGAGTTTCTATATCTTGAGATGATACATCCATGATCAGAGAGTGCAAAGAGGAGATGGAAATAGGGAAAGGTGAAAAAGTGATGGTAACAGGCTAAAAAACATGAGGAGAAGGAAAGGAAAAAAACAGGCTGATAAGGTGGAGAAAGATAGGAAAAAGTGATGACAGTGAGGGAGAAGCAACAAGGAGAAGATGATGAGAAAACAGTAACAGATGGGAAGAAGGTAGTTCAGTAGCAGTAGTTTAGAAGGCTATAAACAGTAGTGCGGAAGTTCAGTAGCAGAAAAGGAAAGAAAAAAATTCAAAGAAGATTTTCTTAGGAGTTCTTTCGAGGAGAGAGAACTAAGCTTTTGTCTTCACTTTATGATGTGCGGCTCTGTTTAGTGTCTATTATTGGTTTAAAAGAAGTGGTAAGTATGCAATACTTGAGTGCATAGAGTCATCATGCTATTTATTTATGTAAATAAAATTATAACAGGTGAATGTTACGAATTGAAGTGACTCAAAGTACCTTTATAACCTCTATTCATTTAAAAATTCCCATTGACCAATGATCACATACACTATAGAATTCATGCATAATCATTCATAAAATAAAAGGGGCACCATTTTTTCAATTGTTTTTCCTTTACACATACTAACGGTCGCTTCGTTATATTTAAAAAATTAAAGATCTTTATAAAGAAAAGATTAACGTACAACATAATGTCTCCTTCCATATGCTTACTCTATATTAACATATAGGATATATTATTATTATTATTTAATTTCTTGTGATTATGTGAATAGGTGGATCTACGCTAAAAATGGTATAGTGCTTCTACAACACTAATACAAAATAAACTAGTTCGTTGATTTTACCAAATAGTCTTCGTTTTTTTTTTCTTTATTTTTGGGAAGAAAAAAAAAAGAAGAAAGCCAAACCATTCAAGGGGCAAGTAAAGGCGAATGGAGTAATACTGGAAGTCTTTTTTGTGTAACTCCAAAAACGATGTTTCTTTTAAAATTATTATTAGGTAGGCATGTGATTGATAATTATTGAATTTTGGTTAAATGATAATTTTAAAAAGCACTTAATTTTTTGAGTGATACAAGAGAAACTTCTAGCATTACCTGACTAATAACATTGCCCAGAAAAAGCATTGCCAACAAACGTAGACCAAGAGCAGTGTAAATGGAATAGATGGAAACACATATCTACTAAATTTCCCTAAATTTGAGTTGAAGATAGGCTAGGGGATATGTTGACTCCCAAGGTAGGTCCATTAAATCATTTTTTATCCTAAAAGCTTAAGATAATAGGAAGTGATGCATTTTATCATTTAATTTATATTTCAACACTTCCTCTCATATTTGTGCTCATATTTTTACTTAATATGTAAGGTCTAACATAGAAAATATTTAATTGAAAATAAGATATGAATTTTGGAGTCAGAAACTCAAAATCTCTAACTTTAATATCAAGTTAAATTACCACGTATTATAAGCTCAAGTTAATAAAAAATGATGAATTTAATTATTTCTTTAATATTAATGACTAAGTGGCACTATAGGCTAAAATTTGTTGGAGAGGGTAGTAAATGAGGGTAGGTAGACACAACAGCTTTGTGGCCCCCACTAAAAGCATTTATCAATTTTCACATTTTCTAAACCTATTCTCAAAATCCAATACCAAAAACTCTTTTCAACCCATATATTGTCTAATAACTTAAACAACTCGAAAATAATACAATCTTGGGCTCAGTCATTCCCATAACCATAATTCAAACACAAAATCAAGTAAATGTATTTCTACATCTTTATTTTTATAACTCAAGAGAGACATATATAAAAAGAGTAAGAAAATTTGGAGTTATTCAAGATTTCATTCTTTGACCAATAATGCAATCTTATACAACCTGAAACCACCAATACAAATTCAAGAAGTGAGACATGGTTGGTGTATATAAATTAGATGACAAGGAAAATGGGCAAAAAATTGTAATGTGGTGGAGAATATAAATCAAAAAAGGAAAAATCACACTTGTTAGTAGTTTAAATATATATATATATATATATATATATGCATGTTTTATTTGATTAAAGTAAGTATTATCTTATTTTATTTTATACCATTTTTTGCATTTTATATTTAAATGTGAAATATTTTTTAATCTAATTTTGAGTTCAAATGATGTATTAATGCAATAAATGATATTGTTAAGATGGGTAGTACTATGTCACCAGTCCTCCCTAGTTTCTCTCTCGAAGTTTCTCTCTGAGTAGTGACTAGTGGCGAGGTTTAAACCTTCTACCGTTTTGGCGGCAGCGAAGGGTTAGGCAGACACTTTGGAGCAGGAGGGTGGTGGTTTATGGCGGAGCAATTGGAGGAATTATGTGGAAACATCTCTCTCTCGGAGGGTGAAAAAGCTGGTATTACGATTACTGAAGGGGAGATTGAAGAGGTTCGGGTTCAAGGAGGGCGGTGTCTCGTAGGGCGGATTTGGATGGCAAAGAGGGTGAATAAAGAAGCATTCAAGGATGTGCTTACCAGAGTTTGGCGTACAAGAAGGGGAGTAATTTTCAAGGAGTTGGATGACAATATTTGGCTTTTTGAGTTTGAGGAGGAGGATGACATGCGGAGAGTTCTGGAAGGGAGACCCTGGTCCTTCGATCGCTACATTATAGTTCTCAACGAATTTGACGGGCGAACTCCTCCCACTCAGATGGCTTTCAAGTACTCTCAGTTCTGGGTGCAAGTACATGACATGCCCCTTCTTTGTATGACCAAAGGGATAGCCGTGAAAATTGGGGAATCGTTAGGGGGCATGGTGGAAGTTGATTTGGCAGGAGATGGGGCTGGCTAGGGGCGATGCCTACGGATTCGTGTGGAGATTGATATTGCAAAACCTTTAGAACGAGGTAGAGCTCTCAGGCTGGAAGGAAAGTCACATTGGGTTTCCTTCAGGTATGAGAAACTGCCTATGTTCTGTTTTGAGTGTGGGCGAATTGTTCATGGTGATAAGGGATGCCCTATACCACGGCGAACAAGTTTGAGTGCAGCAAAAGATATGAAGTAGTGGAGTGTTGGGTTAAGGGCTGATGATGGTCGGTGCAAAGGTTACGATGGTGGGTCGGGTTTGTTTCCTGATGATGGGCGAAATAGTACTCACTCGGTGGTTAGGGGGATGGATGACGGAGGTTCTAGTGCTAGGAGTGGTGGCAAGTGGATGGGGAGCCCGTTCACGGGGTCCTCCGGGTTTCCCGATAGTAACCAGTATATGGCAAGTCAGGAGCACGGAGGGCATAGAGGGAATTCGGTTTCCCTCTATGCAGGAACTGTTGAACAGTCAGGAGAGGTGGCTCGGGTGCTCGTGGAGGACGTGGTGGATCCTGTTCCGTCCACCAATGAAGGCCACGTAGAGACACAGTTGTGCACCATCAGGGTCTCTACTTCAGCTCACGTGGGTACGGGCAAAATTGCTGCTGTATGTGTGGGGTGTGGGTCTCCTCGCATGGTAAATGTGGGGGCAGTTGAGGCGAGAACCACGAAGATGGAATGTGGGGACGTAGTTGCGGGCTTCATGCAATGTACAGGTGGAGAAAGTGTGCAGTTGGAGGTTGTTGAACGAGTGCATGCATATCTGGAAAAGTAGGTGGTGGAACGTGTTGCTTTTGATGGTGTTGGGGACGTGGAACGTATAGTGCATGCTCGTACTGGGGAGGAGAATAAGGGCCCCAACGTGGGTGCTCCACACGTTGTCACTCAGGAGCATGAGGGGTTTACGGGCCTACCCGTTGCTGGTTTGCACGTTGCCTTACAGGAGCACGATGTGGCTGAACATTCAGTGCAAGGACGTGGACTGGGTGCATGTCCCAAGCACGAAACTGAAGGAACAAGTGGGGTGGATGGTGATCATGTGCAGTTAGGCCCAGAAGGCATGGAGGTGGAGCACTTGGGTATGGTGGGTAGGAAGAGTCTGCTTCAATGGAAGAAAAGGGCTCGCTCTCCAAAGGCAGGCATTGGCATAAACGGTACTCATAAGAAGGCTCTGGGCAAGCGAAAAGGAGTCACTCGGTTGGTAGGGGAGGGTGAGTTCCCAAAAAAGTGCAAGAACGCTAAGGAGTGCGTGGTGGCATATGCTTCCGAAACTAATTTGGCGGGGTCTGCGGGGCAGCCCTGCCTACCCAAATGAGTCTTATCAGCTGGAACTACCGAGGGCTTGGGAACCCTCGGACAGTTCGGGACCTGAGCCAGATGGTACAGGAAAAGAAGCCCAACTTTTTGTTTCTTATTGAAACAATTAGTTCGAAGACGTGTATGGAACGGTTACGAGTAAGATTTGGTTTTCAAGGTCTTTTTGTGGTGGAGCCGGTGGGAAGGAGTAGGGGTTTAGCTCTTTTTTGGAGAGTGGCGGAGGAACTCGAAATTCAGAATTACTCTCGACGGCATATAAATGCCATTGTGAAGACCACTGATAACGATGTGCCGTGGAAGTTTACGGGATTCTATGGCCACCCAAACCCGTCCAAACGGGGGGAGTCGTGGTCACTTTTGTCCCTTCTAAAAAATTTTGCCCCTATTCTGTGGCTTTGTGTGGGTGATTTTAACGAGATCACGCATCAAGCTGAAAAACGAGGTGCATGCCGACGTCGAGAATGTCAGATGGAGGATTTTTGGAATGTCCTTGATGATTGTTATTTGGGTGATATGGGATTTACGGGTCCACGGTTTACATGGTCGAATAACTGTCATGATGAAACTTACACCCAAGAGAGGTTGGATCGCGCTCTAGCAAATAGTGGGTGGTGTGATATGTATAAATCAGCAGGGGTCGAAGTGATGGCAGCTAGAGCTTCGGATCATCATCCACTCCTCGTCTCTTTCACTACTCATCAATCACGGCGACTTCGGGGAAAATGATGTTTTAAATTCGAAGCAAGCTGGGTTCCGGATGAGGATTATGGGCCATTAATTCAGAAGGCATGGGAAAGTGAGTTTGATGATGTAGCAGCTATGCAGAAGGTTAGAGGGAAGCTAGAACGGTGCAAATCGAAACTCCAGCAGTGGAATAGGGCGAAGTTTGGGAGGAATGAATGCTTGATAAAAGATAAGACGAAAGTCTTGGCTGACCTACAGGAATTGGATGGGCCGGAGCATCATGAAGCGGTTAAAAATCTTCAAAAAGAAATTGATATGTTGCTGGAATTTGAAGACACACGTTGGAAACAAAGAGCGAAGCAAAGCTGGTATAGAGATGGTGACCGAAACACCCCGTTTTTTCATGCATGGGCTAGTCACCGGTGACGGGTGAACACTATAAAAAGGATTGTTGATGATGGTGGTCGGGATTTGACGAAGGTGGAAGATATTAGTGCAGCTTTTGTCTCTTACTACAAGAGGCTCTTTTCAACGGAGGGGACGGCTGGTATGGATGAATTCACGATGGATGTGCAAGCTAGGGTCACTGATGAAATGAATGCAAGGTTGATTTGTCGGTTTGAAGAATGTGAAGTGGATCATGCTTTGGCGCAAATGCATCCATTAAAGTCGCCGGGTCCGGATGGTTTTTCGGCATCTTTTTACCAAAATTCATGAAGTGTAGTGCGACAGGACGTCTATAATGCTGTTCTACAGTTTTTAAACAATGGCCAATTTGACAAGGAAATAAATACCACATATATTGTGCTCATCCCTAAGAAGAAGAACCCAAGTCGTGTTGTAGAGTTTCGGCCGATAAGCCTTTGCAATGTTGTTTATAAGTTGATTGCAAAGGTGTTGGCAAACAGACTTAAAAGGGTGTTGGGGGAAATTATTTCCCCGAACCAAAGCGCTTTTATCCCAGGGAGGTTAACCACGGACAATGTCCTTATTGCTTTTGAAGCTTTTCACACAATGGACTCTCGTCTCTCGGGTAAAGAGGGATATATGGCTCTGAAGCTTGACATGAGTAAAGCTTACGACAGGGTGGAGTGGAATTTCTTGGAAATGATCATGAGGCGATTGGGTTTTGACGAACGTTGGGTCTTCTTGGTCATGACGTGTGTTCGTACTATCAAATATGCAGTTTTATTAAATGGTGAAATCATACCAAGTTGGGGGTTGAGGCAAGGAGATCCATTGTCCCCATACTTTTTTATCCTTTGTGCGGAAGGGCTTAGTTTGGCTTTACAGAGAGGTGAACAATCCGGGGGTTTCATGGGATTGCCTATCACAAGAGGTGGCACGAGGCTTAACCATTTGTTTTTTGCAGATGATAGCCTATTATTTTGTAAGGCGAAAGAAGCGGAGCTCCAATATATTCAGAATACGTTGGAATTGTATGAGAAGGTGTCGGGTCAAAAGCTCAACAAAGAAAAGACATCGATCTTCTTTAGTCGCAATACGAAAGCACATGTTCGAGAATATCTCTCCGGTCTTATTGGAGTGCCACCTACACAAAAATATGAGACTTATTTGGGTCTTCCGGCGCTTGTGGGACGTTCCCGGGTTCGCTCCTTTGAACGGTTGAAAGGCAAAATCTGGGACAAGATGTATGGGTGGAAAGAAAATTTTTTAACACAAGCCGGGAAAGAGGTGCTCCTCAAGGTGGTGGTACAAGCTATTCCAACGTACACGATGAGTGTGTTTCAACTATGTGATATCAATGCAATGATGTCCAAATTTTGGTGGGGGCATAAAGACAACAACAAAAAGATCGCTTGGATGAATTGGGGAAAGATGGGGCGTTCAAAAGATGTTGGAGGATTGGGCTACCATGATTGGGAGTCTTTTAACTTGGCTTTATTGGCCAAACAAGGGTGGCGGCTAATCCAACATCCGGATTCCTTAGTGGCAAAAATCATAAAGGAGAAGTACTATCCAAATAGTACATATATGGAGGCTCCTCTAGGGAGAAGTCCATCATATGCCTGGCGGAGTATATGGGGTGCCAAGTCTCTTCTTGAGGAAGTATGATACGGAGGATTGGTGATGGGCACTCTGTTCGTATTTGGGGTGATAAGTGGCTACCCACAAAGGTCGCCCATGCTGTCCAATCGCCTACCCGGTTGGTAGCGGAAGATGCTAAGGTGTGTGTGCTCATTGATGAAGTTCCTGGGTGGTGGAATATTCCTATGGTGGAGGCTATTTTTAATATGGAGGAAGCAAATCTCATATGTGGGTTGCCAATTTGCCCAAAAACCCAACCGGATACATTAATTTGGGGAGCTGCAAGGAATGGACAGTTCAGTGTCAAAAGTGCATACCATGTCGCAATGGAAATGGGTCGACGATATGTGGGGAGTAGTTCTAGAGAGGGTTCACATTGTGTTTTATGGCGACGAATATGGCGGATTGGTGGCCCAAGAGTAGTTAAATTATTTCTGTGGCAAGCTTGTAACAATATTCTCCCTACAAATGAGAATTTGTTTAAGCGAAAACTTTTAACGGACGCATTATGTCCGATTTGCAATAGTGAAATTGAGTCCGTGGGGCATGTCTTGTGGAGCTGCCCGGCTGCCCAAGATGTTTGGCATGGGTGTTCAATAAGAATTCAGAAAACGTCACTGGCGTATACGGAGTTCGTGGATATTTTTGAGGGTCTGGTGTGCCGGTTAGATGAGGCAGAGATTGACCTCTTTGCTAATATTGCACGACAGATTTGGCTTCGTAGGAATCAATGGGTTTTCACGGGAAAGTTTTTCTCCCCTGTGCAGATTCTTCAACGGGCGACGGAGCAGTTAGAGGCATCAAATGCACCCATGTTTCCTGCCAGTCAGCACGACAGCCACCAGAGGCGCACGTCCTGTTCACGTTCTCCACATTTGCGGAGATGGACAAAGCCGCAGGCCCACGTCTTGAAGTGCAACTGGGACGCTGCTTTGGACGTGGGCAGGAAACTGATGGGAATCGGTATTCTCGTTCGTGACAATGAGGGAGCGGTTATTGCCGCAAAGTGCTCTACCCACACGCACGTTAATGATCCGTTAACTGCTGAAACTATTGCTGCATGGACTGCTGCACGTTTTCTTGCCCAAAAGGGTTATGGCAACGTGATTCTCGAAGGCGATGCGTTGGGTGTTGTTCAAAGCTTGCAATCTGAGGACAAGTGTTGGGCACCAGCTGGGCACCTGATTGAGGACGTTAAAACTATAATGTCTGGAACAGTTTGGAGAGTTCAACATATCGGAAGAGAGGGCAACGCAGCTGCGGATAGATTGGCAAAAATGGCTCTGCTACTGGTTGAGGAGCATCACTGGATGCTTTCCACACCTTATTGTATTCGAAACATTGTACTGGCTGAACAACAATTATCTGTTTAATGGAATTTCACAGTTTCACTTCAAAAAAAAAAAATGATATTGTACAATAAAAATGGTTGAATTTTGGCATTTTTAGGTAAAAAAATTTCCCGTGTGAATCTCAAGTACAATTTTTCATACAATTTAATCCAAAATTCTAATTGTATGTAAATTTTAATGAAACGTAGTTTGAATGAGATAAGTACATAAATGATAATTTGGTCTTTTTGCCAAAAAAAAAAAAAAAGAGTGTCAGTTTAAGGATATTAAACAGAATTTTATGAAGACAAAAAGCTGATAGTGAACCACCTATTACTATCCTAGAAATGTATAAAAATTAATGTAAAAGTATTTATCTACAATATATGAGAAAAGTTTTTCACATATATTGTGGAACATCTTCTTCACAAGTGTGTGTATTCATATTTGTGAAGAGAGATAGAGCCGAAGAAGTAGTTAAGAACCTCTTACAAAATTTGGAGCCCATTGATATTTAATGCTTCTTCATTTTCTCTTTATAGCAGTCTACTATACAATGTACATGATCGATGCCACGAAGTTTCATTGTCAAAAAAACAATGAACATACCATTCTATCCAAACATGCTCAGAGCTGATGGGATACTTTTTAGGATGCATTGGGTCATTAATAAGGCATTTAACAAGATATTTCATTGCATAATACATTTCTTTACTTATAAGTGTTTGTTTAATGCAACGATCAATATAACTCATATCATGATAATCAAGTTGGAAAAGATGAAGTTTGGTTGGTAGTTCAGTGATCAAAGCGAGAGAGAAATGGGTATATTTTGTCATTAGCATGCACTTTGAATATTATGAGGATAATTAACTCCATCACCACCAACATAAATTTTATCATACTTTTTCTAAACATCGTATTTCTCTTACTTCAGAAGTTCTCTTAATTGGACAGTAATACTGAAGCTATTTATTGAGAATAAATCCTTGAACTGTTATGACGATTAAATAGCTTGAGACCCTTGAACAACAAACTTCTTATTTAAAAAATATATATACATATATTTTAAGAATTGTAGCTTTTAAAAATATGAAATTATTTTAGTAAAATAACTTTTGGTACAAGTAACTTCTTCGGTTAGGATCATAATGTTTTATAAGAGTTTTTTACACAATTAGTGCGTGACTCTTGGTAAAAGTCAATTATATTAGAAAAAATACATAAAAGAACATGTGAAGAGGAAAACTTAATCTAAGCTATGGAGAAAAAAAGATAAAAAGGAAAAGAAAAAAGAGGTATCATCCAATATTAAGAAAATAATATATGAAAGTCTCTAGTTAAATAGTATTTTGAAAGAATTTATTGGTTTAAAATATATATATTTAATTATATTAAACTTTAAATTACAAAAATGTCCCGAACAAGCCTGGGCAGTGTCCTAGCCTTGGCTTTGGCTTCTCTCACTGGAGACCAATTGGTTTTTAGATGATATGGTCAAAGGCTCGACCCATCACGAAGAATAAGAATATAATTCTTATTGAGAATATAATGCTTTTTTAATAAGAACAAGAATATAAGTTACTTAAGAATAAGATCCGAAGAACATACACAATATAATATTCTCTAGACTACAAAAATCCTACTAGCTATATATATTACAAGCAATTAAGCAATATTAATTGTTCTTAATATTAATTATGAGTACTACATACAATTAAGCAATATGGTATCCTTTAATTAATAAAGGCTAAATTACGAAACAACGTACGAGATAAAACATATATGCCAGGATTTGAATATAAGAATATTGATTAACACGCATGAGATAGAATTATGCTATCCGGTTTTGCTTTTCCTTCATTCTTTTTACCTTTAACGTACATCTATGGGCTTGTGAAGGATATGATAGGATTCCTTCTTTACCAATAGAATAGAAGGCTTTTAGGGGGAAGAGGCTAGGCTTAGCACATCATAGCTTCTTTAATTAAGGAGCTTCAACCTTTTTTTTTTTTTAATCAAAATCGTACGACATTGTGAGTAGATTAATCGATGAGGATGTTGGCCTTTTGTTGTAGTCTATTGCTTCATTCTATGTCCTCATGAGTCATGGCAGTGGGTGAGTGTGGACCCCGTTGGCGGCTCAAAGGAGATACTGCTCAGTTGACTTCATTGAATACAACAGCTATAGCAGGTCAAGCACCGCTTTCATAAACAAGGAGAGGGCAACTCTTTTCTGGATTTGGCTTTTGGGTTTTAATTAACTGCAGAAATTTTATTGGAGCTGAGAGGATTTTCTCGAACCTGAAAAGGCTGAGAAAACGCCAGGAAGTGGGGAGGCAGTGAATGTTCTGGTTGCTCTTACTGTCTTACAGTGATCTTTGCTTTCATTTATGTCTGCATTGATAGTGATGTACGTACATATATATATATGAATGTGTATGAATTATGGTCATGTTTTTGTAATAATGAACTAATTATGATTAATTATGGATTGATATCAAATGCAGGTTCTATATGAGATTCTCTATGAGATACTTGATTTTTGTGCGTTTGCCATTTTAATTGTGCTGCTGGTGGTTCTTCTTCTCCACTCGCAAGAAGCATACTTTTCTTCATTTGAGGCGTCGATTATACAGTGGATTTGCAAGTGTGCAGGTAATTCAGCAATTTGATATATATGTAGGTAATACACAATCAGATTTCACTTTCAATATCACCAAAATTAAACAATCACAAGAATTTTGGCTATGAAGTAGAAATCTGTTGAACAACTCTTCAAAAAGTACTAGACAGCCAAACCCAGAAAATTTTTCCACTATATATAGAAGATTAAATTACAATCAGTGTATACTTACAAAACCTTTGTTGTAAAAACCTGATTTGTACCCCTAACAATGACTTGTTTGATTCCTAGCTACTACAGTAACTCCAAAAGTACTCTGGCTAATCTTCTATGTACTATTTAATCACCTCATTAATTCATCTGTGCATATTACAATTCTATATACTATTTTAATTTTATAGTTACTTACCCATGACTAAAATCTCAGGTTCAAATCAATTCTGGCATGAAGGAAATTTTGGGCCATACCATAAATGAAGCAACCTCTGGTTTCAAGGTTCAAAAGCTGAAATATGATGTGCTGAGACGAATCTCTGATGGGGTTTATCAAGTAAAAGTAGATAACATAAGCAATGTCATATGTAAGGTTGCTCCACAGGATGATTCAGCAAGTAGAGAATCACACAATTTGGCAATTACATGCTCCAATGAGTTTGTATTGAAGAATCTTTACCATTTAAATCCCAACCGCACCCATGTTTATTATGTAATGGAGCACTACGAACAAAATTTCCAACAGTGGTTGCAAGAGAATGCTCTCTTGGATCGTCAAGGCAGGAATCTGAATCCGGAGTTTCTTCAAATTCTTAGGTAAACTAAACTACATTTGAATTCTTAATTCTTTGTCTTCTTCAAAACCAGATTAATTTTAGATTTTTAATTAATTAACCTTCTTCGTCTTTAAACTATGTGGTTACAGGGATGTTTTGAGGGGCATTGATTATCTTCATCATGTCAAAAAAAGATGTCATGGAAATTTAAGTGTACTGTTAAATGTTGTGATTGTGAATGGTCGGGCCAAGATCACAGGAATGGCAAATGCTGTCCCGAAGAAAAATCTACGTGGTTGTCGGGATTATTCCGACCTGTCTTCAATTGTTGAGCTTTGCTTTGAAACCAAACAACAAACCATTCCAACAGAGCTCCAGTTGTTTCTCAAGTATATTTCAAAAGCAAAACCTAGCCGGTACGTGAATTATATATATGTATATGTACGTATATATATATTGCAAAATGATAAGGCTTACGTCTCGTGTCATGTGTCCTTAACGAGTACTAATGCTAGACGTTCTTTTCGTGCCTTTCTTGTGTCCCCTCAAAATTGATGTACTTTTTAAAATCTTCATTAATCACATAAATTTTGGACATATATAATGGGGATATGAAGAAAATGTCTAGCATTACTCATCCTTAACACACAAAAAGCAAGCTAAGAGTATCACATGATCAGTAATTGAAGACACGTGACACTTTCTGCTTGCATCATTTATATAGAGACACAGGACACGAGACACGAACCAAAGCCTTACAAAATAGCTTGTTTTAACTTATCAAAATCCTGGGCCAGGTTGCTGAATATCGAGAATCACCCAATTTTTCTGTCCCCTTTACAAAGATTGTGCTATAGGGTGATTGCTCATACGTTCTTGTATTTTGGTAATGCCAAAAAGTCCTTTGCCTTGGCATTGAATAAAAGTGAGCTCCATGGATATAAATGGAAGCACAAGGTTAGGACATTTCATGTGTTTCTTAAGGATAAGAGCTTGCCAAGAAAACAAAGGAAAATCTTTCCGTATAATCAGTCTCCCGAATCTTTTATGAGGTTTAGCAGAAATGTCGTGGCTCACCTTAAGGACAATTTTAATCTAAATGTAAGTTCGTTAATTAAAGGATTTATGTTTTAGCTTTATGGTTTTATTTATTTATTTTATTTTTTGTATCCTGGTGATATATATAAACAGGTCGGGAGTGAGAAATTGAGTGCCAAAGATATTGAGGAAGAGCTTAGTGGATACTGGCCTGATTTCATGCCCATCTTACATCAAGTTCTTGTTGAACATGGCCATCTTATGGTTGTACATGATGCGTATGTGACATTATATATCAAACTCAATTTATTTCTTCTGGCTTGTCAACCAATTGATCAAGTGGGATAACTTGCATTAATTCATGATCTTTTGCAGGGTTCTCAAGTGAAACCATTGGGAATTTTCTCACAAATGGATATGAGACAGGTTTGTTGTTGAATGTTAATTTATATACGTTCGACTACTACACATTACTATTTTTTAAACATCGTAAGCAAAAGTGACAAAGTTGGTGAAACTTTATAGAGATAAAATGTTTTTTTTTCCACTAGTTCTTCCTGATCATGTGATCCTGATGGTAGTAAATCTGCAGGTGATCGATGTTAGAAGATAAAATCTAATCAAATAGAAAGTATGCAAGCAATGCAACAATCCTATGATTTTCTCCCCCATGTTTCATGGGATTGCATATTACTCTTTATCTATAGCAGCCCCTCAACCCATAATTCACTCCATGATCTATGGGATGTGTTTCCTTTATATGCCTATAAATTGTTCTCTCTTGTAATATTCAAATCATTGAATAAAGATGTAGTCCTTTGTGTTCTCTTCTTCTTTCCTTTCTTCTTCTTTTCATTACAAACTTTCTTCCCTCATTTTATATTTCTACAATCGATGTGTTGATTTTCTAGCTATATATGGTATATATGGAAGAGGTGACTACTTGGATTTGGATGCAGTATATGTACATATATATATATATATTATCACCTGTAAAAAGGACTAATCAATTAAGGAATCAATATGAGATTTTGCACTCATTAATTAGCATTTTTATAATCCACCAACTTAATATGTAGACAATTCATGCATCTTTTCAATGGTTTTTAGCTTAAGCATTCAACAAATACTTCTTCTTTTTTTCTTTTTTTCTTTTTTTTGAGAATACTTCAAATTTCTTGTCATAACACTTTTCAATTTCTCAAAAAAAAAAAAAAAAATCATTTATGAAACCCAAAGAAAATACTTGTGTGGCCCCCACTAAAAGCGCTCCTCAATTTCCAATTTTCAAAAACTCTATTAAAAAAAAAAAAAAAAAAANAATTAGTACTTAATACTTAATAAATATAGTGAATTAGTAGTATTAGTAAAATGTAGTTAGTTATAGTACTCATATCCAACTAATAGAAATAAAGTGGAGCAAACAAAAAAACAAACAAACCAAATGAAGGAAAAAAATGAAAGTCCAAAACGTTTTAAGGACAATTAATTAGTTGTATATTAATTATATAATTATATTAATTAAATATGCCATTAATTAATAATATATATGTATATTTATATATTTAAATTTTATAAAATACAAAATAAATATATAAAATATATAATAATTTTTTGGTAACGTTTGAATTTCTCAAACGTTACCATTTGAAAATTTTATAAAAAATTAATAAATAATAAATATTAATAAATAATATATAATAATATTTTATTCAATTGGTAACGTTTGAGGAATTCAAACGTTACCATTTGAACTTAAAAAAAAATAATAATAAAAAAAAATAAATTATATAATGACAAAACATATAATAAACTTTTACCAATAGTAACGTTTGAAAATTCAAACGTTACTAAATGGTAACGTTTGACTTTTCAAACGTTACCATTTGGTAACGTTTAAATTTTTAAACGTTACCAAACGTTTTTCCAAATTTTTTTTTTTTAAAATTTCCATTAGTAACGTTTTGAGAATTCAAACGTTACTAATTTAGTAACGTTTGAAAATTCAAACGTTACTAATCACCCTAAAATTCATACGTTGCTTATCAAGCTACAATGCCATCGTAGTCACCCTGAAACCACGAATACAAATTAAGTAGGTGAGACAAGCTTGATGTATATAAATTAGATAACATCGGGAATGAGCAACAAGTTGTAATGTAGGGGAGAATAAAAGTTAAAAGGAAAAATTACACATAACACCCCTAAGCTGACATCTCTTTTGCAAAGACACTTTCAAACTTCAATTTTCGACATTTGATCCTTCAAAACTACAATATTTTTCTATTTACACCCTCATTTAGATTGTAAGTATTCGAATGGATAGAAAGTTTAGCACAATATGTGTACGTGCAAAAATAAAAAGAAGTTAAAGGTAATAGAAAAGTAATTTCAGTATTTTAAGTAAAAAAAAAAAAAAAAATTCCTATGAGAATCACATGTGCAACTTTTCATCAACTTCAATACGAAAATCTAACTTAGTATGTAAATTTCAATGAAGCAGTAGTTTGAATGAGCAAAGTAGCATAAATGATAATTTGGTCATTTTGCAATAAAATAAGGTGCCAGTTTAGAGAGATTAAATATAATATACTCATGCAAAAAAAAAAAAAAAAACTAATAATATCTTTCTATTGCTATCCTAAAAATGTATAAAAAGTTAAAAGTGTTATAATATATGAGAAAAATGTTTCACATATTTGTGGAACATCTACGTCATAAGTGTGTGTATTCATATGATCATATCCACGAAGAGAGATCTAAAGAAGTAGTTGGGAAGTACCTCTTATCAAACTCGGCGCTCATTGATTAAAGATACAGTTATTTCTTGCTTCTTCATTTTCTCTTTATAGCAGTCCACTATACATATTGCATTATGAAAGCCAATATGTTTCAATGTCAAATAACAGTGCTATTGTAACAACTTCAAGACTGGTGGGATAATCTATAGGATGCATAGGGTCCTTAAAAAGGCATTCAAGAAGAAATTTAGCAATAAAAAACATTTGGTTTTTTCTGTACTTTCTAAGTGTGCTTTCAATGCAATGATCAATATAAATCATATGCTCATTATCAAGTTGGAAGAAATTAAGGCTGGTTGGTAGTGCAATGGGAGTGGAAGAGGGAGGGCTAGGGTCATTAGCATGTACTAATTCAAGTATGATAAGGATTAATTAGAAAAAAAAAAAGTATGATAAGGATTATTAACTCCATCATCACCAACATAAGTTTTATTATACTTTTCTTAGACATCGTATTTCTCTCGCTTTACAAATTCTCTTAATTGGATGTCAATACAAGAGCTATTTGTTCAGTTTACTTATAACAATTAAATAGCATGAAACCCTTGAAAAACTGGCTTTCAAAAAAATTATAGCTTTCAGAAATATGAAAATATTATACTAAAATAACTCTTGGTTCATTGATGTCTTTAGCTAGGTACATAAGGTTTTACAAGAGTTTTTTATAACTATTAACTCCATCATCACCAACATAAGTTTTATTATACTTTTCTTAGACATCGTATTTCTCTCAATTTACAAATTCTCTTAATTGGATGTCAATACAAAAGCTATTTGTTGAGTTTACTTATAACAACTAAATAGCATGAAGCCCTTGAAAAATTGGCTTTCAAAACAATTATAGCTTTCGGAAATATGAAAATATTATAGTAAAATAACTCTTGGTTCATTAATGTCTTTAGCTAGGTATATAAGGTTTTACAAGAGTTTTTTTATGTAATTAATATGTGACTCTTGGTAAAAGTCACTATATTAGAAAACTTTAGGTAAAAGAATATGTGAAGAGGTATCATCATCAAAGCTCAGAGAAATTTAAAAAATAAAAGAAGAGGTATCTAAGATTCACAACTCATATATTAAATCAAAGCCTCCAATTAGCCTCCAATTAAATAGAATTTTGAAAGAAATTATTAGTTTAAAAGAAGTGGTAAATGTACATCATTGGAATGCATAGAGCCATCATACTTTTTTTTTTTTTTTCCCGAGCAATAAGGGTAGGCTGGAGAGATCAATTGTAGCTATCATATCTGGGTGTAGCCATAGTAGCACTTACCTGTTGGAAGCTGCACATGAGAGGTTTAGACAGTAGGAATCGTAGGCGCTCCTTTAAGTCCGACTGAGCAATAGTTTGATCCATTCCCATCAAGGAGAAGGATACTCTCCATTTCATTTGAAATTGAGGGGATTCATTTAGTTGTTTTAAGAGGGCATTTTTGTCCAAAAAAAAAAAAAAGNCCCCCCCCTAAAAACAACTAACTTGTTCCTTTCTATTTCATTTGAAATGGAGAGGATCTAAGTCCCCCCACTAGGACATCAATGAGAAACAAAGGCAGCTAATACTAATCAAGCATATGTAGGAATTCTCCATTGCGAATATTTGAAGCATTCTCTAACATATGCCCAGACCACTTGGGAATAGACTCTTACTAAAGATTATAAATAGTGAATGTTACAAAAATACTGGACAGACTCTTACTAAAGAGCAAAAGATAACTAGATGACTACTCCTACAAGACTCTTGTGATATCCTTCGTAGAATTCTATTATCATATATAACATGTCATTCATTAAGGTCCATTCCCTTGGGAATAGGATTTTCTCCGATTCATTTGAACTAGAGAATATCTAGTTAGGTATTTTTGAAGAGTATTTTTGTCTTTTCCTTTTTTTTAAAGGACAAAAATACTCATCTAATATAACTAACAGAATATTCTTCCGTTCATTTAAGGTTGAGAGAATCATAATTCCTTCCCCGAGCTCTCTTCCCCAAGTTTAGTAATTAGTTTTCTATAAATTTTAAAAAATGATGCATTTGATTGTGGCCAACTGTGTTTTGATAGATTGGCCAATGAAAGTAAGTAATTAATTAATGATAATTAGAAAAAAGAGTGCTAGTTGTGACGGTTGGATAAACTTCTTCATGCTTTTTCTAGAGTTTTTCCACAAATTCATAATACTCATTTTGAGTTTTCATTTCCAAATAATTTGATAGACTTCGTCATTTTCAGGAAAAATAAAAAAGAAAAAAGACAATTGGATCACCCACCAATCCAGAAACAACAAAAATTTGTTGGCCCAAGGATTTTGGATTTTTTTTTTTTTTACATGTCTACACAAGAGGGGAAAGAAGATTCGAACTAATAACCTCTGCTTCATTAGGCGTGGTCCCAATTGATTAAGCTGCCTCTTAATAACCGGATTTTGGATTCTGCACAACATAAAAATGACTAAAATCACGTGCTTAGTTAATTAAGCCAATGATTTTTATTGATTGTAATTTATTAAATACTTGTTGGTGCCTGCCAAATTTTGTTCTCCAATGGTCGTTGTAGATTATCATAACATAAATATTAACCATTAATTATCAGCTATTGGAGGCTTTTGGGGCATTGAAAAGTTGGAAGGCCTTTGCCCAAACTACTAGTAATGCAAGAAGTTCTACAAGGGACCCTTCATTTGTAAGGCTTTTTAAAGTCTGTTTGAGATTACATTTGAGAAATAGAGCTTTTAAGTAAAAAAAAAATAAAGAAAATATTTTTAAGCTTTTTTCATTTTTTTTAAAGGAAATAGTTCAATCTCATTCATTGATAAACGAGCATAAAGCTCAATAACACAGAGCAAAAGATCTAAAGCAACTATAGCTGAAGCTACGATGCTACAAGCGTCAAAGATGACGTATTACATTCTAGACTCATACAAAATCCGCTAACTTATACAGACTCAAATCAATGCATAGGTAGCTCTTATTTCTCGACATTAAGGGTAGAGATCGAACCCTAAGCCAAAACTCATCCTTCTTGACCTGAAAGCCAAGTGGACAGATCAAGTGAGAGAGGACCGAGCATTATTACAAGCAAAAACAAAAACCGATTATAAGGAAACAAAAACAAGACATAAATTACACCAAAAGGAAAAGCCAGCCTAAATTACAGAGAAATAAATAACATTAAAGCACACTAAGAGGATGACAATAGCCAGAAAGAAGAGCCGATCATGCGCTCACCGGAAACTGAAATTGGAAGGGGGTGTTGAAAGCTCATCGTGGTGGGGGCGCAAGGAAAGGCCTAGTAGAGGACGGTGGGTGGTGGAGCACGCGGAGGAGATCGGCGGCGCACTCAAATGGAAGGGGAAGTTTGAGTGAAACCCCAAGATCATTACCCACAAAGTATCTAAATAAGTAGAAGAAACAACAAAAGAAAAAACAGAAACAAACAAACACAAACTCTAACAAGAAAAACAAAGAAACAAGAAACCCAAAACGGAAACCATGTCGGGGAGGAAGGTTGCCAGGGAAAAATGGCCAGAACGCGAGGAAACAGTTGCGATAGGTGATGATGAACCCGAACGGAGCCAGAGAGGACCAGTGGAGGGGCAAGTGACAACATGGGTCTGGCAAGGAAAGTGGATTACGCACAGAACTTCCAATCCAAAAGTCAAAAGCAAAAAAATGGGACCAAATGAGGGGGAAAGGGTAGAAAGGAAGGGAAGGAAAAAATCGCTCAAAGAGCTAGGGGTATCAGGTAAATAGACTAGCTCGCTAAGAGAAAGGGGGCGATGGAAGGGTAAGGGGGAGGCAGAAGAGGGAGAGGGGAGGAAGTTCAGAGGGGGAGAACTTCTCCCTTCGATGGCGTTCTCTGCAAAAGAAGAAACCCCTATTTTTAAGCTTTTGTCTAGGCTTTTTGACCATTAAAAGCACTTTCCATTTTTTTACCAAATGGATACTCTTTTTTTTTTGTTCTTTTTTTTTTTCAAACGGACTTTTTAATGTTAAACACATTTTTAAACTCCTCAAATTCTATACATTTATGCAAAACGATTGTAAATTGAAGTGACTTGCCAAAATGTCACATCTATAATAAAAGATACCCATAAAAAAAAAAACAAATTAATCATTATAATTATGAAGAGATATGTAGCAGCCCACTAGGTTTTCTCTCTAGGTTTTCTTTGCTTTAGCAGCCCCCTTCAGATCGCCGTCACTCCTGGGGAGGAGGGATGGCGCTAGTTATTTACTTAATGCCCTAGTCCCGATGCCCCTCCCTTTCCTTTTCCTTTTCCCTGGCCTTCTCCTTGCACAGCGGTCTCTCCACCGCTAGGGTCTAGCAATTTACCTGATGATCTAGTCCCGACCGGGTTCCCCTTCGCCACTTTATTTGTTTTTTTTGTTTTCTCCGACTTTCCTTTCTTTTTTTCGGTTGTTTTTTAGGGTCTTTGTGCCCTGTTTGGGTCTTCTGGCTTTCAGCGTTTTGCAACCCTCCGCCTGAGGTAGGTCCTCTACGCGCCCTCACCACGTCATTCTCCCATCGCCACCTTCCTCAGCGGTGTTTCGGCCAGATCGTGCCTAAGCCTTCTCTGGTTGATCATTCTGCTTTTTGTTTTATGTTTTCTTTGGTTTCCCTGTATTTTGTTTCCTTTACTTTATTTTGTTTTGATTTTACTTTGTATTTTGTTTTTGTTGGGTTTCCCTATATTTGCTTTAGTATTTCCCTGTATTGCTTCTCTCTGTTTATTTCGTGTGTTTTTTAGTTTTTACAGTTCTGTTGATCTTCTCCGCGCCTGTTTTGCCACTCTCCGTCCACTACCAGGCCTTTTCCACACCCCCACTGCATCGAGCTTCCAACGCATCCTTCAGTGTACAGGATCTGTTTGCACGCAATCGGTGTTTATTTCTGTATTTTTATTGTTTCTTTGCTTGTAATAAGTCATGTCTTGATCGGCCTGCCTTTGGGTGTGATTCTTGGTCCAGATCTTTGGGTTATGGATGTGAGCATTATCCTAGCTTTCGGGTCAAGGAGGACAAGTGTTGGCCTGGGGTTCTCAGCCCTCAGTGTCAAGGAATAAGTATTGGCCTGGGGTTCTCAGTTCTCAGTCCTCAGTGTCAAGGAAAAAAAATTGAGAGACAAGAGAACGAAAAAAAATTGAGAAATAATGAAGAAAAACTGAGAAAGAATGAAGAACGAAAAAAAAATTGAGAGAAAAAAAAAATCAAGAAACACAGAGAATGAAATATCCAAAAAAATAGAGATCGAAGAGAAGAGGAGGGAGAGAGATATCTTGGCTTTGAGAGATGGAGATCGTTGCTTTTGAGAGATGGAGATCGTTGCTTTGAGAGATGAATATCGTGAGAGGTGTGAGAAGCGTAAGGTTTTTTTGGACAATTTCACATGATATTTTTAATCCCACAGGAAAAGATTAGCTAAGCCACTCATTTTTTAATGGCTTAGCTAACCCTGTGTATATGGGATTAGTAGTCCCATGGGAATAGACTAATCCTAGGAATAGAATGTTACCAAACAAAAGATTAGCTAACACTAGTGTTAACTAGTCCAATCCAAGGGCCTAATCCGCAAACCAAACGGGGCCTAAGTGTTGGCCTGGGGTTCTCAGCCCCTAGTGTCAAGGAATAATTGCTATCTATGCATTAGTTGGTTTTGTCTGGTACAGATCTGTATTTCATTGGTTCATTAGTCATAGGTTAGCGGATCTATTTTAAAAGTCTGAATTGTAATACGTCTTGTTTGACATTGGTATCTTTGTAGTTTAGCTACGGATACTTCAGGGCATGTCGTGTATTGTAAGAGCTTTGCTCTTGATTCATGAATGAGACTAAGATGATTTTTTTTAAAAAAAAATAAAATTATGAAGAGACATTTGGAAAAGGAAATCTACATAAGATACTAGAAAATGAATAAAAGACATAAAAAAGAAAGAGAGCGTCTTGGGTGCGGATGGTGCACAAAATGTGACTTTTGTGCAACCCACTTACCATTTGACACCTCACTTATTTCAAAAAATTGCAAAAAATCTGTATGTTAGCAAAACATAGGATTAATTTTCCCTCACAAATATTAGCCACCACCCCTGTAGTTGCTAGTTCCACCCACGCCTAGATGCCATCTGCCGTCCACCGCCTCCGGCCACCAAACTCCAGCCACCTCCGAGGAACAAAAAAAAAAAAAAACACTCAGCCTAAAAAATCAATTATAATGCCTATAAACTCGTTTTCAATGTCTCAAAAAGCGATTCTAATGCCACAAAACTTGTTTCTATTGCCTTAAAACTTAATTTTGGATTTAAAACTAAAGCCTAAAGGAATAAGTGTTGGCCTGGGGTTCTCAGCCCTTAGTGTCAAGGAATAATTGCTATCTATGCATTAATTGGTTTTGTCTGGTACATATCTGTATTTCATCGGTTCATTAGTCATAGGTTAGCGGATCTATTTTAAAAGTCTGAATTGTAATACGTCTTGTTTAACGTTGGTATCTTTGTAGTTTAGCTATGGATACTTCAGGGCATGTCCTGTATTGTAAGAGCTTTGCTCTTGATTCATGAATGAGACTAAGTTGATTTTTTCCAAAAAAAAATAAAATTATGAAGAGACATTTGAAAAAGGAAATCTACATAAGATACTAGAAAATGAGTAAAAGACATAAAAAAGAAAGAGAGCGTCTTGGGTGCGGATGGTGCACAAAATGTGACTTTTGTGCAACCCACTTACCATTTGACACCTCACTTATTTCAAAAAATTACAAAAAATCTGTATGTTAGCAAAACATAGGATTAATTTTCCCTCACAAATATTAGCCACCACCCCTGTAGTTGCTAGTTCCACCCACGCCTAGATGCCATCTGCCGTCCACCGCCTCCGGCCACCAAACTCCAGCCACCTCCGAGGAACAAAAAAAAAAAAAAACACTCAGCCTAAAAAATCAATTATAATGCCTATAAACTCGTTTTCAATGTCTCAAAAAGCGATTCTAATGCCACAAAACTTGTTTCTAATGCCTTAAAACTTAATTTTGGATTTAAAACTAAAGCCTAAAGGGGAAGGTTAAACCTTTTTGGGATTTTATCACCCTAAAAGTCGCTGGAGCCATGTAAAAAACCAAAGAAAAAACCCAAAAACAAGATCCAAAGCAAGACCCATCAGAAAAAAAAATAAAAAAAATCAAACCCACCGGAGCAAGACCCATCAGAAAAAAACCAAAAAATAAAGTCGCCAGAGCCGTGAGTCTCGGTGGTCGGCTAGATCTAGGCCAGGTTGGCCAGACCCAGGCCGGCCGTGGGTTTGCACCCACGCTGCACCCACTCACGGCTGTGGGTCTACACCCACTCATGGCGTTTCCACCCATGGCCGGCCACCGGTTCCACCCACCCACGACGTTTCTTCTTCCTTCTTCCAGTCATGGGTCTGCACCTCTCTTCTTCCTTCTTCGTTTCTTTCTTCTCTTCTTTTTCTCATTTTTCTCTTCTTTCTCTTTTCTTTCCTCATATAATCATGTGGTTTGGTTTTATTTTGATAATGTGTTCCATGCTGAGGTGGCAAATGATGAATGGTTGTCACAAAATGTGTTTTTTGTGTAACCTGAGTATATAAGTTATTCTAAAAAAGAAAACATGCGAAGACAAAAGTTAGTAGTAGTCAAAAGTTTAGTTACGGAGAATAAAATTAATCATTTTAACATAAATTGTCAATGTACCTTAACAACCTCTATCCATTTAAGTTCTTAATAGAATTCGTAATCTTTCATAAAATAAAAGTGGCTAACATTTTTTCAATTGTCTTTCCTTTGCATATGCTAATTGATGCTTTGCTATTTAAAAAATTAAACATTGTTAAAGAAAAGATTAATTGTACAATGGTTGCCTCCATAATACAATCCTTGATTTGATTGAAAAGTTAGAGTAAACTAATATATATATATAGAAAATTCAATGAGTGTGGAAGTAGGAGTGAGAATGTGCATCAGTTCTCTTCTCGAAAATGTTTTGTTTAGAAGTTCTTCTCTATTCTTTCATTAAATAAACAAATAAATCATTTATTTATATTTTTTATTTGGCTCTGTACTAATTGGGTTGAACTATTATGTTACTCTCTTGCTTGTATTAGCTATGTGTGTAATGTTTGGACCCTTTTTCTTTTTTTTTTATGGAGTGATATTTTATCTTGTTCTATCATAATCTTAATTAATAGTATTATAACATTAGTCCTATATATATATATTGGAATTGGAATTACGTTAGGGAGCTTAAAAAAACATACTTTTAGTCCTTAAAATATTGACATGTGTGGTAAAAAATTTCAAAAGCATTTTTTTTTTTTACTTTTTTCACTCTAAAAAGTGCCAAAATGCACTTTTGAAACAAGCTTTAAAATGAAGTTTTTTTTTTAAAAAAAAAAAAAAAAAAA
>CM017325.1:6491991-6523675 GCA_006937295.1 Carpinus fangiana
GGAAAGTGAAGTTTCCCCTTATATTTTAAAGGAAATTGTTGGTTTAAAGGAAGTGGCGTATACAATAATATTGGAGTGGATAGAGTCCCCATACCATTCAATTATGCATAAAATAAGTAAAATAGAAAAAATAAATTAAATATGTAAAGACAAAAGTTAGCAATAATCAAAAAGTTAGTTTAGTTATGTTATGCATAATAAAATTGACCATGTTTACATAAATTGTCAAAGTACCTTAATAACCTCTATTAATATAAATTCTCGATCATCATATTATAGAATTCATAATCTTTTATAAAATAAAAGATTATTTTTCAATTATTTTTCCTTTACACATACAGATATACTGATGGTCGCTTTGCTATTTAAAAAAATTAAAGATCGTTAAAGAAAAAGATTAACAACACAATTCTTGCCCCCATCATTAGCTAATTGGGTAGATGATGGAAGTGGATGGGGGTACTGTTGGTTGTTGGGTAGGCGGGTGAGGGGTAGTTTGAGGGTGGGGACTGAATGGCAGGAATAAACTCGGCTTGCCGACACAGTTGAGGATGAAAATTTGGTCGTTGGAAGAGAAACATAAGGTGAGTTTCATATGGAGTGTTCAGGTGGTTGGTTGATGGTTCCAAATAGCTCCATGAAATGTGGCCCAGGCAGCCACAGTGGTAACAGAAATGGGGCATCCTCTCATACTTGAGACAAACCCATGGTCTATGTTTGGTGTCCAAGCAATTTGATTTAAGTTGGTTGAGGGTAAGTTTGGCACTTAGGCTAGAAATTAAAAGGCTGATTATTATTGATGAATCAAGAATCTCGTTTAGAACCTTAGTCGGTGCTGGTCCCGAAGAGCCGCAGCCCAAATATACCAAAAAAAAAAAAAAAAAACACACCTAAACTAGAAGGAAGATAAGATCTTATATAGACTGACATACTAATCCATTATGCAGACACGAATAGGAAGGGCACTGCATGCAATTGACTTACTTTCCAGAGTTTTGCTATAAAATAAAGCGTACAACACATAATTTTCTAAAAAACAACTGGAAATAAATAAGAGCATGTATGTAGGTTCTACCATCTTAAAATAGAGTAATGTTATATATCACATTTTTATCTCTCATAATATTAATGTGATAGTCTCAACTAACCTTTGATTTTTTTTTATCTTTTTTTTTTTAACAATGGGATTGCTTCAATGATTGGCTGGAATTGCTACGTCAACGTTGTGAGATATTGTGGAATAAAAATATAATTTATAGCATTACTTCTCATAATGGTTGCTCATTACTGCCTTAATTACCCTTTGAAAACTCTCATATATAAGCTGATAGAAGTATACTACAAAAGACTGGCAATAAACATGACACCAGTGCTGGTTGCCTAGACTTCTGATGGGCTTTAGCCTTTAAGCAACATAAAGCAACCATTTATAGCGAACAGGAGCAGACAAAATGCAGAAACTTGAAGGGCTAAACTACTCTCTCATACTCAAAAAGTTTATCTACACAAAGATCCTCATTTTCTATAGGAATGTAAAACGAAAAATAATATTAACTGAAACTGAAAGACCCAAGCAGAGATGTGAAACAAATTTGTCAAACAACTAGAAGTTGCAGCCGATGTAATGAAATCTTCTGATTTGTAAATTAATAAAAAAAAATTGAAGTTTTACAATCTTCTCTGTTGAATGTTAAGGTTGTTCACTTGAAAATTGCAGTAGCAAGCATATTTTTGCTTCCTCTAACCAGTACAAAACATTTTTAACAGAAAATTTCACTTTTCAACCACAAAGCAAAAACATAACTTACATATCTGTGACATGAAATTCACATTTGTGTTCTTTCTCTCTTTTGCTTTTGAAATCAAGTGCTTTGCTTTCCGTAACCAGTACAAAGCACGGTTATATGAAGTACACTTTCCAAGCACAGTGTATAAGACGTAAACCTTACATTTGTGCTGCATGAATCCCTACATTGTTTTCTTCCATTTCTTTGGTTAAGTGATCATGGTCCTCCTGGTTTGAGCCCAGCAGCAATTGTTGGTCTTTTCCAGCATTACTACTGGCACTTTTTAGCAGGGAAAGCTGATCCATCATGATAGCATTCCTTTTATAGTTCCAAACAAGCATCGAAATGTAATCCTGAGGTGAAACCAGACCTTGCTCCCTAATGCAACTCTTTTGCCCCTCCAAAGTTTTTGGATCCTCAAGCCTTATATATTCAAGCAATGCCTTCTCATGATTGGGTTTCCAATTACTTGGAAAAGGGGTGTAATCAGTCTCAGGTACAAGAGACATCCTGGTATATTGAAGCCCATCAATTGACTCAGCAAGACCCATCCTCAGCAAATTATGATACTCAGGTGACTGCCCTTTCTTCTCCTTCAAAGGACGGCCCAGATTCCGAGCACCAATCTTGTACACCTTCGCTCGTGAACGGAGCTTGTACTTTGCAGCATATAGCTTTGCAAGGGAACCTCTTATGATGTAAGAGCAAAAGTTCACAATTTTCTTCCTGTTGTCGGCATACCTATACCACTCAACCATTGTTGACAAAAACTTGTTCATTTGTGCATTTGTGTGAGCTTGAGTGGCATGAAACATTCTGAAACAAGGTTGTGGGTCTGGATCCCTATCCCCTTTCAGAAAGCTCAACTTCCTGAACTGCTTAATGCATTGTTTCAAGCTTGCTGTGACCGACAAAAGGGTTCCCACACCCTTCTCACTAATGATCTTCCCGCCAGTAGCAGTGTAACGTAGAGTAGGGTACACTACTCTTCGACACAAGACATGGTCAAGAAACATTATACCCTTAGTTATGTGTTCAATAGGAAGGCTCTCATTGTCAAGCTTGAGCATATACTTTTGATCAACAAACTCAATTAACTGCTTTCTCAATGTTGCTACATCCGCTCTAGGTCCCCGAACACCAATCAGAATGTGGCCGCCATATCGGATAAAATCCATCTTCCGTGTCTTATCCGGCCCACTTGTTGGCACAAATTCCGGCCAAGACGTGTTCCCATGTTCTGCTTCCCCCTCCGGTCTATTCCATATGACATCACTCTTTGAAGGACGATAAAACTCCTTACTCTTCCCTTCCATCCAGCGGTCTAATTCATCTAGACAAATGTTTGCCAAGAGAGGACTTAGAATCCCACAATGCCCCCAAGAAGGAGTCTTCTCTCCCTCCTCAGGCGCAAAACCAAAAAACGTCTCTAACCAATACGGGTCCGGCTTCGGCTCATCCTCCGCTAACACCCTCTTCTTCTGATACTTCCTCTTCGTCTTTTTCTTCTTCACCACATCATCACCAACCTTGGTAGTGATCACTGGCGTAACCAGCGCCGATTTCACCAAATCAATCACCTTCTTATCCCTCACATCTCTCATCAAAGCATTTATCACAAACCCCACCTTCATCCCATCCAAAATTGTACTCAAATCACCCTTTATATACCACAAATATCCCGCAAAACTGCTCCTGATCACCCTCAACACGGTATGTGCATTCCTCCCTGGCCTAAAAGCAAACGACTTTTGCGAGAACCTAGCCTCATACACCGGCTCCAAAATCATAAACAACACCTCCTGAACTATCTTATCCTGAAATGGAGCCGGTTGTGAGGTCGTCAAAATCGCCTTAATCTTCCTCTTCGACAACGACCCATAATCAGTCTTATCCTTGGGCGATTTTAAAAAGAAATCCAACCGAGCCCCCCACCTAAACCTATTATCAAGCACCGCATTTCGCAGTGCCAAAAGGTCCTCAAGGGCCGACCTTTCAATCGTACTCCGGGGCACATACGCCCCGGTCTCATCAGCGGAAACCTTCTGGTACGCCAATACCCACAACTCGAATCGGCGTAAATACGAGCTCAAATTCGTCACTGTCCTATCGGGTTCACGGAAATTCTCTAACCACATTTGGCAACAAACCGAGACACCATCTTCCTTCATGAGGGTGGACGGGTCGTTGGGGTCGGGTTCGGGTGGGCGCCGAGTGAACGAAAATCGGCGAAAGAAGGTGAACCCTCCATTGGGTTCACGATTTAAGGGATTGGAGTAAAGAAAGGTGGTGGTGGTGGCGCGTGTAGAGTTGGAACTTGCGAGAATCCGGTGAGTGAAGATGGAAAAAATGGTCCGACGCATCTGGGGTTGGTTTCTTCAGTGGGGTTATGTCATTTTTTTTTTTTCTCAATGGTGAAAATGAAAATTCAGTGGAGAGAGTAAAAGGGGTTTGAGGGCTTACTTGGTGGTCTTCTTGAATCTTGAGGAGATTGAGAATCGCCGGAGGAGCTTGAGACGTTGAAGTGGAAGAGCTCGTCAAACCCCTTCGGCTAAAACCCTGAAGTAAGTTGGTTTCCGGCCCCCTTTTTTTTTTTTTTTGGACAGGAAAATTTATTGATAAATCCATGGCATTTTGTGCCACTTTTCTATTTAAATAATAAACTCCTTATATAATTTGTGTTTTTTCAATAATAATAAGAGTGAGGTTAAAAACTACAATTTTATTTCACAAGTATTTATACACAATCTTTTATTTATTTATTTTTTTAAAAATTGATTAGCACAATCATATCAGTAAAAAAAGTTGAAATATTAGCATTATATCAAGAGATTAAATTGAAATACTGTGAAAATTTAGGAATTAATTATAATTTTTTCCAATATAAAATAAAAATATGGGCATCATGATAAGTCTTTGTTATTGCCAATCCAATTTATAGATTTAAGGAGGAGGGAAAATTTCTAGTTGAATTGCTAGAACTGATTTATTTTTGCTATATTATGTTTTATTGGATTAGCATATCCAATAAATTATAATTAATTATGTTGACACAATTTTTTGTACGGCTTGACCAGCTTTGGATTGCTTGCAAAATAACAAGAGCGTCAAAGGGTCCCGACCTTGGAGGGTGATTGATAGATAGTGGGATCCATAGTAGATAATTTTACCTCCAACAAATTATAATCTTACGTTTTAAATTATAATTAATTATAACTTTACTATTTTACAAACAGTTAAAAGCCATACTTTTCAAATGTAATCTCAAATATGCTCGAAAAACATCTCATGATATCTAATCCAATAAAGCATAATATTGGGATTCTTACTGTTGTTAACTAATTATAATTGTATTGTTGTAAACTAATTAATAACAAAACACAATAAAATGATATATCGATTACTTTGAGAGAATCGTAATCTTTTGATGACTACTTCAAGGAGGCTTAACTTCCAAAATACAAAAATAATTATCAACCTCTTAAATACAAAGAGTCTAAAGCAATAATCGACTCTAGCAAGGAAAATATCCGTTCTAGGTCTAATCCTTATTCAGAAGCAATCTATTCCTTATTGCATTCAAGACACATCAACATGTCAATCAAAAATTCTTATTTTCATGATCAAGACAAATTATTATGATTAATATGTTATATTCTTATAAGATGAAATGCCCATTTCCATTACCGATTATTAAATGAAATGTCCATTTCCATCACAAATTATGAACTAAAATTTGTTGTCACAAGGAATTATAATGTAGGTCTCATGCCTCATTATCACGTCTAAATCATAACTTATGAACTATACTTATCAAATAAATATAAAATGCTCCATGTTCCTTTTTTTTTTTTTTTGATTAGTCCAATTGTTTCAGCCATCCATTTGCTTATGTTTTTTTTTTTGGGACATGACCACATAAAAGGAAAGAGAGGGAATTCGAATTAGTGACCTCCGGTTTATGAGGCGTGGTTCCTAACCAATTGAGTTACTTCTTGGGGACATTCATTTGCTTATGTTGAGTTGCCTCTATTTGCCCTCCACCGTGCTATACCACTCTTTGCTTCCCCGAAATCAATTGGACTTTTCGCCTCTCTTGTCTATGTTGTTGTAACTGTTTGTTGGTTTTCTTATTGTGTTTTTGTTGCTTTTTTAATAAGGATTTTAACTTCTCCTTAGATATGTTTTCATGAGCAATCTTTGGAGTGAAGGCTTTTATCCTGATCTTTGGGTTGAGGAGGATTAGTTTCGGTGCAAGGGTTTTGCTCATATGATTAGGAAAATAAATATTGGGAATATGAGTTACTTATGTATTAGATTGAGAATCTGTTTGAAATTACATTTGAGAAATATAATTTTTAAGTCAAAAAATATTTTTTTAGCAAAAACTTTATTTTTAAGCTTTTATCAAAAGTGCTTTTTTTGTCATTTTAAGGTTTTTTGGACATTTAAAAGTGCTTTTAATTTTTTTTATCAAACGATTTTTTTTTTTTATTATTCTTTCAAACAGACTTTTTGAGTGTTAAATACACTTTTAAACCTCTCAAATACACTCCAAAACAGGCCCTGAATATGTTAGTTAGTGGATGTTAAAGTCATAGATAAGACTTGATTGTAAGATTTTTATGTTCATCCCTATGTTGTTCTTGGCTATAATTTTTATGACGTCCCTATGATTTAGCGGAGCATTATGCTCTCTCATGATGTAAAGGCTTTACACTCTTGATTTTTGTTTTTTGGTTTTAGGGAGTTCCTTATAAGTCCCTTAAAAAAGTAAAATTATATTATAACTAAAATACCATATAAAAATTTAAATTTAGAATAATATCCCTAAAATCAACATTATTATTTTTTTATAGGTAAAATCAACATTATTTAATTTTTTTTTTGACAACATTATTTAATTATGAATGAGAAAGAAACCCTCACATACTATTGTTTTTCGCATTTTGCAAAAGAAAATGGACTGCATCATGTGCCCTGAGCCAGTGAGCCAGCACAATGTCGTGACAACTCCGCCATAATTCATTTCCTTATTTGCCAAAACTCTCCCTCTCTCTCTCCCAGATCAAGCCAAATTCTCTCTGCAGCTCACTCACTCTTCAATCTCTCTCTCTGTGATTTCTAGAGAGGAAAAATGGCACCAGTGTCAGCTCTGGCAAAGTACAAGCTGGTGTTCTTGGGGGACCAGTCTGTGGGCAAGACCAGCATCATCACCCGCTTCATGTACGACAAGTTCGACAACACCTATCAGGTTGATATTATTCTCCACAACCCATCAGATCCCCCTTAGCAATTAATCGGATCACGGTGTCTCTGCCTCTGATCATACCCAGAACTTACTTTCTTCGCTGATTGATCTATTTGTTGGAAGCTTTTTGCATTTTTCGCTCCTGGGTCTGCCTTTGTCTGCTTTGCCTTGTTGTTATTTCTTTGTTTTTGAGTTGAATTTGCTATATAATTGATTTTTTCATTCATTCATACATACATACGTACGTACATCTTATATTATTTTTGTTTGTTTCCAACGATTTGTAAAACTCAGCTTTGCGTCGGAGGGTCGTTAATTTGATTTTTGTGAAGCAAATGTCGATCCAAATGGAGAGGTAAAAGTTTTGATGTAATTGTGATCTTTGGGTAGATACTGATACATACAACATGAAGATGGATGTGCAAGAATAGGTTCTAGCCAAGCAATGATGACTGAAGGGTATATAGGGTCTTCATTTGAGGTTCTACTTGAGATTAATTCAAATATCTTCGATGAATTATTTATTTAAATGGATGGGATTGTCAATGTTAACCTACATTACTCTCTCGTTCATCAGAATTACGAACACAATCAAAATGAGAAAAACACGAAGTTGATTGCCATCTTCTTATGAAGCTTATGTGCTATTGCTAGAATGGATGAGTGTTCAGAAAGAACTTTCTGGATGGAAAATGAGTGAATTCTTGATAAGTTGTTGGTAGCTTCAACTTAAACTCGATGATTGAGAAGTTACACCTAATGTTCTGTTAGATCTCCTTATAATTTTGTTTTTCTTATAGTCAGATCTGTAGTGTATGGTGTACCAACAACTTCTACAACCATGATTTAGTGCAGTAATGAGTACCTCACATGCTAAAGCTGCTTTCATAGCCAGAAGCATATCATGTTAAGAAAGGTCTTTTTAGGTAACTCTCTGATCATATGCTGGTCAGGGTAATTTCACAATTTCCAAGGTACTTACTGCATCACAGATGATTAGGAATATTAAAAATGCTTATTTTGAGTCTTTTAAGTTCTTGACAAATGGTCTGATTCTCAGGAAATAATGGTTCATGCTTCTTGATACAAAGTGGGGTTTTGGCTCATTGACAAGAAATGTTAAAGTTCTTGTGAGCCCGTTTGTTGTATGAGCCTTGTTTTTGCACCAATTTTTCTAGTTTTCATTTAAGTTATTAAGTATGCATGATAACTATTGAAATTACCAAACTATTCAATATGTTAACTGGTATATGATAGAATTTTGCACACATTGTAAGCTGTGTTCTTCCAATAGATTGAAGGGGAAGCTCCATCTTTTGTTGATGAATACCGTCTTTTGTTATAGCTATTCCTTCTTTCTTTTATTTTTTTTTCTTTCATTTTTTTTTTTTTCATATAATGACGTAGTTGTTTTTGAGTATATTTTATTATTATTATTTTATTGAACTTACTCGTAGATGTTTTGTTTGTGTAATCAAACTTATTTTTTATTTTGATGATCAGGCTACAATTGGTATTGATTTTCTGTCAAAGACTATGTATCTTGAAGATCGAACTGTTCGGCTGCAGTTGTGGTAAGATTTGGGACCTCATTATATATTACACTTATTCATACATTGGTGATAGATTTATCTTGTTTCTTATTTTCCAAGAACTTAATATCTTGCTCTTGTACATGGAGTAAGCACAATTTTATCCAAAATGGGGAAACAATTTAACTGCAAGCTTACTGAGTAAAGTTATGCCGATGGATGGATTATTACTAAGATCAAATATGTTTTCCACATACCATTTGGAAGCTTTGAAAAGTAAATTGGGAATTGCTTCATTCAATGTTATTCATTTTATACTCCATACTTGATGTTTGTTTCAATTGGTGTTAACTTGATCTTGTGCTTTCATTTTGAATAACAGAAGGTAAAGGGATTGTACTATATTTGATGGATGTGATAATAAACACATCATGTTAACTGCTAAACATCACTTTCATCATGAATCATGTCCTCTCCAGTATTTAAGTAGAGATCTCTCTTTAAATGCTTGGAGGTTGCTTCTTGTCTTTTAACATATTAATTTAAGAGATACCATGAATCGCAGATGCATGCAGAATAATCTGAGCTTCATCTTTATGAACTTTGAATTGTTTTTGATTATTATCTATATTTTAATTTTCATGCATTCCTTTATTCTATGATTGATGCTTGAATTTCTGTTGGTAAATGAAATAGCAGAAAAAACTTTGTAAATGTGCTAGCTCCTTGTAAAATCAATGTTCTTCACCAGCATCAAATATAATGCATCTTTCTTTTTCTTCATTTTGGTGTTGCTAGAGAGATGAAATATCACATTTCGAAATATTTTATGCCTGATTAAATACTTTCTGGCTCCCATCATGATTAGTTTTTCTCTCACAAAAACTGGACCTTTTATTTCTCATCAATTTGAACCTTCTATTTCTATTTCAATAAAATTGAACCTTTGGTTCCTCTTTCATAATAATTGAACCTTCCATTGAGGTCTAAGCTTTCAATTGGTAGTTTCAGCGAGTAGACTGGTGGAAGGGAAATTATCTGATCATTAGGGCTCCCACCATCAGCCATGTAGACTGGCTGATGGTGGGAGCCCTAATTATCAGATAATTTCACTGGCACAAAAAGGGTTAAAAAGTATCCTGCTATGATTTTCCAATTCTTCATATGTGGAACTTCCTGGGTTTGTCTGTAGATTTGAGAGATGCTCATAGCACCATACAGTGGCATGGGATCTATATTAAATGTAAACATAATAGCTACTCATCTTGAAGTTTATACGAGAATACACGCAATGCTTGCTTGCAGGGCCTACTTATCCAGCAATAATGCCGAAAGCTTGAACTTATATTTTTCTGCATTCCTGTATATTTCAGTTCCTTCAGCGTTGATGACCATTATCATGTGATGACATTATTTGTTTTCACTTAGTTGGCTTTTAGGAACTTTTTTTCCTATGGTTGATCCTTTATTATGTTATGATAACAGGGATACTGCTGGCCAGGAAAGATTCAGAAGTCTCATTCCTAGCTACATTAGGGATTCATCTGTTGCTGTCATTGTGTATGATGTTGCAAGTATGTTAATGTAACCTGGACTTTGTCTGCAAGTTATTTATTTCTGTGTCACTGAATTATTTATTTCAGCTTGTATATATTGTTGTTGTTGTTGTTATTATTATTATTTTATCATTGCTATGGTTATTAGTATTTTTCATTTCACAAATAATCAAGTCCCTGCTGTATTTGCTAATTGTCTATTGGCTTGTCGGTTCCTTAAGAAGTTGTAAACCTGCACAATATGTGCTCTTGTGATCTTAGATTCATCAGCAGCCAGGCTTCATTTTTAGTCTCTGTTTATTTGAATCATGTTTTTACTTAATTGTCTAGGACTGCTGCCACAATGCTTGATATATTACTGAACATTTTGGTGCTTCAATGATTTAGGCCGGCAAACTTTCCTAAACACTTCAAAGTGGATTGAAGAGGTGCGCACTGAGAGGGGCAGTGATGTCATCATTGTCGTTGTCGGAAACAAAACTGACCTTGTGGAAAAGAGGTAATAGTTTGCCAATGGGTAGATTATTTTATTGGACATGTTTGATTGGCTTGGTTCATAGTGAACTTTCTGTTCTATTTTACTGTACTTGTTACAGTTCTAGCTTAATTAATCAAATTAGTGGATACTTTAAGGGCTAACAATGTTCTCATTACAAATTTGCTAATGGATTAGCAGTTTAACAAATTTCTTCTCCTGTTACGTTGAGTTCAATGACGCAGGACAACATTAAGAAGCTGAATAATGCTGTGTACAATTTTTCATATATGCAGGTTATGGGTGTTGCATGATTTAGGGCTTCAATAGGTTGTGGAGGATAATTAGGATATTTTGGTGGGATAATTTTAATGATACACAGTTTCGAAAGAAGCTGCTGGGGTAATTTTAATGATTCTAAATTTCAAAAGAAGCTTCTGGAAGTTTGGAACTCTTTTGCACACATTTTCTGGACAGTCATTGCTTTTAAAATTTGGGTTGGTAGAATGAAGGTCTAGGGAGGTAATATTTGTAGAAAGGAAGAGAGGGGTTATGGTTGCATCATTTGTTCCCTCAAGTTTTTTCCTCGAGCTTTCATAGCTGTTTGAAATTTTGAGGCAGGACAGATTAAGGAATCTGTCTAAGTGTGCTTGTACTGGGCTTTAGGATAAGGAAGTTATGACCCTGGGGTTCCTCAGGTTGGGGAAAAAGCTTTAGGGGTTTTAGATTGAATTAGAGTTTAATTTGGCGATGCAACTTTCAAGGAGAGAAGAAAAGAGGAAATTTTGTTGCCATTCAGAAGTTGTGTGAACAGTGGCATGGATGGCAACAACGTTGAAATGAGGAAGAAGGGAGAGAAGGGAGAGAAGAGATCCAGTGAGAACATTCTAGACATGCATGACTTCGATAACACGATACATAATTCTATTGTCTAACACCAGGACTCCTAGTTTGAGTTGTAAATTAAATATCTAATAAAACCCAATAAAATATTAACTTTGGCCCAATGAAAATAAATCCAAGACTAGAAACTCCTGGAAAGTTCTAGGCTCCATTCAATGACCAAAACTGCCCTTAATTTGCAAGAGCTTTTTGAAATTACAGTCTGCCCCTCATTACAAAAGTAACCGTATTTTATGAAATCATAAATGAAAAACTGTTTTAACCCTCGAGTCCTAATAACCTGACCTTCAAAACCATATAAGACTTGACCTAATTTAATATTGCACATGGTCCCTACGAAGTTGCAAAGTAACTACCAACACCAATCTTTCATGGCTACGTCATATTGGCTTAGCTTTGAATTGAAAGGTAAAGAGATTCTTTTAGCAGCTATGTAGTTCAGCTTTTACTATGACTGGACTCTTAAACTAGAGACTATTGATTTAGAAGCTGACTAGTAGAACAAAGCTAAAAGCATTTATTCCTTAGCGCCTGTTTGGAATTGCATTAGAAATCTTAAGAAGTACTTTTAATACCTAAAAGAACGGGCTAAACAAAAAGCTGGTTTGTTTGGTAAAAAATTTCAAAAGTACTTTATTAACTTTTTTACTCTAAAAATAGCAAAAATGCACTTTTGGGAAAAGCTTAAAAATGAAGTTTTTTCTAAAAAGTTCTTTTTGAATTTAAAAGCTCTATTTCCTAACGCAATCCTAAGCATGCTCCTAGTGTGATATGCATTTTGTTTACTATTGCATTTAAAGGCAAAGTGATCCACCATAAAAGAAAGATTCAGCTGAAGTGATCTTAAAAATGAAGCTTGCTTGGAAAAAATTTCAAAAGTACTTCATTAACTTTTTTACTCTAAAAATGGCCAAAATGCACTTTTGGGAAAAAGCTTAAAAATGAAGCTTTTTCTAAAAAGTTCTTTTTGAATTTAAAAGCTCTTTTTCTTAACGCAATCCCAAACATGCTTTTAGTGTGATATGCATTTTGTTTACTATTGCATTTAAAGGTAATGTGATCCACTATAAAATAAAGATTCAGCTGAAGTGATCTAGGTCACTTCTCCATATTAGAAAAGTTTTAGGAAAAATATTCCAAGTTCTAATAAAATTTTTGAAAAATTTATGTGTTGTAAGTGTACTTGTGAGTGTTGTGTCCCCCACATTGAGAAAATATAAAAGAAAAAAATGCTTAATATACTTAAGTGGACCTTAGCCTATTAGCTTAGGCTTTTGGGCTAGAGTTGTGTTCAATTATGTATATTAATGTGCTCTGGGTAAAAACTCCATAATCACTTTAGTCTGCCAACATTCTGGTTGGGACGGGGCAGCTAAGAAAGGGGCGGTGCTTATTCCAAGTAAGGCTACAGCCAAGTCAAGTGAAAACTGGCTACCTTTAAAGATTCCTCAGACACTAACTTGTTAATAACCGCTAACCGCTTTGATGGGCAGTTGGCAAAATCCACTACCCACTTAGGTCAATGTGGTTATAGCAGTTTTAGGGGTAGGCGGAAGCAATTAATAAATGCTTTCTTTCCTTTGGAAGTATGTCAAGTTTAGTGTTCAATCTGTATCACCTATTTTACTAACAATATTCTCCTGTACATGATTCCACAGGCAAGTTTCCATAGAGGAAGGAGAAGCCAAAGCTCGTGAGCTTAACGTCATGTTTATTGAAACGAGTGCTAAAGCTGGCTTTAACATAAAGGTATTCCTCCAGCTTGGTATCCTTTTTCCATGCATCATTGCAATAAATGCTTAGTTTCTATCCAAGTTGAAACTGAACAAAACATCAGTATGGTATGCTCATTACACTCTCACATCAAGCATTGTCTTTACCATGAGTAAAGCATTGGTAGAACCGATTTTCTTTTCCATTTGTCTGCTGCATTATCTTCAAATGGGATGCTGCAAATAGTCCATTAGCTGGCTCACTGATCAGATGCTCATGACCATCCTAGTTGGTTCATTACTGACAAGAAATATGTTGTGTGTGGAGGGTTAAGTTAACCATTTTGATATTTGGTCAGATATCATCTACTTCATGAGCATGATAAATCTCTTTAGTTGTAAAGGTTTGGTATGCTTATAAGGGCCCCAAGTTAACCTATGACTTTATAGTTTAACGTGGGATAAACAGAAGTAGAATTTGATCTTCTTTGTCATTTACCTGTTGCACTATCTTGGAGTCTCTTTCATTTTTATGTTTTACTCGCTACTGTTTTGATGATTCTCAGAAGAGTAAAGTAGGTATAGAGTTCATAAGTTCATCAATGTGGTGTCTTTTAGCTGTCAAAGCTTTTTATGTTTTCTTGTAATTCAGTTGACTGATGAGTCTTTGGCCAGGCATTGTTTCGGAAAATTGCTGCGGCTTTACCAGGAATGGAAACACTCTCTTCGACAAAGCAAGAAGACATGGTTGATGTGAACTTGAAGTCTACTGGTGGTGGTGCAACACAGTCCCAGCCCCAGTCAGGTGGATGCTATTGTTGAGAATTATACTCTTTTTCTTGGTGTTTGGTCTTTCAACCATCTTTACCCCAGATATGTAAAGGTTTCATTTAGATTTCTTTGTTTTTGATGTACTTGTTGCGGGTATAATCTTTTACGGCATTGCTTTGGGAACTCTCTTAGGCAACATATAGGTCTGAAGAGCTAGGAGTAGAACTATGACTTGGGAATTTGTTCGTTTGGAGATGTGTAGTAAAATTTACAGACTTGATTAGATTTTGGTATTTACACATTTCTATGATGATTTTAACTCTTCTTGCCTTACATATATTCAAAATTTTGATTTGGTTGAAATGTTATTAGCTGCAAGATTTGTTAGTAATACCTGCTGATTCGAATAGGTTTTCATTTTCATGCATCTCCATGGGTGAATAAGGTCAGTTTGCCAACTGACCTAAGATACTTTAGTAAGATATATTACTCATTTTTTGGGTTGGAGAGAGAGAGTAAGCTGACTGAGATTTGGCCATTGGAAGAAAAAAAATTAGCATTATCATCGATTTGTAGTAGGGGTGTTAAGACGTTGATTCATATTACTATGGAGAGTAAGCTTACGTTTTGCATCTTAATAGAATCGATGTTTTGGATTTTTATAGAACGATTTGTGGTTTGAATTTTATAGTATAGATTTATGTGGTTTAGTTGTGTATAAAAAATGGTCTTTTTGTTAGTTATTTTAACGGAAGTTAAGCACATTAGCACTAATGATACGTTAACACGTGACAATTTAGCCTAAATAATAATCAAATAATTTCCTTTTATAAAAATTAAAAAAAAAGAAAAAAAGAAAAATGGGGTGGCATAATGGTTGCTCAAAGAGAAATGCAGTATCTTTCAATTTTTTTTTTTTTTTTTTTTCTTTTCAAAAAGTTGTTTTATTTTTTATTTCAAAATAATAAATCTTCATATAATGGTAAACATCATTTGAAAATTAACATCTTTTTTAAAAAAACTTCTCTTTCAAGATGCCACCCTTCCTTTCTAAATTTGTAATTCAAAAAATCTAAAAGCAACCACCCCAATCTATTGAAGGAAAATCCTTGCTACGATTTGGGTGTTCCATTCTCTACAAAGAATCACCTTTCAAATAAAACATCCTAAATAAATATTTGGCCTAACAAGAGATCGGGTCGATGACCCAACAACCCAACAGAGGAAAACATCCTTGAGAAACATTTGGTGTAGAATTGGAGGGGTGCGCCAGGCCCATGCAGTAGTGCAACGCAAGGGCGACGCTTGAGGACCCCAGTAGCAAGCTACTGACGTGGACCCTCCCCCTGAAAAAAATTAATTTAATATCATGTGGGTCGATGACCCACGTATCAGATATTAAACTGATAAGAACAGATACTACACTTGATCTTAGCCAAAAGGCCGAGAAAGGTATGCCTCTTCACTTCCTCTGATTGTGTTTTATAGCAAAGCTCTAGCTCTGTTGTCTGTCATTTAATCCATGTGGGACAAATTTATCGTTTTCCATTGTGCAGTATCCGCGGATTGCTGTCCTTGTTGATCTTCTCAAAAATAAAGATGGCTTTTTGGATCTCTCACCGTCCATTGAAGGGGTTTGTTATCATTTTAAATAGATTTAATACTTGGTCGATTCTCGCTAATGATTTCTTTTGTCTGGGGACACCGATTTGATGATAATGGAAGGGGCATGGATGTGAACGAGTTTTAATTTAAATATGTAAAAGGGACGATATCAGCCTACTGAAGCCAAACTTTGCTGACTAGCTCGTGGAATTTTAGAGAAGTGCAGCCAATGGCATTGAAGCAGCTAAAGTAGAGAAATAAGTAAGAGATTCAACACAATGGCCTACCGTGCACCATTGACTGTGATGAAATTCATTAATAAAATATACAGCTTAAAATGTGGTGGAGAACACTCCACACCAAATCCACAACACATTCAAAGTCTTAATCACGAAGAAAACTTATGTTACACCATATTTCTCTCTTGGACTATCAATAATGGATCAAGATTTTTTACAATTGTTTGTTCTTTTACTGTACAATCGGATAGGCAATTGAAAGAGACTCTTAATGGGGTTTAGGTGCTCGAATAGATCTCGAGACCTTATTAAGAACCTCTTACAATTGTAGTCGAACAAACTGTAACCTTAATAGGAGATTGTAACCGATCCCGATCCATTCGTTGACCTTTCTAGCTAACCCACTGATGTAGATCAGGATGACCTATATTTTCTTTTAATCTTTTATTTGAATTAGGTTTCTTTGTTAGTCTTTTATTCTATCTTATATTTAAGTCTTTTATTTAAATTAGGTTTCTTTGTTAGTCTCTTATTTAGTTTAGTTTTATTTCGTAGAATTTTAAACTAGCTTTATTTAATTGTTATCTTAGAACTAGGAGTCTTGGGGCTATAAATAGATGCTTAGAGCCCTGAGAATGTTGTTGTTGTTTATTATTGAATTTTATTAATGAGAATACTTAAAGTTGAGTTTATTCCTCTATTTTCCTTCAAAATATCAGAAAGTATCTAGATTTTTAAGAAGAGTTTTCAGATCTTTAATAGAATCAATATCTAAAATTAGTTATTCGCTACGTAGTTGTTGTTCTTCGCTGCAGCCCACTAAGTCACGCTGCTTCACCCACCCACTTAAAAGAGAGGACACAAGCAGACTCACAATTTATAAACTCCAACTAGTCTACTTGAATAATTGGTTCAACACAGTTGACTGGATTGGCAAAAAATTGAAGCTACCAACATAAGAATGGTCACTAATTATGTCGGGTTCTGTAAATGACGGCGGCACAAACCTTCATAAAGAGGAAACGGTAAGAGCTTGCTAGCTGCCACCAGGCAAGTTGACCAACTTAAGCCACCTATAACATAAACACTAGAAGATAGAGGAGCATATCTTTTTGATTCTTTGAATCCTAATGGAGGCTGCTCAAGAGCTGCAACGAGCAACAGAAACCCGAGGTTAGTCAGTCACTGACCCATCTCGCCGATTCACTGTTGAAAAACATGAATATTTGTTATTTATTTATTTCTTTTTATTTTTTCATAGTCTGATTTGAATATAGAATTCATTTCAAGCAGGAAATAGTAAAGCTTTGTTTCTTGCAATCAGTAAATCCCGAGCTATATCAATTTTAATTCTTTAAACCAGACTGTAAATTTACGCATGTGAAAGGCAAGATTTGCAAATGGTTTTTTGTACACTTTTTCTACCCCCAACAAATTCAGGAAAATACTATTACAACAACCAATAAATTAAAATAATATGCATATATATATGTTAGTAAATGAGATAAACATGAAGATTCAAGAACATAACTCCCACAATTACCAGTAGGCTGTTAAATAGTTAAGCAGTTTGTGTATCCCATATACTCAGCTTTTATGCAGCAACCAAAACCATCTGTTTCCAGTGCATCCCAGGATTATAATTAGCAAAAATGTCATCTCAGATGGTCACTACTTGTAACTACAGGAAAGGCTATTACCATAAAAGGGTTGGTTAAGTTGCAAGTAAAGCACTATGAGCTCCTTTATAATCTATTACTCTGTGTGGACAGATAATCTGACATGGTTGAAACTTTCCTTAATTGTTTTCTCTACACTTGCTTGCAAGTAATGCTGCACACTCTTCTACTCCCACACTCTCAATTGCACACTTCATAATGTGACAGTAAAATCGTTAAATTTTAGATGGATCATTATTGAATTTTAGATCTAATATTAATTTTTACTGTCATTTAGGAAATGTGCACTTTGAAGTGTGGGAGTGAGAGCATGTATAATGAACAAAATAATGAGAGAATGGTTTTGGTCAACTTAACCAAAACTCAGTAAGCAATCTTTATTTATAACCATGTACAGAGGAGCAACTAGCTTGGAAAGAAAACAATATACAAGGAAAGTCAATAAGGCCTATTCAACACATAATACAAATCATGTACAGATAAGGGAAAAATCAGCAATATCAAATATGCAGAAGATGCCTTGTATCAGTAATATGTTTATCTTTGGCAAGACTTGAGCAGCACGTTGAACTTGAGTAACACGCAAGCTTGTGTAAGGGAGGTCTTGAGAGATCTTTGACAACTGTAGCATCTTGTACCAGATCCTGTTTTGATTTCACCTCCATAATTGCAGCAGTATCTTCCTTTGTGTTTAATGGGCAGATTTCCAAATTTCTAGCAGATGAAGTCTCATGAGTTGAGGGAGCTGATGTGGCTGCATCATCAATTAGCTTAACATATAAGTCTCTCCTTGATATGGAATAAAACTTATGTTTAGTTTCTATCTATGTTTGTGTCTGATTAGGTGACGAGCCAGAGCGAAACTCACATAAAGGCATCTCTCTTACCAACCTACTGCAACTTCCTAAACTCAAACATTACAAGTGGTGGCTTCGTGTGATTTCTTACATCCTCTTTCTCCTTGCCGGCCAATCTGCAGCCACTCTCTTGGGAAGATTATACTATGATAATGGTGGGAATAGCAAATGGATGGCAACATTTGTTCAATCGGCAGGCTTCCCAATTCTACTCCCCCTTCTCTTTTTCTTCTCACCATCTAGAGGATCCACCTTAAACACTTCCTCTGCAAGACCACCACCTCTCTCCACCGTTGCCTTTCTCTACCTATTTTTAGGCATACTCTTGGCAGGTGACAACCTGATGTATTCATACGGACTCTTATATCTCCCTGTCTCTACTTATTCTCTACTATGTGCAACCCAATTGGCCTTCAACGCGCTCTTCTCCTTCTTCCTAAATTCCCAAAAGTTCACACCCTTTATACTTAACTCTCTAGTCCTTGTTACCTTGTCGGCAGCCCTTCTTGCAGTCAATGCTGACTCTGAAAACACAACAGCAGGAATCCCTAAAGGGGAGTATGTAATTGGATTTCTTTGCACGCTCGGTGCATCCGCAACATACTCATTATACCTCTCCCTAGTGCAGCTGTCTTTCCAGAGGGTGATAAAAACAGAGACCTTCTCTGCTGTCCTGAATATGCAGATATACCCATCATTTGTTGCAACATGTGCATGCGTGGTAGGACTTTTCGCAAGCGGTGACTGGAAAGTTTTGGAGAAAGAGATGAAGGAATATGAGAAAGGAAAGATATCCTACTTGATGACTTTGATTTGGACGGCTGTGACATGGCAGATTTCTTCAGTGGGTATGTTGGGGTTGGTTTTTGAGGTGTCTTCTCTCTTCTCCAATGTCATTGGTACATTAGCTTTGCCTGTTGTCCCCATTCTTGCGGTAATATTTTTCCATGACAAGTTAGATGGGGCGAAGGTGATGGCACTGCTGTTAGCAGTCTGGGGCTTTCTTTCATACATCTATCAACATTATCTCGATGACTCTAAATCCAAGGTGAACAAAACCAGTGCTGATGAGGCTTCAAGGTCTGTTGTAGAGATTTGTTAATGACACGGATATTCAAAAAGACCTTCTCTGCTGATTAATTGCTTCAGTGTTTTGAGTATTTTATTTAATGCTTACATCAATTATGTTTAAGCACACAAGCCACCTAACTAATCCTTTTAACAGCCATTCATAACACCATTTTATGTACTAGCTAGCTAGCTAGTAGGGAACATCATTTAAGGCGCTTTAACATTGCATAATAAAGCTGCAATATCCAGAGATTATTGATCTTCTAAAAAATAAAGACCTTTTTGGATCCTGAGCATCCATTGATAGGGGCTTGTTTTGCCGATCGGTTTAAAGATATTTAGATCCTTCGTTGATTCTCACTATGAGGCAACTCCATGATAGGAGTCGTGATTAGATGTAGGAAATATATATTAGCAATAGGAAGAAAAAAAATTAGCATTATCATCGATTTGTAGTAGGGGTGTTAAGACATTAATTCATATTACTATGGAGAGTAAGCTTACGTTTTGCATCTCAATAAAATCGATGTTTTGGATTTTTATAGAACGATTTGTGGTTTGAATTTTATAGAATAGATTTATGTGGTTTAGTTGTGTATAAAAAATGGTCTTTTTGTTAGTTATTTTAACGAAAGTTAAACACATTAACACTAATGATACGTTAACACGTGACAATTTAGCCTAAATAATAAACAAATAATTTCCTTTTATTAAAAAAAAAAAGAAAAAAGAAAAAGAAAAATGGGTGGCAGCTGGCCTTAGAGAGGGCGGTCATCTCATCTTTTTGCGACATCATGAGACCATGAGAGTTACTCAGGGGCAGCTAATTAAGGAATGGTTGCTCAAAGAGAAATGCAGTATCTTTCAAATTTTTTTTTTTTAATTTTTTTTTTATTTTCAAAAAGTTTTTTTGTTTTTCATTTTTTTTTTAAATAATAAATCTCATATAATGGTAACACATCATTTGAAAATTAACTTTTTTTTAAAAAAACTTCTCTTTCAAGATGTCACCCTTCCTTTCTAAAAAAATATTTTCTATAATGGGTATTTTTAAAAATACCCATTATAAAAATATTTTGGTCTAATTATAAAAATATTTTTTTTATGATGAGCAATATTATAAGTCCTCTTATAATCATTTTAGGGTTTTCTCAAATGTGATGTGACTTTTAAGATTATTGTTGAATTAAAACTGTGAATTATTAAATTTTAATTTATTAGTGATTTTAAATGTCGGACTCCAAGAAACTCATATAATATTACTCTAAATTTGTAATTCAAAAAACCTAAAAGCAACCACCCCAATCTATTGAAGGAAAATCCTTGGCTACGATTTGGGTGTTCCATTCTCTACAAAGAATCACCTTTCAAATAAAACATCCTAAAGAAACATTTGGCCTAACAAGAGATCGATCGAGTCGATGACCCAAGACCCCAACAGAGAAAAACATCCTTGAGAAACATTTGGTGTAGGATTGGAGGGGTGCGCCAGGCCCATGCAGTAGTGCAACGCAAGGGCGACGCTTGAGGACCCCAGTAGCAAGCTACTGACGTGGACCCTCTCCCTGAAAAAAATTAATTTAATATCATGTGGGTCGATGACCCACGTATCAGATATTAAACTGATAAGAACAGATACTACACTTGATCTTAGCCAAAAGGCCGAGAAAGGTATGCCTCTTCACTTCTTCTGATTGTGTTTTATAGCAAAGCTCTAGCTCTGTTGTCTGTCATTTAATCCATGTGGGACAAATTTATCGTTTTCCATCGTGCAGTATCCTCGGATTGCTGTCCTTGTTGATCTTCTCAAAAAATAAAGATGGTTTTTGGATCTCTCACCGTCCATTGAAGGGGTTTGTTATCATTTTAAATAGATTTGATACTTGGTCGATTCTCGCTAATGATTTCTTTTGTCTGGGGACACCGATTTGATGATAATGGAAGGGGCATGGATGTGAACGAGTTTTAATTTAAATATGTAAAAAGGCCGATATCAGCCTACTGAAGTCAAACTTTGCTGACTAGCTCGTGGAATTTTAGAGAAGTGCAGCCAATGGCATTGAAGCAGCTGAAGTAGAGAAATAAGTAAGAGATTCAACACAATGGCCTACCATGCACCTTTGACTGTGATGAAATTCATTAATAAAATATACAGCTTAAAATGTAGTGGAGAACACTCCACACCAAAACTTCCCCCCACGTACAAATGCCCCCCCAAATGTTCTTATGTCCCTCAACAACTGGTATGCCTTTTTTGAGTAACTCTTGAGGGCAAATGCCCCTTGACTAAAGATTGAAAATAATGCAAAAAAACTATTTTAAGGCAAATGCACCCTTGGAGCAGTAGCAGAAATGCAGCAAAACAAAAGGTCGAAGATAATAGGTATGCCACTATGTCGTATTCGTGCAAGAGAAAGCACAAGGAGACAAAAAGTAAAAATAAAAAAGGTACAACAAGTGCAACTTACAAAGCACAAGTAGACTAATTTTTTTTTATAAAATTATAAAGTGAAGAAGACAAGATGCATGCTATGATGCTAACATGCGTGAAAGAGAAAAAAAAAAAAAAAAAAAAAAATNCTGATAAGAACAGATACTACACTTGATCTTAGCCAAAAGGCCGAGAAAGGTATGCCTCTTCACTTCTTCTGATTGTGTTTTATAGCAAAGCTCTAGCTCTGTTGTCTGTCATTTAATCCATGTGGGACAAATTTATCGTTTTCCATTGTGCAGTATCCTCGGATTGCTGTCCTTGTTGATCTTCTCAAAAAATAAAGATGGTTTTTGGATCTCTCACCGTCCATTGATAGGGGTTTGTTATCATTTTAAATAGATTTAATACTTGGTCGATTCTCGCTAATGATTTCTTTTGTCTGGGGACACCGATTTGATGATAAGGGAAGGGGCATGGATGTGAACGAGTTTTAATTTAAATATGTAAAAAGGACGATAACAGCCTACTGAAGCCAAACTTTGCCGACTAGCTCGTGGAATTTTAGAGAAGTGCAGCCAATGGCATTGAAGCAGCTAAAGTAGAGAAATAAGTAAGAGATTCAACACAATGGCCTACCATGCACCATTGACTGTGATGAAATTCATTAATAAAATATACGGCATAAAATGTGGTGGAGAACACTCCACACCAAATCCTCAATACATTCAAGAGGCTCTTAATGGGGTTTAGGTGCTCGAACAGATCTCGAGACCTTACCAAGAACCTCTTACAATTGCAGTCGACAAAATGTAACCTTAATAGGAGATTGTAACTGATCCCGTTCCATCATTGACCTTTCTAGCTAACCCAACCACTTAAAAGAGGACACAAGACCCACTATTTATAAACTCAAAGTAGTCTGCTTGAATAATTGGTTCAAAGAATCAAAAAGATATGCTCTTCTATCTTCTACTGTTTATGTTATAGGTGGCTTAAGTTAGTCAACTTGCCTGGTAGCAGCCAGTAGGGCTGTGCAAGGATCCGCGAAACCCGCAAACCCGCACCGACCCAGCTGGTTTTTTAGTGATTTTTGCGAGTTGTGGGTTGGATTTTAGTGTTTTTTTTTTTGCGGGTCGGGGTGGGTTGTGGGTGTACAAATTTTTTTTACGCGGATACCCGCCCCGCCCCGCACCAACCCACTTTACTATAAAAAGAAAAAAACCTAGGTAAACCCTAACTCTTACTCTCTCTATTCTGCCGCCTCTCTCCCTCATTCTCTCTCTTGCTCTCTCTCGTTCTCTTACTCTCACTGCCGCCTCTCGGCTTCTTCTTCATTTGCACCAACCAGCCAAAGAAGCAAAACAAAGACCATAGAAACAAAGATCTGTCTTTTCTCCATGACCACGATCCAGGTTTTTTCTCTCTCTCTCTCTAGACCTCTTTTATGAATGGGATCCAAGAGATCTCTAAACTATCTCTCTTTCTTTTTCATTGTTTATGGGTTCTGATTTTGGGTTGTGGTTGTGTAGGAGGAAAAAAAATATGCAGATCAGGAGACATGAAAATGAAGGGGAAGAAATCAGACGAAAATGGAGGAAAAGAACCCAACCCGCACAACCCGTACAACCCGCACAACCCGCAGCGATCTTCCCCGCCCCGCAACACCCGAACCCGTTCGGATACTGTTGATTGTGCTTGGGTGACGGGTTCGAGAAATCCGCAGGGTGCGGGGCGGGTGGAAAAACAGTCAAAATCCGCCTCGCCTCGACCCTGGCAGCCAGTACTAGCGGAGCCAAGACGTGGACTGAAGGGGAGGCATTTTTTTTTTTAATGAATAACAAATTTAAAATTAATTAAATATAAAAAATAATTTATTAGTCTCATTTTGCACGATGCATTTTTTAATTTATTGGTGAAAGGGGGGCACCCTTTGACCCCCCTTGGCTCCGCCACAAAAAGGGGGGCATATGCCCCCCTTTCACCCCAAAAAATTCTCCATACCCTAGGTACAAATGTCCCCCCCAAATGTTTTTATGCCCCTCAACAATTGATATGTCTTTTTTGGGCAACTCTTGAGGGCAAATGCCCCTGGACTAAAGATTGAAAATAATGCAAATGCACCCTTAGAGCAGTTGCAGAAATGCAGCAAAACAAAAGTTAGAAGATAAATGCCACTATGTCGTATACGTGCAAGAGAAAGCACAAGGAGACAAAAAGTAAAAATAAAAAATAAAAAAGGTACAACAAGTGCAACTTACAAAGCACAAGTAGACCAATTTTTTTTTTTTTTTATAAAATTATAAAGTGAAGAAGACAAGATGCATGCTAGCTATGATGCTAACATGCGTGAATGAGGGAAAAAAAAAAAAAAAAATGCAACGTGCAAAACGAGATTAATAAATTATTTTTTAATATTTTAATTAATTTTAATATTTTTTATATTTAATTAATTTTAATATTTTAATTAATTTTAATTTTTTATTCATTAAAAAAAAAAAAAATGCCCCCCATCAGTCCTCCTCCTGGCTCCCCGCCACTGGCTGCTACCAGGCAAGTTGACTAACTTAAGCCACCTATAACATAAACAGTAGAAGATAGAGGAGCATATCTTTTTGATTCTTTGAATCCTCATGGAGGCTGCTCAAGAGCTGCAACGAGCAACAGAAACCCGAGGTTAGTCACTCATTGACCCGTCTCGCCGATTCACTGTTGAAAGACATGAATATTTGTTATTTCTTTCTTTCTTTTTATTTTTTCATAGTCTGATTTGAAAATAGAATCCAGAGCTTTGTTTCTGGCAATCAGTAAATCCAGAGCTATATCCATTTTAATTCTTTAAACCAGACTGTAAATTATCACATGTGAAAGGCAAGATTTGCAAATGGTTTTTTGTACACTTTTTCTGCTCCCAACAAATTCAGGAAAATACTATTACAACAACCAATAAATTAAAATAATATGCATATATATATGTTAGTAAATGAGATAAACATGAAGATTCAAGAACATAACTCTCACAAATACCGGTAGGCTATTAAATAGTTAAGCAGTTTGGGTAACCCATATGCTCAGCTTTTAAGCAGCAGCCAAAACCATCTGTTTCCAGTGCATCCCAGGATTATAACTAGCAAAACTGTCGTCTCAGGTGGTCACTACTTGTAACTACAGGAAAGGCTATTACCATAAAAGGGTTGGTTAAGTTGCAAGTAAAGCACTATGAGCTCCTTTATAATCTATTACTCTGCGTGGACTGCTAATCTGACATGGTTGAAACCTTCCTTAATTGTTTTCTCTACACTTGCTTGCAAGTAATGCTGCACACACTTCTACTCCCACACTCTCAATTGCAAACTTTCTAATGTGACAATAAAAATATTAAATTTTAGATGGATCATTATTGAATTTTAGATCTAATAGTGATTTTTACTGTCATTTAGGAAATGTGCACTTTGAAGTGTGGGAGTGAGAGTTGTTAGAGTATACCATGGAGTTCAAAAATAATTAAACATTATAAGATTATTACTGACTTACACTTGAAGATTATCACTGAGTTTCAATTGAATAGTTAAAGACTATTACTTAGCTAACCTAGTTAGAGTAGAAGTCTATTTGTATTCAACATAATTCTCCTATAAATAGGAGCATGTTATATTGTAAATATTGCTTAGAGAAATAAGAGCTTAATGCAGCCTTAGGACTTGATCTTGTGGATGTAGGTCATAGACCGAACCACGTATATCTCCGTGTCATCTCTATCTTATTATTTCTGCATTATGAATTCTTATATGGTATCAGAGCCTAAATCGACTAACGTCGTTTTTGTTCCTTTTCCGCTATCCCTCTAAGTGATTTCTTCAAACACCTTGCCCGTTGTCTCTCTTTGTCATCCCATTTTCTCTCTCTCTCACCTTCATCTCCAACCCAACTAAAAAAATAAATAAATTATATATATGGTATTTTTCAATTTTTGGTAGTTTGCGGTGAAATCTGACCATCCATTAGTGGTTTTGCGGCTAGATTTGACGGGCCCTTGGTATTTGCGGCAAGATCTGACCGTCCCTTGGTAATTTGCAGCGAGATCCGACTGCCCAATGGTGTTTTATGGCGAGATCTGACCGCCCCTTGGTGTTTTTATGGCTTGATCCGACCGCCCCTGGTGGTTTATGTCAAGATTCAACCGACAAACGGCCAATTATTTGTTTTGTTTATCAAACTGACAATAGTTCCTACCATCAATTTACAGGGGAGCTTTTCGGCTAACGCCAAAGTGGTCTTGTGAAATTGAAGAAGAAGGAGTATGTTTGGCTAAAGGTGTGTGCTATCCTCACTTAAGTGCAAAGTTATTCCTATTCTAGTTTAGGAATATGATATTCTTGTTTAGTTATTATATTATGAGTTGTTTGGTTACAGGAATTTATGTAATTTGAGAATAGAGTCCCTTTTCAAAAACAAAAACAAAAAAAACAAAAACAAAAGAGGCCCAAGTTGCCAAACCAAAAGAGGCACAAGTTGCCCAGCAAAAGAGGCTCAAGTTGCCCATTTTTCTTTCATATTTGGCAATTGGCCCATTATTTATAATTTGGCATTTGTGGTATTTTTCATACCAATTTTGGCCTTTGTGGTACTGTTTAAAACCCAGGTCCGACCTTTGTGGTATTGTTTAAAACTCAGGCCCATTTCAACTCACAGTTGGCTTATACCGGCTATAGTAGCCGATGCCGGCCACAATTGCCGAAGTTCAAGTTCAAGAGCAACTGATGTTTCGAATCCAGAGCCATCAACTCCATTCAACTACCTCGGCCACCACCAACTCTAATGAGTTTTTGGCCACCATCTCGGCCTTCGTTGCCAACCAAAGAACAAACTCAAGTTTACACCTTGAGTTTGAGGAGGAATGCTAGAGTACATCATGGAATTCAAGAATAATAGTCATATTATAAGACTATTAATGGCTTATAGTTGAAGAATATTATTGAGTCATATTTGAAGATTATCATTGTAGTTATTGGTGAATAGTTAAAGATTATCACATAGCTAACCTAGTTAGAGTAGAAGTCTATTTGTATTCAACATTATTCTCCTATAAATAGGAGCATGTTATATTGTAAATATTACTGAGAGAAATAAGAGTTTATTGCAGCCTTAGAACTTGATCTTGTAGATATAGGTCATAGATCGAACCACGTATATCTCTGTGTCATCTCTATCTTATTATTCAGCTTTATTATTTCCGCATTATGAATTCTTACAAATGTTAGATTATACCATGGAGTTCAAGAATAATAGTCACATTATAAGATTATTAATGACTTATAGTTGAAGAATATTATTGAGTCACATTTGAAGACTATCATTGTAGTTACTGGTGAATAGTTAAAAATTATCACATAGCTAACCTAGTTAGAGTAGAAGTCTATTTGTATTCAACATAATTCTCCTATAAATAGGAGCATGTTATATTATAAATATTACACAGAGAAATAAGAGCTTAATGCAACCTTAGGGCTTGATCTTAGGGCTTGATCTTGTGGATGTAGGTCATAGATCAAATCACGTATATCTCTGTGTCATCTCTATCTTATTATTCTGCTTTATTATTTCCACATTATGAATTCTTATATGGTATCAGAGCCTAAATCGACTATCGTCGTTCTTGTTCCTTTTTTGCTGTCCCTCTGAGTGATTTCTTCAAACACCTTACCCGCTGTCTCTCTTAGGCCCATTTGTTTTCTCTCTCTCACCTTCATCTCCAACCCAAAAAAAAAAAAAAAAATCAAAATCATATATATGGTATTTTTCGGTTTTTAGTAGTTTGTGGTGAAATTTGACCATCCATTAGTGGTTTTGTGGCGAGATTTGACCAGCTCTTGGTATTTGCGATGAGATCCGACCGTCCCTTGGTAATTTGCAGCAAGATTCGACTACCCAATGGTGTTTTACGGTGAGATCTGACCGCCCCTTGGTGTTTTTACGGCGTGATTCAACCGACAAACGACCAATTATTTGTTTTGTTTATCAAACTGATAGTAGTTCCTACCATCAGTTTGCAGCAGAGAAGAAATTGAAGAAGAAGAAGAAGAAGAAGGGTGTTTGGTAATAGGTTTATCTCTTAAATCCTGCAAAGTTATTCCTATTATAGTTTAGGAATGTGATATTCTTGATTAGTTGTTATATTAGGAGTTGTTTGGTTACGAGAATAAGGTTATTATTATCCCAGTTTATGTAATATGAGAATAGAGTCCTTTTTTTTTATAAAAAAAAAAAAGAGGCCCAAGTTGCCAATTTTTCTTTCATATTTGACCATTGGTCCATTATTTATAATTTGGAATTTGTGGTATTGCCCATGCCAATTTTGGTCTTTGTGGTATTGTTGCCCAGCCTTTGTGATATTGTTTCAAACCCAGACCCATTTTAGCCCATTGTTGGCTTTCATTTTAGCCCATTTTGGTAGTTTGCTGTGAAATCTGACCATCCATTAGTGGGTTTGTGGCAAGATTTGACTGGCCCCTGGTATTTATGGCTAGATCCGACCGCCCCTTGGTGTTTTTACGGTGTGATCCAATCGCCCCCGGTGGTTTATGTCTTGATTCAACTGACAAACGGCCAATTATTTTTTTTGTTTATCAAACTGAAGGAAGTTCCTACCATCAGTTTGCGGCACCATCAACTCCACTCAACTACCTCGGCTGCCACCAACTCCAACAAGTTTCTGGTCACCATCTAGGTCTCCGTTGCCAACCAAAGAACAAACTCAAGTTTTCACAAGTTTACACCTTGAGTTACCTTGAGTTTGAGGGGGAATGTTAGAGTATACTATAGAGTTCAAGAATAATAGTCACATTATAAGATTATTACTGACTTACACTTGAAGATTATCACTGAGTTTCAATTGAATAGTTAAAGACTATCACTTAGCAAACCTTGTTAAAGTAGAAGTTTATTTGTATTCAATATAATTTTCTTATAAATAGGAGCATGTTATATTGTAAATATTGTTCAGAGAAATAAGAGCTTAATGTAGCCTTAGGGCTTGATCTTGTGGATATAGGTCATAGACCGAACCACGTTTATCTTTGTGTCATCTCTATCTTATTATTTCACTTTATTATTTCTCCATTATGAATTCTTATAAGAGTATGTATAAAATTTCTCCTTGATATGGGATAAAAAAACTTATGTTTAGTTTCTGTCTATGTTTGTGTCTGATTAGGTGACGAGCCAGAGCAAAACTCACATAAAGGCATCTCTCTTACCAACCTACTGCAACTTCCTAAACTCAAACATTACAAGTGGTGGCTTCGTGTGATTTCTTACATCCTCTTTCTCCTTGCCGGCCAATCTGCAGGCATTCTCTTGGGAAGATTATACTATGATAATGGTGGGAATAGCAAATGGATGGCAACATTTGTTCAATCGGCAGGCTTCCCAATTCTACTCCCCCTTCTCTTTTTCTTCTCACCATCTAGAGGACCCACCTTAAACACTTCCTCTGCAAGACCACCACCTCTCTCCACCGTTGCCTTTCTCTACCTATTTTTAGGCATACTCTTGGCAGGTGACAACCTGATGTATTCATACGGACTCTTATACCTCCCTGTCTCTACTTATTCTCTACTATGTGCAACCCAATTGGCCTTCAACGCGCTCTTCTCCTTCTTCCTAAATTCCCAAAAGTTCACACCCTTTATACTTAACTCTCTAGTCCTTGTTACCTTGTCGGCAGCCCTTCTTGCAGTCAATGCTGACTCTGAAAACACAACAGCAAGAATCCCTAAAGGGAAGTATGTAATTGGATTTCTTTGCACGCTCGGTGCATCTGCAACATACTCATTATACCTCTCCCTAGAGCAGCTGTCTTTCCAGAGGGTGATAAAAACAGAGACCTTCTCTGCTGTCCTGAATATGCAGATATACCCATCATTTGTTGCAACATGTGCGTGCGTGGTAGGACTTTTCGCAAGCGGTGACTGGAAAGTTTTGGAGAAAGAGATGAAGGAATATGAGAAAGGAAAGATATCCTACTTGATGACTTTGATTTGGACGGCTGTGACATGGCAGATTTCTTCAGTGGGTATGTTGGGGTTGGTTTTTGAGGTGTCTTCTCTCTTCTCCAATGTCATTGGTACATTGGCTTTGCCTGTTGTCCCCATTCTTGCGGTAATATTTTTCCATGACAAGTTAGATGGGGCGAAGGTGATGGCACTGCTGTTAGCAGTCTGGGGCTTTCTTTCATACATCTATCAACATTATCTCGATGACTCTAAATCCAAGGTAAACAAAACCAGTGCTGATGAGCTTCAAGGTCTGTTGTAGAGATTTGTTAATGACACGGATATTCAAAAGCAACTTCTCTGCTGATTAATTACTTCAGTGTACGTTTTGAGTATTTAATTTAATTCTTACGTCAATTATGTTTAAGCACACAAGCCACTGACCTAACTAATCCTTTTAACAGCCATTCATAACATCATTTTATGTACTAGCTAGCTACTAAGGAACATCATTTAAGACGCTTTAACATTGTATAATAAAGCTGCAATATCCAGAGATTATTGATCTTCTAAAAAATAAAGGCATTTTTGGATCCTGGGTGTCCATTGATAGGGGCTTGTTTTGTTGATCGGTTTAAAGATAAAGATGTGATACAATCACAACATAGACCCAACAAAGACTCAACTTCTCTCATATTTTAGACTTAATTTCTAATTTAAGGCTCTCTTTCCTACACTGGTTCGTCAATTCTCACTACGAGACAACTTCATGATAAGAGTCGTGATCAGATGTAAGAAATATTAGCAATAAAGAAGTCTCCAATGAAAGTGCAACCCGTGGCATATGGTTAGAGAAAATTTGTTATAAAGAGCGAAAGATATAAGCATCTGCTAGCAAACTTTTTGCTAAGGTCTCATTTGTTTTTGAGTAAAATATTTTGTAGTTGAAAACATTTTTTTGAAAAAGTGATTATTTTTCACCTTTGTTTGCAACCTTGAAAATGGTTCAAAAAACAATTTATGGTGTTTGGCTCGTATATAAAATCATCAAATATTTCTTATAGTTTTATATAAGGAAGAGAGAGATGGCGAAAAAAGAGCAGTGGAAAAAGAGTGTGTGAGAATAGAAAGTCTTCGGGGGTGTGATTGAGATTCAAGTGAAATTGCATGCTCAATCATATTACTTGTAATTTGAGTAGGCAATTGTGAGAAAGTCGTTATAGAGTCCATTTGTCCATTTAGGTATTCTAGCAACTTGAGATTTGCTCGAGTATTTAGATCCATAAGGAGCCTTCTTCTCACAATTGCATGTGTTGGATGTGTGGGAGAACATCAACTTTGTGCCTCGTGAATGTTATTTTTTTTTAGTTAACTGAAAGCATTTTTGAAGTTAGATTAGTACGAAAACAATATTTTTGAAAAAATTATTCCATGCCATATCAAATTAGGCCTAAATTCTTCTCTCATTTCAAATACTTCTCATGGTCAACTCTTCTAACAATTTCTATAATCTATTGGATCTCATTACTTTTGAAGAAGATAACTTAACGTTATGTGCTATCTGAATCAACGTACCTTTGTGTCTGGCAGATCTCATGGCATAATTATCTATATTAATGGTATAATTATCTCTTTTTGATTTCATGGATGAGAGAATGCACACTACAAAAGAATGAGTAATTAGTAACGTGTGAATTTTCACACGTTACTAATTTAGTAACGTTTTAATTTGAAAAACGTTACTACTGGACAGTAATAAAAAAAAATTTCTAAAAAAGCTCTTGGTAACGTTTGAACACTCAAACGTTACCAAATGGTAAC
>CM017325.1:6527653-6541587 GCA_006937295.1 Carpinus fangiana
CTATGCTAAATCAAGCTGAATCACGAGGGGTTATTTCTGGAGTTCCTAAGTCCAAGAGAGGGCCGAAAATTAGCCATTTATTCTTTGCAGATGACAGCCTTCTTTTTTGTAAGGCTAATTCGGTGGAATGGAGACGACTCGTCAAAATATTGGATAAGTATGAAGCGGCGTCGGGGCAAAAACTGAATAAGGATAAAACTTCTATATTTTTTAGTAGAAACACAAGTGATGATAGAAGGGAGGAAATAACTAGGCTTTCGGGGCTGCAAGCTACGGAGAAATACGAAAAATATCTTGGGTTGCCTACTTTGGTGGGTAAATCTAGAACAAAGGCTTTTAAGAGTATACAAGATAGGGTTTGGAACCAACTTCAAAACTGGAAAGTCAAGTTTTTATCCCAAGCTGGGAAGGAGATTCTATTAAAAGCAGTGGTGCAAGCGATACCAACTTATTGTATGAGTGTATTTCTTCTCCCTATCACTCTTTGTAAGGAGATAAATAAACTCATGCAAAAGTTTTGGTGGGGACATAAGGAGAATAACTCAAAGATTCATTGGATGAGTTGGGAGCGGATGGGGGTGTCGAAGGCAAAAGGTGGGATGGGTTTTCGGGATTTGGTTGTTTTCAATAAAGCTCTCCTTGCTAAACAGGTTTGGAGACTTTATAAACAACCAGATTCTTTGGTTGGACAGATTTACAAGGCTAAGTATTATCCCAATTCCACAGTATTGGAGGCATCACGTGGAAAAAAGCCTTCCCTCATTTGGAGAAGCTTGATGGCATCACAGGAAGTAATTTCAAAGGGAGCCTTGTGGCGTGTGGGGGATGGGAGGAGCATAAAGATAAGAGGAGATAGGTGGATACCGGTACCTTCCACATACAGAATTCAATCTCCTTGCCATAATCTCCCTGAGGATGCATTAGTGGCCGACCTTATAGATAAAGACATGAAGGGCTGGAAAAGGTCACTTATTTATGACACCTTCAATGAAGATGAAGCGAAGGTAATTCTGAATATTCCACTCAGCCCTTTTCTACCCGGAGATAGACTTATATGGCGTGGTACTGGCAATGGTGAATTTTCTGTCCAGAGTGCATACCATATGGAGGTCGAATGGCAAGAAAATCAGAAAGGAGGGACCTCAACTCCAGGCAGGGTGGAGGAGATATGGAAGATGTGTTGGCAGTTGAATGTCCCAAATGCTGTTAAAATGTTTGTCTGGAAAGCTGGCCATAACCTGCTGCCCACAAAAGCAAATTTGCTCAGGAGAGGAGTGATAAAAGAGGCCATGTGCCCAATCTGCTCAAGGGAGATGGAGACTACAGAGCACATCTTATGGGAATGTAGTTCAACAAATGACGTGTGGGGGTGTGGTCCTGTGCGATTACAGAAGAGTTCCTGCAAAGGAGGGACTTTTTTAAACCTCCTTGAAGAAGTACGAGTACGTTGTGATAGGAGGGAAGTGGAATTATTTGCAGTTATGGCTAGGAGGATTTGGCTTCGCCGGAATGATGTTGTCCATGGGGGTGGTTTTACTCATCCATCACAGGTGTTCACAGAGGCAGTAAAGGCTTTAGATGATTTTCAAAGGGTGAATGGTAGTCTAAAAGATGAAGCTGGGTCTGGCCAAACACGTAGTGCTGTATATTGGAAGCCTCCTGCGACGAATATGGTGAAGATAAACTGGGACGCAGCCCTCGATCAAAGAAAACAGTTGCTGGGAATCGGGGTCGTTGCTAGAGATGAGGCAGGGCGTTTCCTGGGGGCTAGTAGCTGGAAGATACATCTGTCTATATGTCCGGTAGTGGCTGAAGCAATGGCAGCGTTCCAAGCACTGCTCTTTGCGTCTGAAAATGGATACAGATACGTATGTTTTGAAGGAGATGCGTTGACGATCGTGAAGGAGGTTAATTCTACTTCTCCTTGTGATAGCAGTCACGGGCATATGGTGGAAGACATTAGGACAGGGTTACTCTCTTTTGATTTCTCAAGTTTTATTCATGTTAAAAGGGAGGCCAATATGGCTGCTCATGTACTAGCTAAACAGGTTTGTAATCTTGCTGCTAATTCTTTTAGGTGGCATTATATACCATCTTGTATAAGTGGTATTATCAGAAAGGAGGAGTCATCCCCTTCTCTGTGATTTTTCTCGTTTTTGAGCCGTTTAATAATATTCTACAATCTTTTTCAAAAAAAAAAAAAAGTAGTATAATTATTAAGTACTATACTTAATCTATAGTTAATTACATCTATAATTAGTGTATAATTAATTAGAACCATTGTTAATATGTCNTTATTTTTTATTTTTTTAAATATATAATTGTATATTAATGATTAATTGTTTAGATTGTCAAATTTTTACTCAACATAATGATTAGGTTATTTAGGTATTTATTTTTTATTTCATTAGCAAAAATAATATATATATGATTAATATTCTACGAACAATTATATATTCAATGTCCAAACCAAAGTGTAAAATCACAACAGTCATCTTGTGGCTTATTTTTGCTTAGTGTCCATTAGTTTATAAAATTGTTAATTGTTTGATATAACTTGCTTCTTATTTGATATTTTTTTAAGGCTTATTTGGCAATGAGATTTTTTGTTTATTTTTATGATTTACCTGAATTTATATGTTGAGTAACATATTAGTGTATAACCTTTACTATGTATTTTTTGTTTAAAAATGCGTGATTTTTTTTTGTTACAACATATAAAGAAAAGCTTGATAGAAAGGTGTTTAAATTTTGAAATTACACTATTACAAATAATCTCGCGCATACTTTTTTCTATAACCAAAGTACTTTTTCGAATATTTATAATTTTGAGTTTTATTTATATTAAAATTTAATAAGCATTGTACTAACAATATTAGAAAATTTTTTTAATTTTATATTGATATTTTGATTAAGTAAAATTCAAATTTTTATTTTACAATTATAAAAAATATAATTATAATGTAACTCTAAAAACCCGCGCAAACGCGCGAGTTATTAACTAGTTTTCTTAAAAGTCAAACCCTCCTTAATTTTCTTAACATCACGTGAGACCTGTCGTCGATTTCAAAAACATGTTTATGTGTGAATCTCAAATCTCATTCACGTGGTCACTAAGAATTTTTGCAATATTAAAATAGAGAGGCTTTTTTTTTTTCTGCTAAAAAAAATTCAAGAAATAAATATATAGTAAAAAAATTGACGAGAAATACATTGAATCTATGATGTACTACAGGAAATCACATAAGTATATTTCCTTCTATTTGTTTAATGTTGACCAACGCATTGTGGTTCGAGTTGCCGGCCCAGTCAAGATCGCGTGCTCTCATACATTTGGCCTGTCGATATATATAAAATACAACCATGCTCCTTCCAAAACCTCTACCCAGAATCATGCTATGTCCTCACGCATCCTCTGCAACTTTCATGGCCACTATCTTCGCATTTTTCTTGTTTTTGTTCTTTCTATTATGGATACTAAAAAGATCCCAGAAAGCTGCTCAGAAAAAAACACTTCCACCGAAAGCTGGTGGCGCATGGCCTGTGATTGGCCACCTCCACCAATTAGGAGGGGCAAAACCAGCCCATATAACATTGGGTAACATGGCTGATAAGTACGGATCAATCTTCACCATCTGGCTGGGAGTACATCGAGCTGTGGTAGTCAGCAGTTGGGAGATAGCCAAAGAGTGCTTCACCACCAACGACAAAGCTTTTGCCAGCCGTCCAAAAGGAATAGGATCAGAACTCATGGGCTACAACTACGCCATGGTTGGGTCCAGCCCTTACGGTCATTACTGGCGCCACGTGCGCAAAATAGCCACCCTCGAGGTCCTCTCAAACCATCGCCTTGAGATGCTCAAACACATCTGGGAGTCCGAGGTAAATACGTCTGTAAAAGAGATGTACGAGCTCTGTGTCAAGAACAGAGACATGTTTGTGGAGATGAAGAGATGGTTTGGCTGCATAACATTAAACGTTGTGTTTAGGATGGTTGTTGGGAAGCGATTTGATCATGGGGCTGCAGCCGAGGATGAGGACGAAGGTAACCGTCGGTGCCGAGAGGCATTGAGAGATTTCTTTGAGTTGACGGGCACGTTTGTGGCGGCGGATGCACTTCCTTATCTTAGGTGGTTGGACTTGGGAGGCTACGAGAAAGCCATGAAACGAACTGCAAAAGACTTGGATGATGCGCTTGAAGGATGGTTAGAAGAACATAAGCAAAGAAAAGTTTCTGGTGATCAGGCTAATAAGGGACACCAAGATTTCATGGATGTGATGTTGTCTACCGTTACTGACGATGACCAAGAGATCTCTAACTATGATGCTGATACAGTCACTAAAGCTACATGTCTAGTAAGCTTTTCATAAACCCTAATCTTATAATTAAATTCATATATATATTAATTTCTATGATTTGGGTATTCCGTTGAAGCCCAATTAGATATTCGCCTCCATATGCAAATCGTTTCTTTCACACGGATTGGATAAAAGCTCATGCTTTTGTTAGTAAGCGTTATATATTCTACATAATTATTCACATTCAGAGGTCGAATCTTAGACCTTATTTCATAAGGCTCGAATCAGACCCTTCAATATTACCAACATGATTATTTATTCAAACTTGCATGCGCACTATCAAATTGGCTTAGGCATCATACAATATCCAAGAGAAAGATCAAGTCCATGAGGAGAAAAAGAACAATCAAATTAATAATTGTCTAAACACTACGAGGGAATTGTGTTGGTTCAAGCAAATTCTTGGTTTTAACAAAAGAGAAAGTATGGTGGATTTCTCTTTCTCTAGTGTTGTCTGGTAGTTGTGAAACTATTTGGGATTAAGTAGATCTAAAAGCCTACGTGTGTGTCGTGCTTGCCTTTGAGAATTAACATAAGTTGTTTGACCAAACCATCGAAAGAGATTTTTTTTTTTTTTTTTGATGAATAAATAAATTTCATTCAAGCTTAAACCAAAACACCAAGTCAACAACATACAAGCTCTGTACCGAGCTGAAACAGACCCTTATAGGGGTCTTTTACAACCAAAACACCATCAAACCTGCTTCTACAAAGCCAAAAGCAAACCTTACTAGAAGCAAAAAACTACACATCAACCAAAACAACACCAAACAGACTGCAGAAAGCTCATTGTAACAACACATCAGTAGGCAAATTCCATAAGGACACTAAGAGCAAATTCTCTCTAGTCTTTGGAAACTTCCCTATATGCAGAATCCTAGCCCTCACTTCCCAAAGAATCCTCCTCAGCAGCTGTTCTTCAGTAAGAGGATGCCCAAAGTGTTGAATTTTATTTCTGGTGCACCAAATATGGTAAACAGCAGCACCTAAAACCAAACGGCAAAGCATACCTTTTAGACNGCTTCCATCTTCTTCTCCCTAAGGATTTGCCAAGTGTCTGCACTAACATAGTAACCTTTCTTAGAAGCTGTCCATATAACTTTGTCATGCAAATCTGAGCTTAATTCAGGGAGCCTAGCTTGATTTCTACTAGAGCTTTAGACCTGGCTGGTTTCCAATACCAATCTCCATTAACAATAACAGAAGAGAGCTTGGCCTCCATACTGCTATAGGCATCATAAACTACCCTTTGACCATAAGTGTCCAAAAGAATTCTAGCAGGGTGCCAAGAGTCCAGCCACATATGGATATTTTCCCCACTTCCTACTTCAAATTTCAAAAATCTCTTAGCCACATCCCTCAGCTTTAAGATTTTTCTCCAACTCCAAGAGCAGGATTATGGAATACCAACACTCCAAAAACTTCTCCTTTTCAGAAAATTCTCCCTTACCCAAGCCACCCAGAGAGAACAAACCTAGCAAAAAGACTCCAAACATGTCTAAGCATAGAGGTCTGGTTCCAACCTTCCAAACTCTTCAAACCCAAACCTCCTTCTCTTTTAGGATAGTACACATCCTTCCATGAGACCTTGGCCTTGGCAGAACCAACAGAATTTCCATTCCAAAGGAATCTATTAAATTTCTGCTCAATAGCTTTAATGACAGACTAGGAAGAATAAAAATTCCACTTCAATAAACCTGCAAGCTATAGAGTACGGAGGACAGCAACTGGAGTCTCCCTGCATAGGAAAGATTTCTGGACAGCCAAGAATCAATGCGCCCAGTTATTTTCTCCAACAAAACCCCACAGTCTACAGCAGACAGCCTAGTACCTAACTGGAAGAGTCCCTAAATTCATCTTCAAAACATCCAACAGTAGCTGCTTCACTCTAACAGAAACACCAGAGCAAAAAAGAGAACTCTTAGAAGGGTTTGCTTTAAGGCCAGACATATTTTCAAACTCAGCCAAAGCTGCTTTTATAGTTTAAATTGATCTCAAACTAGCCTCGGCAAAGATTAGGAGATCATCTACAAAGCATAAATGTGTAAGTCTTAGCTTCAAGCACTTAGGATGAAACTTAAAATCTAAACCTTCGGCAGTTAAATCAGCCATGATCCTAGCAAACACCTCTATAGCCAAAACAAAGAGATAAGGAGATAATGGATCTTCTTGCCTCAACCCTTTCTTCCCCTCGAAATAGCCAACCAAAGTCCCATTCAAGCATATGGAGAATCTAGGAGAAGTAATACATTCCTTAATCCATCTAAGAAATTTCTCAGGGAATCCAAAACAATGAAGGCTATACATTATAAAATCCCAATTAACAGAATCATATGCCTTCATAAGATCAACCTTCAAAGTACATCTAGGATTCCCTTTATCTTTGTGATAATCTCTAACAATCTCCTAAGCTAGCAACACATTTTCAGAAATATTTCTTGAAGGGATAAAAGCTGATTGATTTAAACTAACCAAATCACTCAAAAGAGGGAGCATTCTATTTGAGATGATCTTGGTAATGCATTTATACACCACATTGCAGCAAGCAATGGGTCTAAAGTCACCCATAGCAGAAGGGTTCACCTTTTTAGGAACCAAGGTAAGTGTAGTAGCATTTACTTCCTTGAGCAGCAAACCAGTAGCAAAAAAACCTTTAATAGCAGCAACCACTTCTTCTCCAACTACAGACCAAGACTCCTTAAGAAACTCTGCTGAGTATCTATCAGGTCCAGGAGCTTTATTTAGAGGCATATAAAATAAAGTGTCCCTTATCTCTTCAATAGTAACATCCTTTTTCCAGCATAGCTAACTTGTTAGAGGGAATAGCAGTAGGAATAAGAAATCTGATTCTGTCTGCTTTCTCTTTTGTGAACTGAGTATAATTAGTCCTTAACAGTTTCTTATAAAACTTCAAAGCCACCTTCTTGATTTGCTCAACATCCTCCACTCGATTTCCACATTCATCCCATAAGTGAGTGATAGTGTTCCTAGCATTTTGAATCCTAAGAGAACGATGAAAAAAACCAGTATTTTGATCCCCTAGCTTCAGCCAATTGTTCCTAGCCTTTTGCTTTAAGAAAGCTTCTTCAGCTTTTGTAATAGACACATAAGCATGAAGACACTCACTTTCTTTAAGCATACTTTCAGCACTACCACAGGATTCAATAACCTTCTTTTGAGCTAAATCAAGATTATCTCTAGCCTCCATAACTCTCCTTTGCAAATTTCCGAAACAATCCAGGTTTTGCCTCTTCAAAACAGATTTAATAGCTTTAAGCTTAGTATATAATTGGTACATAGGGAATCCATCCACTTGAATATCCCATCCCTCTTTGACCTAACTCAAAAAATCTTTATGCTCCACCCAATAGTTGAAGAATTTGAAGGGTTTAGGACCAAAACTCTGCAACCTGCCTATAGAAATAATAGCAGGAGAGTGATCAGAAATACCCTAAGGACAAAATTCAGCAATAGTCTTACCAAAGTAACTCATCCATAATTCATTTGCCAAAACTCTATCCAACTTTCTAGCTACAAAACGAGGCTCCCCACTTTTGTTAGTCCAAGTATAATAGCAGCCACTGAAATTGATATCCATAACCTCCAAATCATTTAAACACTGCCCAAACTCCAATTCATAGGAGTTCAATTTATCAGACCCCCATATTTCTGCTACTGATTTAACAACATTAAAATCACCACATATCATCCAAGGACTACTAGCTACTCTAGCTTTCATAGAGGCTAGATTAGCCCACAACAACTTTCTCTCCACTCCTTGATTGTCCCTATATACAAAGGAATGATACCAACACAAATTACTCTTAAGAGAATTAATGACACAAGTAATACTTTGAGCACTTTTATCAAGAACAATCACTGCAAAATCAGACTTCTTCCAACAAATCCAAATCCTTCCTAACACATGTTGATCATAATTGAATTCATATCCCCAATCAGGGACAATGCAGGCTCTAATTTTATCAACTTTATGCACCTTGACTCTAGTTTCAATTAAGCACATTAAACCAATCTTATGAAGCTTAATCATTCTCCTTACTTCTTACTGTTTAGAGGGGTGATTCAAACCCCTCACATTCCAAATTAGACAGTTCATGTTGTAGGAGAGAAACCTCTCATCAAAACCTCCTCATCTTCCCCCATCTTTCCCTTTCCTTTTGCTAGCAAAATATTTTCACTCTCCTCATTCAAAGCTTGCTCAATCACTTGTTGAATAGAATTAGTAACAAGACCTGAATCCTTAACAAAACCTGATTCAAATCTGCCATCAGCTGTAGCCAACAAATGAAAAGAGTTGGTCCAATGCTTTTGGCTATCACGAATAATAGGTTTGGAAACAGGAGTTCTCCTAGCACTTCTAACCTCATTCCACTGATCCTTAACCACATAATCAGGATGCACATTTCTTGCCTCAGTTGTCTTAGAAGCAGAAACCTTCTAAGTAGGCAATTCCTTCTGAATAGGTTCATGCCTCATAGGCACCCAAACCTGCTTCTCAACCTTGGTGCAAGAGAAAGTCAAATGACCAAAGGATTTGCACTTCTTACACTTAACAGGAAGCCAAGGATATTCAACACCAACCACCACTCTCTCCCCATTAGCTCCCACTACTTCAATCTCTTTTGGAAATTCAGAATCTACATTCACCTCAACCAAAACCCTAGCAAATCCTATTCGGAGTTGCTCCTCAGTGACAACATCAGCACACAATGGTTTGCCAACACCACTAGCCACATAACTCAAACATGTAGAATTCCAAAATTCAATTGGGAGATTATGAAGCTTTATCCAAACAGGCACAGTGGACAAACATATCTTAAGAAGCTGCATGCCTGGAGTCCATTTTCTCAAAATAAGAGGTTTATTTGCTATATGCCATAATTTGGCCTCCATAACCTCATCTCTTATTCTTTCATCAGTAAATCGAAACAAGTATAATCCATTTTCCAGTAAAAACACCTCAACTTTCCCATATTGAGCCCACATAGCATCAACAATGCGTTTAACAATATAAAAGGGGAAAGGTTTGTCAAGAAATTGACCTACCAGAGATGACGACTACTTTGAAATCCCTTCTTCAATTGCTTCCCTAGGAGGTTTCACCACAACTCTACCGTCTTCACAAGTAGGAGCAAAGTACTCTAAAGCACCTAGAGATTTCTCTGAATGAAACAATTGCCTCCAGTCCTATGCAATACTCCTCTTCTCATCAAGAACAACAAAAGCTGGCTCCTCCTTATCTTCAAGGACATCAGATTTCTTCAGAATCTCCATTTTAGGATGAACAGAAATTGCATCCATGCCATTAGCACTTACTTCAGCAGCAGAAACACTACCAGCAACTCCTTGTGCTTCCAATTCTGATACCACACCTTCACAATTCAAAGAATCACAATTTTCATCCGCCTCACTCAATTCAGCTCCACAGTTCAGAGAAAGCGAAGCATCCTCCAGAACAGCCGTAGCTTCTCTTGCAAACAATTTCGTATTCTTCTTCCCGCCACGACCCATGTTTGCTTGCTTAGCCATAAAGAACCAATTGAGCTCTCCACCAGGTAGGGGTTTGTAGAAACCAGTACCTCCAACAAGCCTTCACCGGAAAGACAGTCGTCGGAGCAACCACGCGCCCACACGCATGATGAAGGAAGAGCGCGTAGATCAGAATCGCAGGAAAAATAACTTGTATGACAGAATGATGGAACACACACAACTTAAAGGACCAATTCCTGCTAACCTGTTTAGCCTTCCCTAAACAGTAGTGCTGGAATGTTGCGTTATTTAACACGTTACTGGTACACCTTTATTATTTAGTTCCTTGGACTATTTTCCTAATTAATGCTACTTTGTTCTTTTGAAGGCACTTATCTTAGGAGGAACAGATACAGCAACAGTGACGTTGACATGGGGTCTCTCTCTCCTCCTTAACAATCAAGAAGCTCTAAAGAAAGCACAAGAAGAATTAGATGTTCAAATTGGCCGAGAAAGGCAAGTGAAGGAGTCAGACATGAAAAATTTGGTCTATCTCCAAGCTATTCTCAAAGAAACAATGCGTTTATACCCTGCCGCACCACTCTCTGTTCCGCATGAGTCCATGGAAGATTGCACTTTGGCTAACTACCACATCCCAGCAGGCACGCGACTCCTTGTTAATATTTCAAAGATCCATCGAGACCCACAAGTGTGGTCTGATCCAAATGAATTTCGGCCGGAAAGATTCCTTACAACCCATATGGGTGTTGATGTACGGGGCCAGCATTTTGAATTTATACCATTCGGTAGCGGTAGAAGAATGTGCCCGGGAATCTCATTTGCGTTGCAAGTTATGCAACTCACACTTGCCACCTTGTTGCAAGGTTTTGAAATTGCAAACCCCTCAAATGAAGCCGTGGACATGACCGAGATAGTCGGGCTTACCAACCTAAAAGCCACCCCACTCCAAGTCCATCTCACTCCACGTCTTCCTGCTCAAGTATATGCATAGTTTTATTAGATATTTGATTGCAAAATGCCAACTCCACGACTTCAAAATAAGAGTGTACGTACAATGACCCTTTTTTTTTTTAGTGTGCTTATGGTTATTGTCTCATGCGTGGAACCAACATCTTGTTTAAGAGTTCAAAAAATAAAGTAGGTACTAGAAGTGCTACAAATCCTAAATTTGTTTCCATCTCATGAGATTTATTATTTTGGAAAGTGTGTTACCAACTCCTAAGATGGTGACATATCATTTGATAACCAACTTTTAGAAAACAAAGTTGAGATGTGTAGCCAAGGGCGGATAAATTTGTTTCCATCTCATGAGATTTATTATTTTGGAAAGTGTGTTACCAACTCTTAAGATGGTGACACATCATTTGATAACCAACTTTTAGAAAACAAAGTTGAGATGTGTAGCCAGGGGCGGATACACCCATAGCCATGTAGGGGTGGGCGTCCTTGCTTATTATAATTTTTTTTTAATTTCAAAATTTTTTTAGTTCTCTTCTATAATATTGAGTTCTCCTCTATTTTCTTCTTCGAGGTATATGCAATTTGTTTTAGATTCTCTATATGCGACTCTAACGAAGGAAGATTGACAAGTAGTATTTTTGCTGTGATCACTGATTATTACGTGATTCAGATTTTGAGAATCCTAAACTATTATTTTTGGTTGTTGGGAAAACCTTATTAACAAGATCATAAGAAAAATGAACTATCAAACTTAGTCTTAGGCAGCCTTGGTTCATAGGTACTAAATTTCTGGTTTTTAAATTCAAGTTCCAGGATTTTGTCTCTATATTTGTGTTTTTCGGTTTGAAGAAGATGCAGCTTAGGGCGATGTTCACGGAATGCCTTGATAGACTTGTGGGATTTGCTTATATATGTTCATAGTTCATGTGTTTGATTCTATATTGTTTTTCTAAAGAAATATGATTGAAATCGTAATATACCTTGGGATTTTGTCAAGCATTAAAAAGGCGAGTTTCAGTAGATTATTGCATATGAGAATCATCAAAATTTATTATAATTGATATTATTGGGTAGCTCAATCGGCTGTGGACCACGCCTAATGAAGCGGATGTTACAAATTCGAATCCCCCTTCTCCATTCCCTTGTGTGGTCATGTAAAAAAAAAAAAAAAAAAGAATCATCCAAATTTACACTTTGTATTGTGTATTTTTATTTTGTACTAGTGCCTATATGTTAACTGATATTATCAATTTCACATATATTTATGAAGTCTCATAGATATGCTTTTTGTGATACACATATTGTATTATAATTTTTATTTTGAATTGTATTTACCAAATTATAATAAAAATATGATATATAAAAAGAAAAAAAATTATTTTATCATTATATTTTATTATTTTTTTTACACCTCGGCGAGAATGAATTTCTGAATCCGCCACTGTGTATAGCATTTCTCAAATAGGTATATCCACAATAACATTGTGGAAATTGTACATGTAGTTACCATATGTCTACATTTACTACTGTATATATATATATATATATATTATTTTTTTTTGAAAAAGGAATGGTTGGAGCATCATAACAAAAACCCGAGCATCATAACAAAAACCCAAATTATCACTAACATAGTGCAACGTAAACCTAAAGAATATTGAGAATGAGCCGAAAGATTGGCCCAACCCAATTGAATATTTGCACACCATCAAAGAAAAGGGTCGCTCCTCTGCCCCCCTCCCCGCTCTCGGAGAGGAGGGGGGCATCCCCTCCAGTCCACGGCTCCAGCCTGCAGTCCCGGAGCACCGGTCAGCCAACTTCATCCACGACTAGCCGTCCAGGTTTCTCTATCTGACACGAAACTGAGAAACAGAACTGCTCTTCTTCTTTTTTTCTTTCCAGATTTTAGCATCCGTTTTCTCTCTCTCAGACTCGGAATTGAGAAACATAAACTGCTCTTCTTTTTTCTCCCAGATTTCAACATTGGTTATATTCTGATTCTTTCATTTAATTGGATCGAGTTTTAACTATTGAAGTTAAGCTTACAAGCAGCAACCTTGCAGCAGCCAATCAGAAGCAGAGCAGCAACACACGTGAACAGTAAACTTACTTCAGCTACACAGTTCCCATCTCAGCTTAGTTGACTCCATGATTGTAGGGGGAGTTCAGTTATTAAGTTGAGTTAGTTTATGAGCTGTTATCAAATTGTAAATTAGTTAGTAGTCAATGTACACGTGCTTAACTAACTCTGTTTATAGAATGTACAAACAGACTTAGTATATATAATGTATATGCGATCATAATGAAATGCATCTTGATATTTCTCCAAGTTTTTGAGTATCTCTTCCATTTTCTTTCATTTCCAATATTAACCTTCCTGCAGATCCCACTTCTTAATTAATTCAATAATAAAATATTTTGATGATTCAGTTGGTTCCCCTTCTCATTATTTGGTTTGTCATAAGTTTCATGGACTTGGGATGTATAAAAGAACCTCATTGGTTTTTTACTTCAAGATGTATAAGAAAAACCAAGAAAAATAGGCCCGTATGCCCAACGGGCCAACCCAATCCAATAAAAAAACTACAAAAATGCCATGCACGAGTATCCAACCCACACTGCGTTATCCATACTGTGCACGCCCCGCCCTGCAAAACCCGTCTCGGGTACAAATTTCAACACCCGCAATATGCAGGTCGGATAGCCTGAATGGCCATATTCGCACCAATCCGACTTGTTTGGTGATCACAACACCCGCATTGAAAGATGAGTAATTTATAAAAGTTCTTCTTATGTCTATCTTAAGTCTATCAAATCCAAGAATGATGTGATTATTAAAATTATCATTTAATTAAAATCCAATAATAATCGATCACAAGTCTAATAGTGATTTTAATAGTTACATCATTCTTAGATGGACTTAAGACAAAAACAAGATGAACTTATATTATTTCTCCTGAAAGAGCCTTTCGGATGTTTCTATCAAGTATATGGTATTGATATCTCCCAATCGGTTATGATATTTCGCCTAAATTTTGTGTTTTCGGGTCGGGGGATTGGTCGTTCCTTTCGGGTCATCCAGTGGGATTTGTAAACCTTTTGTA
>CM017325.1:6541687-6618550 GCA_006937295.1 Carpinus fangiana
TCTTTTGGTAACGTTTTAGGTTCTAAAACGTTATCAAAGGAAAATTAAAAAAAAAAAAAAAAATCTATAGGTAACGTTTGGAAAGTTGGAATGTCACTGAGACGTTAGTCTGTTAGTAACGTTTCAGTTTATGAAACGTTACTAATGGACACCTGAAAAAAAATATATATATTATACCATTGGTAACGTTTCAAAAACTGGAACGTTACCATTTGGTAACGTTTCACTGTTGAAACGTTACCAATATTTTATTAGCAACCGTCACTTCAGTGACGGACTATTGGTAACGTTTTTCAAACATTACCATCCATTAGTAACGTTTTGATGGTCCCCAAAACGTCACCAATGGACAGTTACTAAAAAATTGGTTTTTTGTAGTGGCACTTTACTTCCTCTTTCTCCGTATTAATCAATTTGGTTTTTTTTTTCCTAGGAGCTTAAGACAAGAAAATCCTTTTATCTCCCTTTTTTTGGGTCCAATGTTAGAAATCATCTCTTCCCTTTTTTCTCAAAGAAGGATCCATTCCAAAGAAATCTCTCATTGAAGAATCCAAAGGAAATTTGAAAGAAATAAAAAAATTTACTCTTCGGGGATTGTTGGGGGAGAAAATCTCCTATAATGGGCCCTATTTTTTTTTTTTACACTTATTTACCATATGTCATTACCTACTCACCTAATGACACATGTCCACTCATTTTACATCTTTAGATAAAAGGAGGAAAGAGGAAGAAGAATGACTATCTTCTTTCGATTCTTCTTACTCTCCGGGAGGACTCCCAGAGACCCTTATCTCTCTCTCTCAAGAGTCTCTCTCTCACTTCTCTACGAGATTCTCTCTTTCCTCCTATCTCCTCCCTCTCTCATACCTCTCGCACACACTGGTTCCTAGAACCTAGAAGTAATTTTATATTATTTTCTTATTTCACTAATGTATATATTAACTTAAGCATCAGAGAGTCTTCGGTTATAATTGAAGACCTTCTGACCTTATTTTTGTTTTGTAGGAACTTCATTGTCGTAAATAGGATCCTTCGCAGCTTAGCCATCAAGAAAATCATTGGGTAGCATATTCTCGAGCCTTAAAACGCTCCAACAGGGATGACCTAATTATCTTGGCTTCTTGCATTAACAATGTCTAAAAGGCAAGATAAAGTTTAGTCTAGCTATTTAAGGAAGTTTCGAATAATTTGTTCTCTTAAACAAGTTTCGAATAACATGCTCGGGCATAAGAGACATATTATGAGGAATTATACTGGACATAGAGATAAAAGAACACAATCAATGAAAATATATTAATGTAGAAAATATATTATGACACAATTAAAATACCTGACAGACAGAATATCTGCGGCAAGAAATATTTGATTAGTTATGGAGGGGAGCGCCTGGCCCGTGCTATAGTGCAACGCAAGGGCGACGCTTGAGGACCCCAGTAGCAAGCTACTGACGCGTACCCTCCCCCTGAAAAAAATTAATTTAATATCATGTGGGTCTATGACCCACGTATCAGATATTAAACTGATAAGAACAGATACTACACTTGATCTTAGCCAAAAGGCCGAGAAAGGTATGCCTCTTCTCTTCTTCTGATCGTCTTTTAATAGCAAAAGTCTCGCTCTGCCGTCTCTCATTTAATCCATGTGGGACAATTACCGTGTCCCGGCCGGTGTCCCATTGCTTAGCTCTATTCCAAGGGCTGCACATATTATTGTCCTTGTCACTTGTCATCCCTCGATCTTCTCAAAAATAAAAATCCCTTTTTGGATCTCTGACAGTCCAGATAGGCTTACAGTCATTTTCTATAAGAAAAATAAAGCATTGTGAAGAAATCCATCAACAATATAGTAGGGTTTTTTTTTTTTTTTAGGTGGCAACTTGTTAATAATGTAGCATTGTGAATTTACCATTGGATTCTTTTTTATTTTATTAATTATTGATCAAAGGTAGATTGATAATGTTACAACAACATAATAAAATAATAGTGGGACACTTGGATAGAGATGTGGTACATTGCATTACTCCTAGTTAAAAGCTCTGAATCACACATTTTTAGCTGTAATATCAATTATAAAGGTGCTTATGGGTGATAAGTTTCACATTAATTTTTTACTAGGTGAGACTAAATCTTATAAGTGACTTTAAGGAGTTTCAGCTGCGAGTTAACTAATTCTTTTAAAATGACTATACAAATGTGACTAATGGTTTCTATAAACCATTACAATGGTATCAGAACATCATAGTAACACTATATGATGCTAAAGCAGTACTCAATAGCGTGAACATGAAGAAAATATTAGAGATTTGAGCGTGTGAGATTTTGACACCCCAAAAGTTATTCCCGCATTGGATATGTGAATTATAAAAGTGTTCATGGGTAGAGATTGTTACACCTAAAAAGTTAGTCTCACACGAGATGGGTAGATTATAAGGTTCTCTTAGGTGTTAGGTCCTACGTTAATTATTAACAAGTGAGACTAAGTATTATAAATAATTATAGGTAGTTTAAATTGCAACATGATTATTTATTTTAGAATGATACTATAAATGTAAGGAACAATTTATCTAGGTCATTACACGCTCGACCACCTTTCTTTAGATAGACGTGGTCGTGTTGTACCTCTTTATTTATTATTATTTTTTTAAAGTAATAAGTTAATATTTTTCCCTATATTAGTAGTCACATGTTTTTTAAAAATAATTTTTATAGGTAGGTGTGAAAAATTGTCCTTAAAATACTTGTGTTATTGAATGCCTTAAGACTCTTGTCGTAATACAAAGTTGCGGCCCGGATACCACCTATTCGATGATAATGAAAGAGGCATAGAAGTGAAAGAGTTTTAAACAAGTAAAGGCCGATATCAGCCTAATGCAGCCAAACTTTGCTGGCTAGCAGCTGAAATATTGAAACAAGTAGAGATGCAGCACAATGCCCTACGACTGTGACGAAATTCATTAATAAATATAAAGCATAAAATGTGGTGAAAAACACTCGCACACCAAATCTTCAGTACAATATTCAAAGTCTGAGTCACAAAGAAAACTTACGTTAAACCATATTTCTCGGCAGGACTATAAATAACGGATCGAGATTTCTTACAATTGCAGTATAATCAGATAGCCAACTGAAACAGGCTTTTAATAGGGCTCAAGATTTGTTCGGACACAATTACAGTCGAACAAATTTCAATCTAAATAAGAGATTGTAGCCAATCCTGATCCATCTTTGTCTTTTCTAACGGACCGCCCACTTGAAAGAGGACACAAGACCCACCATTTAATATTTATAATCTCCAAGTAGACTGCTTGAATAATTGGTTCAACACAGTTGGCTGGATTGGGAAAAAAAATTGAAGCTACCAACATAAGAATGGTCACTAAATTACTAATTATGTCGGGTTCTGGGAATGCGGCAACAAGGATGGCGTCAGAAACCTTCATAATTAAAGAGGAAACACTCAACTAACAGTAAGAGGTTGCCGGCTGCCACTTGGCAAGTTGACCAACTTAAGCCACCTATAACACAAACACAAGGAGAAAGATGAGCACATCTGTTTGATTCTTTGAATCTTCATGGAGGCTGCTCAGGAGCTGCAACGGCAAACAGAAACCCGAGGTTTGTCAATTGTCACTCACCCATCTCGCTGATTCACTGTTGAAATACATGAATATTTGTTATTTTTCTTTCTTGAGTAATGCTCATTCCTAACGTTCAGTTTCACACTCCCTTAAGTGGCTTTGAATTTGAAGTAAATCTTTATATGATTTTAATCTAGTGGTAGTTTTAAAAGACACAACAAAAGAAAGTGCAAAAATGAATGTAGGAGAGTGAAAATGTGTGTAGCATTACTCTTCTTTCTTCTGGTAACCCGTTTTTCAGATAATTTCTCCTTGACTTTTAGGGTAAAAAAGAGTGGTAGTCGGTCGTAAGTGTCGGCAATTTCAGTTCTTTAAACCTGACTGTAATGGTTTTTTTGACCACTTTTTTTCTACCCCCCAACAACTTCAGAAAAATACTATTACAACAATCAATCAAAATAATATGTAAATAAGCATGCATATAGATGTTAGTAAATGAGATGAACATGAAGAACATATCTCCCACAATTACCGGTAGGCTACTAAATAGTTAAGCAGTTTGTGTATCCCATAAACTCTGCTTTTAGTCAGCAACCAAAACCATCTGTTTCCAGTGCATCACAGGATTATAGGTAGCAAATATGTCAACTCATGCGACACGTCTTGAAACAACGTGAAAGCGTTAGTCTTATTTGTGCTACTACTCTTATAAACAACTAGTCAAATTATAATCAATCTTAGCACTCATAAACGTCTTTATAATTTACCCACTCTACATGGACAATTAATTTTCCAAAGTGGGACTAATCTTGACATGGTTTTGAAACGTTTCTTAATTGTTTTCTCCGCACTTGCTGAATCATGAAGACTTATGTTTAGTTTCTATGTGTGTGTCTGATTAGGTGACGAGCCAGAGCTAAACTCACATAAAGGCACCTCTCTTACCAACCTCCAACTTCCTAAACTCAAACATTACAAGTGGTGGCTTCGTGTGACTTCTTACATCATCTTTCTCCTTGCCGGCCAATCTGTAGCCACTCTCTTGGGAAGATTATACTATGATAAAGGCGGGCATAGCAAATGGATGGCAACATTTGTTCAATCAGCAGGCTTCCCAATTCTACTCCCCCTTCTCTTTTTCTTCTCACCCTCCACAAGATCCACCGAAAATGCTTCCTCTGCAAGACCACCATCTGTCGCCACCCTCGCCTTTCTCTACCTATTTCTAGGCCTACTCTTGGCAGGTGACAACCTTATGTATTCATACGGACTCTTATACCTCCCAGTCTCTACTTATTCTCTACTATGTGCAACCCAATGGCCTTCAACGCTATCTTCTCCTTCTTCCTAAATTCCCAGAAGTTCACACCCTTTATATTCAACTCTCTAGTCCTTGTTACCATGTCGGCGGCCCTTCTTGCAGTCAATGCTGACTCTGAAAACAAAACAGCAGGAGTCCCTAAAGGGAAGTATGTAATAGGATTTCTTTGCACGCTCGGTGCATCTGCAACATACTCATTGACCCTCTCCCTAGTGCAGCTGTCTTTCCAGAAGGTGATAAAAACAGAGACCTTCTCTGCTGTCTTGGATATGCAGATATATCAATCATTGTTTGCAACATCTGCGTGCGTGGTGGGACTTTTTGCAAGCGGGGAATGGAAATTCTTGGGGAAAGAGATGAAGGAATATGAGAAAGGAAAGATATCCTACTTGATGACTTTGATTTGGACGACTGTGATATGGCAGATTTCTTCTGTGGGAATGTTGGGGTTGATTTTTGAGGTGTCTTCTCTCTTCTCCAATTTAATCAGTACATTGGCTTTGCCTGTTGTTCCCATTCTTGCGGTAATATTTTTCCATGACAAGTTAGATGGGGCGAAGGTGATGGCACTGCTGTTAGCCGTCTGGGGCTTTCTTTCATACATCTATCAACATTATCTCGATGACTCTAAATCCAAGTTAAACAAAACCAGTGCTGATGAGGCTTCAAGGTCTGTTGTAGAGATTTGTTGATGGCACGGATATTCAAAACAAAAACAAAAAGCTCATTTAAAAATCCAGGATTACATTGCAGGAAAAAGACCTTCTCTGCTGATGATTCTACAAAGCACTTTCATTTTAACTAATTCAGTGTCTTGAATATTTTATGTAATTTATCAGGTTTGCAATTTCAAAACGCCTACCCAATACATAAAGAAAGCTTTCCATATGCATTATTTTAATACAAATTAGCATAAAAATAGTGTATTTGTTAAGAAAGAAAATACAGTTTCATTTTATAAACTTCGAACAAATCAAAAGAACGCTCTAAAACACACTTTGAAGCAACCACCTTCTATTACTAAAAAAAATTTTAAAGTAGAAGAATTAGGCGGGGGCCGCGCGAACGCAGGCCCCCTCTAGCACAAATTATGACGTAGGCTCTCCCACATTGGGGAGACCTTAGGCGAGCACCCCTCCCAAGTGCAATGGAGGCCACTAGCCTAGGCCATGGTCCTACTTGATCGACCATTGACCCCGTCCAGGTAAGTATGTTGCTTGGTCGCTCTCACTTCTTATGTATACAATCGTACCTCCGCCTCTTCACTCTTCCAGTTTCGATGTGGGACTGATAAGCATAGACTAGTAAGGTTTTTCCCTTACATATTTTAGTCCACAGGTACAGTAACTAAAAGGGTCAATCTACATCTCTGCTATTCATTAACTAACCAAGAACCTAAATTAGTTTTCAATCACAAAACACCTTTTATTTTTAATAGTTTAATAAAATAATTAAAGGGCAATTCGTATTCACACGTTGGATTAAGGTCGTGTTAATACATGGATATAAGATTATATAAGTCAAATTTAACTAAACCTATTTAATTAAATAAATTAGGCTTTTCAACTATAACCCGTATCGAGTTAAAGGGTTGTATCGAAAATTGGCAACCCTAAATGTTATATGTTAAGTTCAAGTTGTATGGGGACATAAATATATGACATGGTTTTTTTTTTAAAAAAAAAGTACATACGAAAAGCCGAAAAAGAGATAAAACAACTTCAAGTTGATAGGTTTTTCCCTATTGCAATTTAAATAAAAGGAAAAATGAAAATGAGATATGAGGGTGCTGGCGGAATGAACTCTTGATGCAGCCCATTTTACAGCATAATAGGCACATAAATTTGCATTTATGTTGACTTTTCGAGCTTCTAAAACAGAAGAAAGTGAGATAAAATCAATGGCATCTGAGATTAAAGAAGAAATTCTCCATTAGAATGTTACAGAGCCACTATAACAACTTGAAAATCCCTTTGAAGGATGAAAAGGCCAATATGAAGGGATACAGATAAGGTCCTAAGGAAGTGGCTAACTGAGCAGCCAAGGGTTTAGGGCACTGTGGAACTGTTAGAATAGACTACTAAGCCCACAAATCGTAAGTCAAAGTGGTTATTGCATTATGTATGTCTCTGCTATTCATTAATTAACCACCCAATTATACTCCACTAATTAAAGGTTATTTTATTTTTGTTCGGACGTGAACTTAGGTGAAAATATAGTTGCATCATGTAATTATTTTAGTCCTAAAATTGGTAAGCTGCTACAATACTTTCTAATTTTTTTTTTCTTCTAATTTTTAAAAATAACATACATGACTTCGAAATATATGCTTTTAAAAAAAAATAAAGAATAGTTAAATGAAATAATGAAAGCAGATGGATAGTTAAAATAAAAACTATTTTCATATTTCGTCCTTAGAACATCGCTAAAACACTGAACTAATACGTCCAAAATCCACAATCAACCCAAAATCTCATAAACTGTGACTTCGGCCTTGTTTGCAAACAACACCAAATTTCCTCACATTCCACCACACTATTCACTTCATTTTTTTTGTAAAAAAAAGAAAATCAAATCATTCACTTTTTATATCACATCATTTACTCTTTATTACAATTCAAATAAAAAAATCACTACAAAACAAATTTTTTTCATTTTTCAATACTATTTCATTTTTTCATATCAATCATTATTATTATTTTTTTTAAGGGTGAACAGTGTCCTGAATGAACAATGTCGTGTTAGTGTTTAACAAACACCACCTTCATGTGAGTTCTATATAAACAAGTAAAACAATAACTTGCATACACCCACACCAAAGGGCTTTTAATGTAATAGCAATTGAAACCAAACAGATACGCTAGATAAATGATTCAATGAGATGCATCAAGGAGTCCAATTCCAAACAACCAAGGAAAGTAACCCTTTAGCCCCCCAAGAGGGAAGAAAACCTCATTCTTAAAGCCATAAGAAAACACATTCCCTTTTAAGCATTACTTCAAAATTACTTTCATCCAAATACCATTTCTCAGTGTTAATATGTCGACTTGTATATTTTAATATCTATAACTTGATACAACATAAACCCGACCCGTAAATCCAAAACGTCACCCCTCGGTGTGGATTTGGGCTAGTGTTCCACTGCTGCTAATCTGTTTAATACAAATTTACATCATCTGCTTGATTTGCTCATCTTTTGGGCTTTTATTTTCCTTTCCTCTCTTTTGGGCAATGAAACCATATAGGGTTTGTTTGGTAAACGATTTCGATTTGATTTCGGTTTCGCACCGTAGTAGATGTGAAATTTAGTAAGAATGTTTTTTTTTTTTGAAAAAGTAAAAATGTAAAAATGTTTGGTATAGAAAAATAAAAAATTTTGTTTTGTAATGATTTTTTTATTTAAAAAATAATAAAAAGTGAGATATGATGTTAAAAGTAAAAGAATGTTAAAAAAATAAAATAATAAGATATGGGTCCCCCAAATAGTATACGAACATGTTTTAGTGCAAAACGTTTAACAAATGAAGCCATATTCAAATACTTCATAAGCCCTTATCAATGCAGAAGGATCCTCTCCATTTCCTTTGAAATGGAGAGGAGCCGGTTATTGAAATTTTAAAGGCATTATAGTCTTTTTGTATTTACATTTAAATATGAATTACCATAATGCCCCTAAAAATGTAAACACCGACTCCTCTCCATTTCTTTTGAAATGGAGAGGATCCTGGTCCCTTATCAATCAAAAAGTTGTTGGAATAATTAAGGTAAGGAAGAGTAATTAAAACTCATGAGACTGAGTTCAAAACGAGTCAACCGAGAATAGACCGGAATATAAAACGGAGCACACGTGTCCCATCATAATCATATAAGTACCCCCAACCAACATATTCTCTCCTGTCACCACCACTGCCGTTGCTCCACATTTCAAACGGAACCAATTCAAATTTGAGAAGATAGCTATCCTTCTGCTTCTTCTTCTCTCTCTCTACTGCCTCTCCCTCTCCGTCTTTCTCACTCGCTCCTCCATTTCTCCTTCTTCTTCTTCTTCTTCTTCTTCTAGGGCTTGCGGAATGGCGACCATGGAGAGCTTGATAGGCCTCGTGAATCGGATACAGAGGGCGTGTACGGTCCTTGGCGACTACGGTGGTGATGAGGCTGCTTTGCCTACTCTATGGGAGGCTCTTCCTTCCGTCGTCGTCGTCGGTGGGCAGGTCCTCTCTCTCTCTGTCTCTCTCACACACACGCAAACTCTCTCTCTGTCTCTCTCTCTCTCTCTCTCTGTGTATGTGTGCGAATTTGTTTATGTATGTCTTTTCAAGTTAATGTACTGGTTTTGGCCTAGTTCTCTCTCCCCCTCTCTATGCGTGTGTGTACGTACGTATGCGTCTGTGTGTAGTGCGATTTGCTGATTTGTGGTGTGTTTTGGATGGGAGTGTAGAGTTCGGGAAAGTCTTCGGTGCTGGAGAGCATAGTCGGGCGTGATTTTCTTCCCAGGGGATCAGGTAGGGTTCGTGAATTTTTTTTTTTTTTTAAATGCTTTTGATTTTATTTTGAATTTGTAGTATGTTTGGTTGATGTGAAATTGGAGGGAAAAAAAAAAAGAAAAAGAAAAAGAAAAGGATAATCGTTGATTTTTAGGTTTAATGTTCCCGTTTGTTTTCAAAGAATAGTAAATGCTAGTCAACTAAGTCAAGCGATGAGTCCGAGGTTGAATCCAGAGAAGGGTGTTGATAGCAACTCAGAAAACAAAATTAAACTAAAATATAGTAAAATTGAATTAAAGAGAAAAATGCAAGGATTGATTGTTTTTTTGGTGAAGAGCAATTTAGATTAAGAAGAACTACAATATTTTGAAACACCAAGGCTTTAGGATTCACACACAACACAATCATTGGTAGTTTTAACAATCTTATTTTATAACTCAACTAAAATTCATACAGAAGATGATCTTAGTGGGATGCTTTAAGGATCAAAGGGCCACCAGGTCCGAGTGGTGGCCGTGAGCAAGACCAAACTGGTTTCTCTCGTCCGCCAAGTCTACGATGTCGGACATCGCTGTTTCAGCGTAAACTACGCCACAACCTGCACAACCCGCAATACCCGCCCTGCCCCGCATTACCTGAACCTGCGTGGATAAGATTCAGTTTGCCTGGGTAGGGGGTTGGAATTTCCAAACCCGCAGGGTGCAGGGTGGGTTGGGGAAAATGGTGATATCCGACCCCCCCGACCTACGCCCACCCCTAGTGAAATTCACTAGGGAATTCTATGCATGGGAAAACTAGTGAATTAATTCACAGGGAATTCTAATAGATTTTTATACGGTATAAATCACTTTTCCAAATGATTTAAGTAATTAAAAATATAAAGCTTGAAGGGAAAATACATTTTAGTCCCTTGAACTATCACCTCCAAATTTTAAAAAGTAACATCAAGGCCTCCCATACTATCACCGCATGTCAAATTAGATACTTTGCATTTTTCTCCATACCCTTAAAATTAGTAAAAAAAATCATTTGAAAAAAATAAAAATAAATAAAAAAAACTAAAAACTTTTTCCCACTTAATTTTTTTTTTTTTTTCAAATGTTTTTTTTTATATATATGTTTTTTAATTTTATTTATTAATACCTTCAAGGGTATTTTGGGGGGAAAAATGCAAAAATGTCTAATTTGACACGCAGTGGTAGTATGGAGGTCTCGATGTCACTTTTTAAAGTTTGGAGGCATAATTGCAAAATTTGTGATAGTTCAGGGGGTTAAAATATATTTCCCCTAAAAATTAAACATTAAAAACCATAAGGATTGTTAAGAACATACCAATAAAAGGATATAAATGAGTAAAGCATGTGAGAAGCATATGCTATCAAAAAACGTGTTTCTCACATGTTAAATGACACATGACACTTTTAGAAATTGTGTTGGAGGACATTCCTCCGACCCAGATTGGAGGAAATGTCTATCCCCAATAAAATTTTGGGACTTCATCCCTTGCTAAGGCAAGGCTTATAGCAAGCCATCACACCAAAAAAAATCTAAAAACTATTATAGGGATGCTAAGCGATGAAAATTTGGCGTAATGAAGTCCTTAAATAGGCTTGGAAACCCTAGTTCTAGTCAAACATGAGCCTTCAGCACCGCCTCATTAAACAAGTTTGCTCAAGTGAATGTCAAGTGAAGGTTGAGTGAACTTTATATTTCCAATTAGTCGCTATCTCACTTGAGCCAACTTCAAGCGAACTTTCAGTTTGAATCTCGCTTGATCTGCACCAAAATTTCAGGCTTTTGTTGATAGTCTGTTTTGACCTAGTGAACATAGGAATTAGAAATATTTTTTTGAAATAAATTTTTTTAGCATTTTAAATCAGCTTTTCAATGCCACCAAGTATACTTTCATCTGATAGTAGAATCAAAAGATATGACAGTTTTACTTAAACTGGGTTGCTTGTGCAGTTTCCAAAGTCCTAGAAAAGACAAATACATGCATTGAAACTCATTTTAAGCACAAAGTCAATTATTGAACATTATTCCAAGTCATATAAAAAAAAAATGCATGAATTAACACAAAGTGTGGTAATGCTCCCTAATAATGATATAAATATGTAAAGTTATTATCACTATGGAAGTAGGGTTGGTTGAATAGAGTTTAATTTTTTTCTTTATTTTTTATTATTTATTTTTATATTTAAAGTTTTTTGGTGTTTGTACTTTTTCTGATTAGGTGTTTTTCTTGTATAGTCTGTGTACTTGGGTTGCACTTGCACCCTCTTGTTTTTCATAAAATTCCTGTTACTTATATAAAAAAAAAAAGTTGGGTGTTGCTTGAACCTTAATGGTTCTATAACATCATTTTCCCCTACAATTTCTCAGCAATCAAACAGGGTTTTTTGATTAATCAATTTTTGTCCACAAAAGAAGCACAAACTTGAAAACTGTAAAATATGATGTAAACTTTATTTTTGTTATTTTTCTGTGTCTAGTAAAGAAGGTTTCTTGATATTTAGTATCTTATATTTTCCAGGGATTGTGACAAGGAGGCCTTTAGTGTTGCAGCTGCAGAAGACAGAACAGGGGCTACAGGAGTATGCTGAGTTCCTTCACTTGCCGAAGAAAAGATTTACTGATTTCTGTATGTGATGAGATATGGTTACACTATTTAATGTTTTTAGGTGGAACTGCTATGGCACTTGATTAGAAGAATAAAATTCTTATCGAATGGAGAAATCAAAAGATTTTCTTGTATGTGTTTTTTCCTTATCTTTGTAATCTTGCTGTTCCTGGTAATTCTGGATTGTCTTTGTTTACTTATTTCATGAAAAATGACATTTTCCCATTCGTAATTTAGAAATCTAACATGATTTTTCATAGTGTTTGTGATTCACCTTAAAGATGAAATGTGCGGGTAGGTTTTATATGTACAACTACTTTTGCTATTGCTATCTATATCACTACGAACTCATTATGAGCACTATGGTTTTCTAGATTAAAAGCACAATCACTGATTTGTAATACCTTGAGATTTCTGTGGTTTCAACAGATATAATGTCAAGGAGTCATATTTTTGGAGTTGTGTTCTTCAAGATTAAATTTTGTCTTATTTCTTCCATTGGCTACTCTTAATTACTGTCAGTAACACTGTTAACTTGCTTGAAAGCAGATATTCTTGTTGGCATTAACAACCCTCTCTGTATATTCACTTGCTTGATCACTTCTCGTGTGGCTCTCATATGTATCACTATTATCAATCTTGTCCTAGGTGTATGCTTGGCCGCAAAGGATGTTTATTTGTTTCCTGCATAAGGCTTGTCACATCCTCAATATTTTCATTTTGCTAATAAGATTCATGTTGATGCCCATGTTTCCTAGTTGGTTAGCACAATAACTTGACACTGTCTAACCATTTATTGTACTAGCTATAATAAAAATCTTTCTTGTTCTTGATGCCTCATGCTCAAACCTTGCTTGAAAATGTTTGCTAAAAAATTCTTACAGCAATGCAAAATTTGTATTTCCTTGTCCTTTTTCACATTTGAAAATGGTAATTGCAAGGTTGTTTGACTGTCTTATTTTTCTTACACAGCTATGGTTCGGAAGGAAATTCAGGATGAAACTGATAGGTTGACTGGGAAGTCGAAACAGATTTCTCCTGTTCCTATTCATCTCAGTATCTACTCCCCAAATGGTAATGGAATCTAGACTTGGAGTTGGGAGTCAAGCATAATAGTTCCCTTGTTTCTTTGATGCACGGTATTTATTGGCTGCATTATTTATGAGATTGTATTTTACTCAATTTTTAATGATTTATTGATTTTTTTGGGTATATTTGAGAAGTATGGATCACTGATGAGGACTCAGCTATGTTTCCCAGTGATTATTGTGATCCTGATTTTCTGAAGTGTATCTATTTCATTACTGGATTACAGAATCTAATTTCTAGGGAACAATAACAGAAATGATTTTGTTTACTGGGTTACTCAATCCTATTTAGGTGTATGAGTTTGTTTACCTATCAGAAAAAATAATGATTTTCTTACATGGTAATTTTGCTTGGTTGCGCTTTTGTTGCATACAGTTTGAACTTTTATTTTACTTTATACAGGATTATCATCATTGTTCAGAAGTCCTTTACATTATCTGATAATTATTGTTCATTTTTTGGCAGTTGTCAACTTAACATTGATAGATTTGCCCGGTTTAACAAAGGTTGCTGTAGGTATACTTCTTTAACTGTCCCCCTGTCTCTCCTGTTAAATGAAATTTACCCTTGTTGTAAGTTCTATTTTTTATCTATTAATTTTCTGAGCTAGAGATGTATGTTACTGCCAGAGGGACAGCAAGAAAGTATTGTTCAGGATATTGAAAACATGGTTCGTTCATATGTGGAGAAGGTAATAAGAATGTACTTTTTCTATCTTAAATTTGATTCATCCCTCTAGTTGCAACTTATTTTGGATGTTGCAAAAAGCTTCCATCAAGTAAAGTCTAATTTATCATGGAGATGGTCTTCCGAGTTTTGATTTTATGTGCTGCTTTCACTTCTCCTGATTTTTTGCTGATTGGTATGCCGTGATCTCTTGTCTGTATTTTAGAACAAAAATTTGTATTTCACATTTTTAGATGTATGTTCCATGCCGTGGTTTTGTTTTGGTTCAAGCTTATGCATTTAAATTCTGCAATTTGTTTGGAGTTCTTGATAGTTTTGTTGCTTCAAGTTCTCTGCAAGCTATTAGAAAATTTATGGTTCTTGGATTGCAGCCAAATTGCATCATTTTGGCCATAACTCCGGCCAATCAAGATGTAGCAACATCTGATGCTATCAAGATTGCTAGGGAAGTTGATCCATCAGGTATACTTTCTGGACATTGTTTCTTGTTATCTCTCAATACAGCCATATATGAATGTATTTTTCTTAGGTATGCATTCGTGGTTTTTTCTCTAATACTTTTTCTTTAATATGGGGATTACTTTTTCCTTTTTTAGGTGAACGGACATTTGGCGTGTTGACAAAGCTTGATTTGATGGATAGAGGAACAAATGGTTTGGATGTAAGAATCCTTTGAATGTATTCAGCTTTAAATTCTTGGAAATTTAAAGGTTTAGCTGGAAGCAAATGATGCTTCTCAATCCATCTAACCTATAAAATGCAAGATGGGGCATTGTTGAAGTATGTTTCTCATTTTATTTTAGAAGATATTCTGTGCTTAGTATCCATTATGTAAAACCCAACAAAGCCCTCTTGAATAGTTGATTTAGAATAAACATCAGGCAATTCTCTGATAATATGCTTATTTAGAAAAAATCTGTGATTTATGTCATGGGGAATTGGAATCATATGGCAATAATGGCATGATTGCCTTATATATCTTCTAGCTTTCAACCAAACAATATTCATGAAAAAATGCTTGTGTCCACAGGAAGGCACAGATTAGTCTCGGGAAATTTGAATTTGTAAAAAATCATATTGAGTGCACTTGGGCACCCCATAAAAACAAATTGTTTACACTGATTACTTGTACAGCATTTAGAGGCAAAAACCAGCTCATGAATGGTTCTGTTTTAGAAAACCATTGGTGTGAATAATTAAGATGTTATTCCTTAAATCACCCTCCTTTTTGTTGAGGATATTTTGATAATAACAACAAATTCAACTTCAAACTAAAATAAGAAAGATGATTCTTTCTGATGCTATATAAAATAAGTGCATTCTCTCCACCATTTTTTCTTTTGAGATATCCTAAAATACATGTATACTTCCTAAAAGTGAAAGTTCTTACATCTTCAATTTCCTATATTAACTCTAATTTCCTTTTAAAAAGCAACCAAGATTTTTGTTGAAAGTTGTGCCACCTCTTGTATGAAATGAAGGACATTTTATGAAGTTCGCTATATGTTTACTTGTTTGTCAATGATCATGCTATTTCAAATGAAAATACTCATATTAGGACAGAGGTAGTATTGTTTTGTCAGAATCTGCCAGTGAGTTGATTATCTAAGCGGTCATTTTTTATAGTTGTATCTTGAGTAATTTTTTTCCCCTCAAGTTATGGATGTACCTGGTGACTATTTTGGAATCATATAGTACATTGAAAAAGAAAAGAAAGGCAGGATTCCCAAGGGTCCAAAGGATCTTTCTATTTTTTTGTGTATTACTAGAAAATTGCATGTCGATTGATTGTTTTCCTTGGTACTTTTATGCATCACTCGTTTCCGTTTTTTGGCTAGGGTAAGCATTTTGTAATTTATGCGTCACTTGTCTGCCACGTAGACACGTTGATGGAGAAAGGTTAGGTTCTCTTAATATGGTTTCCTTTCATGTTATTTTAAAGGTTCTTGAAGGAAGATCTTATCGGCTTCAACACCCTTGGGTTGGAATTGTAAACCGTTCACAAGCTGATATAAACAAAAATGTCGACATGATTGCTGCTCGGCAGAGGGAGCGTGAGTTTTTTGCCACAAGTCCTGATTATGGACACTTAACCAGCAAAATGGGCTCTGAATATCTCGCAAAACTTCTTTCAAAGGTTTTGTTTATCCTGCTTATCTTCATTTGTAATGTGATGACTAGCTTTCTACTTTTATTTTTTCTAATCTTAAAGTATAAACTATGGCTGGTTATCGTTTCAGCATTTAGAATCTGTAATTAAAGCTCGCATACCAGGCATTGCATCATTGATTAATAGAAGCATTAATGAGCTTGAAGCAGAGTTGGACCATCTTGGAAGGCCTGTTGCTACTGATGCTGGGGTGAGGAATTTATAAATGTGTCATTTATTTTTAGTTTTGACGTATGAATTGTCTGATGATATTTATTGTAATTTTTTTATAATGTTTATCAGGCCCAGTTATATACTATCCTAGAGTTGTGCCGTATATTTGACCAAATTTTCAAGGAGCATTTAGATGGAGGGTAACTCATTGTGCTTTATTTCTTCTTTCTTTCATTGCTTTAAATCTCATCTCAGCTGCTAGTTGGGAGACAAACAATGATGCATGTGATGATTCATTTTGATTCTGTTGGCAAGTAATTCCTATATTCATGTTATTCCTATTTATATTCCTTTGCCAAATCTCAGGCGACCTGGTGGTGATCGGATTTATGGAGTTTTTGACCACCAGCTCCCTGCTGCTTTGAGGAAGCTTCCATTGGACCGTCATCTTTCACTGCAAAATGTAAGGAAAGCGGTTTCAGAAGCAGATGGGTACCAACCTCATTTAATTGCACCTGAGCAAGCTTATCGACGCCTCATTGAGGGTGCACTTAATTACTTCAGAGGCCCAGCAGAAGCTTCTGTAGATGCTGTGAGTGCTTTTGTTTTTCTTTTTGTCCTCGGGGTTAAAGGGTTGTGCCCGAGGCCACCTGACTTTTAGAATGAAGATTTTGTTTTCTTGTCTTGGGAGAAGGGGGGGTTAATAGGGGGAGTCATACAAAGGTGTCATAAAGATTATGTGCATTGAGATCTCTAGAAGCAATGTATATTTACATGCCATGAATTATATTTTTGTTTCTACTGCTATGAAAAACAAAATTGAATGCTTTTCCATGTCTTTTCAAACTGTAATAAATTGACAAGCATTGCACCTCTAATTAGTTTCTCTTTTCGGGAATATGGTATTGTAGGTTCACTTCATATTGAAGGAACTTGTTAGAAGGTCAATTGGAGAGACTCAGGTTCGAAATCAAGAAAGTTCTCACTATTTCCATTGCAGCAACAATTTACCAGCCAGGAAAATCAAGTTTTTTTTGGTTTTGTTTTTGGAATGGTACAGGAGTTGAGGCGCTTTCCAACCCTTCAAGCTGAAATAGCAACAGCTGCCACTGAAGCATTGGAGAGATTCAGGGAAGACAGTAAAAAGACAACTTTGCGAATGGTGGAAATGGAATCTTCATACCTGACTGTGGATTTCTTCAGGAAACTTCCTATGGAAATGGAGAAGGGAGGAAATCCAGCTGCCTCCTCTGCAGATCGATATACAGAAGGAAACTTCCGCAGGATAGGATCAAATGTTTCCTCTTATGTTAAAATGGTATCAGAGACGCTCAAGAATACCGTGCCAAAGGCAGTGGTTCATTGTCAAGTGAGGGAGGCCAAGCGGTCTTTACTTGATCATTTTTATATAGAAGTGGGCAAAAAAGAGGTATTGAGCGATATTTGCCACTCTCTCTCCCCAAATTAGGTTTTAATTTCAACCCCTTTAGCTGACAGAATATTGTGAGTTTATATTGGGAAAAATGCTAAAATAGTCCCTATAGTTTGGAGTTTTGACAAATAACTCTTTAGGGTTTAAAAAGTGACTATACACTTCTTGGGGTAAGCCAAAACCCTGAACCACATTGACCAATTCAGCATTTTTCACTTTTTAATGAGGCATTTAATAGCTAACAGGATCCTATCCTTAGGCCTGATCCATTGTTGGTTAACAAGTGTAGCATTTTCTTATTTTATCTAACAAATTTACAGCTGTATGCATATGAATTTCAGCCATTTCCAGTATTCATTCTTCTGAATGATGAGAGTAGGTATTTACTGAATCATTTTGTTGTTTATTCTGTAGGGCAAGCAACTTTCAGAACTGTTGGATGAAAATCCAGCATTAATGGAAAGGAGACAGCAATGTGCAAAGAGGCTTGAGTTATACAAGTCTGCAAGGGATGAGATTGATTCAGTCTCATGGTCCAGATGAGGCGAATCTTTAAGGCTTGCGTGTTAGGAAATTTTTTGTATAAAAGCTAAAATTGCACCAAGGGACATGGTAAGAAAGATCAGACTGTTAGTTTTATCTGCTGGCACTATTTTAAATATAGATGTTGATTATGATTTTCCCTAATTGTGTCATCTTGATTCTTCGAGTGTTGTTACATTAATTTGTGGAGGTTTCTAGTAGATTGCTTATATATTCCACCATCAATGGCATTCAGTGACTCGATTTCGGTTGACATTCATGGTAGGAAAATTGAAGGAATAAATCGTTAAGAAGTGATGTCCTTAGCAGGCATTTTCTAGGGGAAAACCATAGGATAATTTTTGGTATTGATGGGAGAGAGATGGTCAAACTTGGTAGGACTTAACTATAATTACTCATGGATCTATTTGTTTGGCAGATGGATGTAATAGATCCTTGGAACTTGTTATTGGAGAGATTTAACACGAACCAACTAGAATTAAGTTCTGGCAATGGACCACTAAAGCTGTTATAACTCAAATCTATTGTATGAGGATCAAAAAAGCTTGATGAAAACCATTGAAGAGGTATGGTACCCTTGATATGGTTGCGGGACAGATTTAAGAGCTTTTTAACCCCAAGGGGTTGGCCTAAGTGGTGAAGGCCTTGGTCTTGAGGGTTTGCTCCCTTCAAGGCTTAAGGTTCAACACCTCATGGGTGCAAACAATCCTTTAGGGCCACACCCCTAGTAAAAAGCTAGCGATTTAACCAGTTCCATGTAGGAAAACTTTCGAGGGTGCAGTGTACCGGACTGAGGTTTACTCTGTAGGGGTGAGTCCAAATGTCCATGCCTTGAAGAGGTTCCAAAGCTTTATATTGGAAGAAATGTTATTGTTAGAAGAGTTAGGGTTTGAGTCATTAGGGTTTTGAGGGTAGTTTAATCTTTATGGTATTTCCTTAATGCTTATATTAGGTTTAATAAACTTGAATAATATAAAGAGGCAGCAGCCTCTATCTTTCCCTCTTCAACAAATCTTAACATGATATCAGAGCCTTCGATCCTTAGCTAATTTTGAGTTTTCCATTGTTGGTGGTAGCACTACCCGTGTGGGTTTAGCCCACACGAGCAGTACCTTCGTAGTAGTTTATTTATTTATTTTTGTTTTATGTGGTGATCGGAACACCTTCGGTGAAAAAAAAAAAAAACAAACAGCATTGTCGTTGCTGCTGAGGTGCAAGTTGTTGTTGGGTGTGATGGTTGGATGTTATGTGGTGGCTGGCGAAGTTGCAGCGGCCTCGAAAAAAAAATTTTATCAGTTCCAAAACCAGTTGGGGATGGTGTTTGGAATTCCTACATTGGACATATCAAGCCATGAAAAATTATTTTGTGTTAGAAGCCATTGAGGAAAAGCTGACCCCAATTTGCAAGAACTCACTCTTATGATGTCCAGATGAAATGGTGGAACCCAGTTTGAACTAAACTTCAATGACAAAGAATATTAAAAGACGAGTCCAATTGATTTAAGCTGGAAAGATTTGACAAATGTGCTTCAGTGACATCACCTTCTAAAGATTTTGAAGACACATCTAAAACCTAAAGCATAGAAAGTTTTGCCACACTTTGGGTTAAATTCCCATTTAACCGATTGTTGGATAGACACAACTCTCTCAAGAAAGAGAAATTTGTAAGATCCAGGACCTCTCCACTTATATTTATTGTGTCTCAAGTCTAATACTTGCAAGTTGTGAAGATTCTCCAAAGTTGGTGGCATAACCCCTTCAAGGTTGTTGCGAAGAGGTAAACTCTACCATATTCCCAAAAGCTTTAGGAATTGAATCTTCAAGCTTGTTAACGCGAAGGTGAAGAACCACAAGGCTATTAGCATGCTTGAACAGCCAAGGGAATATGGAGGAATTGAGATGATTGATAGAGAGGTCAACGATTGAAAGTGGTGAAGAACTAGCATTGGCCGGTAGCACAGGAGAAATAGGCATGGAGATCAGCTGGCAGTCAGATAGATGTAATTCTTATGATGAAGAGAGGGCGCTAACCTTATCCTGCCAGTTAACTGCCTTGCTGAGGTCCACACCACTAATACCTAACTGTGTTAAAGAGGAGAGACGATAGAGCCAGTCAAGATGGTGGTCCTCAATCAGCCCACAGTTCCGGTTGAGATCAAGAGAAGTCAAGCTTGTGGGATTTCCAAGCTGCTGTGGAATGGTTCCAACAACACGGTTGTGGGAAAGATTGAGATATTGTAATTTAGTGAGTGAACCAACGAACTCTGGGAGGATGGAGAAATTAATGCAACTTAAGTCGAGGTAAGTCAAATCCTGCAAACCAAGTATCGGAGAGCTTATCTCACCTGATAGACTTGAAATGAGAAATGGAGATTCACACTCTCCTTGAAGATGAAGCGTGATAACATGACCTATACGGTTGCTGCATTTAATTTCCTTCCCATTTGCAACGATCTTCTTCATGACTGTTCCAACTTCCAAGAAGGCAGCAGACTCTGATTATCTTGAAGGCCTTGTTTGAATTTGAGGAGTGCTTGTCTTTCTTCCCCTATGCATCTCACCTCTGAATTATGCAAATTCAAAGCAAAACAACTTCTTGTTGCGGTACATAGGAGGAGGCCAAGTAGAAGCAACAATTCAGCATAACTACCTCTCATTGTTTGACGGTTACTTTGGGACGACGGTGGTGGGTAAGACTTTAAGAGGTGAAGGTGAGATAAACAAGTTTTAATTAGTAGATGCCACTGCGGGTTTCGATGTCCATGCTATTATTTATAGTGTTATTGCATGTCTACCCTATTACGTTAACAGTAGAGTGAAAAGTCTAAAGATTCCGCCCATGTCTGGACTCAAGGATATTTATAATTGCAAAAAGGCAACCAATTTAAGCAGCTGACTTTTTTTTTTTGAAAAGAACTGTCTTCCCTCCGTGAGAACCGAGAAGGTTTAATCAAGAAACAAGGATCTTGATGGACTATAGTAAAACTAAATTATTGAAAAATATTTTTGGTCCTTTAAAGTACATAACCCAATGATACAATTCCATATCATGTGATAAGGTGGGTACAATGATAATGTAAAAGTCTAAAACAAACAGACGTAAGCAAAAGCAAGAGATTTCAATGATATGCCTCAGTTACTTCAAGAAGAAGACTTGACCGTCGTCTAATTAGCACTGCTAGAAAATTCAAATTCAGATTCAGATGAGAGAGCACTTAAACATTAACAAAATTCAAATTCGAGATGATCTCTAGCTATGTAAAGTTTGCGTTATAGAAAGACATTGTGAATAATGATGTTGCTGATCAGCAGAAGGTGACAAATTAAACAAAGCACCCACACAAATATTACAACACAGGTTCTTTAGAGAAACAGTAAACACTCATGTTTCCATGTGCAGGCTGCAGCAGTATGAGTAGCAACTCTTGATATCTCAGCAGAAGCACCAAGCTTGCTGGTAAAAGAAAATCATTAGCTAGGCTGGAGACGCTAGATACAGCTTTTTTTTTTTTTTTTTTAATTGAATAAGGAAAGAGTTACATGGAGAGATCCTTCCCACTTCTGATCCGAACTGAAAAAGAAGTGAGTGATCTTAAAACGAAAAAGAGATGGGCTCCCCAACAGTAGTAGACTCAAAAACAAACTAAAACAGTGCATAACTAATTATAATAGATAGGAAATGAGACAAATAAATGACCCGATCCTCTCAAAAGCCGCACAAGGCGGTTACAAAAGCAAAAGGGAAACAAATTAAGAGATACAGTTTCTTCATGCAAAGTAAACATTCACCATCCAAGTCAAGTGTTTTGCCCTGTTGCCTTCAGTGGAAATCTGCTGACTGACATGCGATTTGAAGTATGAGAAGCATCACTAATACTCTTGGAATGTGGAGCAAATCAAGAAATGCAGTGAACATGTACTCTAGCAGTAATTAGTGGAAGATACCAAATGATTAACCCATGGACCATTAAGTAGACCAGTGTAATTTAGGACGGTATCCGAATTCTCAGCATCAAGAAAGAAAATATGTGTTCCTTTGGGTTCGAATAAAATTTGGAAAATGAGCCCCCAATTTACAAGATAATTATCTGTTTTAGGAAAAGCTTCGTTTTATATGAGAGACGATTGCGCCTCCACAATGGCCTTTTTTTTTTTTTTTTCGGTCAGGCACTTGCCCGTTGCTCCTAATTTCCATCCACAAACCCAGTTAATGTAGAGCCTTTCTCTCTCTGTCTCCCTCCAGAGGGAGTGAAACAATGCAATCAAAAAAATTATTTGTTTTCCATTTTTTTTTTTAAAAAAGGTAATCTTTTTGAAAGGATAATGAAAAATAAAATAAAAATTGTTCTTAATTAAGTAGGTTGGCCGAAAACCAAAATTTATTTTACCATTAGACAACCAACAACAAAACTTCAAGCATGAATTATTTGAAAGAAAGTGCAATAATTATTGGGAATAACATTTTTACCTTGACGTGTGTTAGCGCTGAGTCTTGAAGTTTCTCAGTAATTTGGCCTTTCTGACAGCTATTGTTACGTAAAGCCAATCTCCTATTCTCTCTAGGTATCGGAAATAGGCATGCCTCCAAGAACTCTTCAATAACAACGATCCACAAACACCCCAAAATCCAACAATAAATCCAAGTGCAATGCTAGTATAAAACCATAGATGGTCGTGGGAGTTTGTATGTTTTGCAATATTGCCTTCTCCATGTTTGCTACCAGTTTGAGGATTTTGAGCTGCTACATCTCCTAAACACATTTTTGGAAGAGGCAAGCCACAAAGATCTCGGTTACTTGCATATGCAGAAGGACTAAAGCTTTGAAGCTGAGTACCTGATGGGATTTTACCTGACAAGTTGTTGTTTGACAAATTTAGATAACTCAAAAAGCTCATAGTAGCAAGGCTTGGAGGAATTACACCTGAAATGTAATTTCTCGACAAGTCCAAAGACTCCAATCTCTCCATGTGACTAATATTTTGAGGGATGATGCCAGTCAACAAATTCCTAGATACGTTCAACCCAATCAATCCTGAGAGACATGTTATTTCGCTTGGAATTTTTCCTTTTAATTTGTTGCTCGAAAGATCAATGACTTTTACTAGTCCAAGAGTCTTACTATACTCGACATATTTTTCTTTCCAAGTCACAAACAACTTGTCGATGTAGACGGTAGCAAAAGACATGTTGGAGCTCCCCGAAGAAAAAGCGTATATCACACCATTTGAACCTTGTGCTTTAGCCATGAAAGTGAAGTTATTGAGGCATTGTGGTATAGTCCCTGTAATGCGGTTGTGAGAGAAGTCCAAAATTTGAAGAGATGTTAGATGACATAATTGCAATGGTATGCGACCCATGAACAAGTTTGATGGTAGGAGGAGAGCCGCCAACTTTGGTAGGCTTGTGCCCATCCATGCTGGTATCCTCCCAGAGAGTCTGTTTTCTCCAAGATCTAGTACCCTCAATGAAGAGCAGGCTATCATTGATTTGGGTAATTCTCCAATGAAATTGTTGTTATGTAATTGTAATGTCGCAAGCTTACTTCCACAAATATCATCAGGGATTCTTCCAGAGAAATTATTGTTTCCCAAATTAAGCACGATAAGAGACATTTGCCCCCAACAGTTAGGAAGTTCTCCGGATAACGAGTTATTTGAAAGATCAAGGTAAGACCAAACCATAAAATTGGCATACATGAACCCAGACTCACTTGTCTCACATATGGATGTAATAGATCCTTCGAATAGATTATTGGAGAGATTCAACACCGTTGAATCATAATGAAATTGTGGCAATGGACCATTGAAGCGGTTATAACTCAAATCCATTTTAAGAATACCAGTAGACCTTGTTAAAAACCATGAACGAGGTATGGTACCAGTGATCTGGTTGTGGGCAAGATTTAAAAACTTTATATTGGAAGAAAGGTCCCAAAACCAGTTGGGAATGGCATTCGAAATTCCTACATCAGACATATCGAGCCATGAAAAATTGTTTTGTGTTTGAAGCCATTGAGGAAAAGCTGGCCCCAATTTGCAAGAACTCAATTTTATGGTATTCAGATGAAATGGTGGAACCCAGTTTGGACTCAACTTCAATGAAACAGAATTAAAAGACAAGTCCAACTCCTTTAAGCTAAAAAGATTCGACAAATGTTCTTCAGTGATATCACCTTCTAAAAAATTTGAAGACACATCTAGAACTTGGAGTTTAGAAAGTTTCCCCACACCTTTGGTTAAGCTCCCATTTAAATGATTGCCCGACAAGGCTAAGACTTGTAAATTTTGAAGATTCTCTAAAGTTTGTGGAATCGCCCCTTCAAGTTTGTTGGAAGAGAGGTCAAGACAAACAAGAGCTACCATATTCCCCAGACCTTTGGCTAAGCTCCCATTTAAATGATTGCCCGACAAGTCTAATACTTGTAAATTGTGAAGATTCTCTAAAGTTTGTGGAATCGTCCCTTCAAGTTTGTTGGAGGAGAGGTCAAGATGAGAGCAAGAGCTACCATATTCCCTAGACCTTTGGCTAAGCTTCCATTTAGATTATTGCTTGATAAGTCTAATACTTCTAAATTGTGAAGATTCTCTAAAGTTTGTGGTATCACCCCTTCAAGGTTGTTGGAAGAGAGGTCAAGATGAACAAGAGTTGCCATATTCCCCAAAGCTTTTGGAATTGAACCTTCTAACTCGTTATCATGGAGATCAAGAACGGTTAGACTATTGGAATATTTGAACAACCGAGGGAATATTGAGGAGTTGAGATGATTGGAAGAGAGATCAAGTAATGAAAGTGGTGAAGAAGAACTAGCATTGACAAGCACAGGAGAAAAGGGCATGGAGAGCTTGCAATCACTAAGGCGCAAGTCTAACAAAGAGGGGAGCAAAGCAACCTTATCCAGCCAATTCACAGCCTTTCTAAGGTTCACACCACTCATATTTAAGTACCTTAAAGAGGAGAGATGAAAGAGCCAATCAAGATTATGGTCTTTAATCTTCAAATAATTGTTCCCGCTCAGATCAAGAGAAATCAAGCTTGAGAGATTTCCAAGCTGTGGTGGAATTGTTGTAGAAATAAAGGTGTTGGAAAGATTGAGATATTGTAAATTTGTGAGTGAACCAATAAACTCTGGGATGATGGAAAAATTATTGAAACTTAAGTCCAGATAAGTCAAATACTGCAAACCAAGTATTGAAGAGCTTATCTCACCTGATAGAGCTCTAGAGGGAATATCAGCGCGTATTACTGGTATATCTAATGGTACTGGAATATCAGGAAAATCTACATGGAAATCCCTTCCCTGGAGGTCAAGCTTGACAACATGACCTGTTCGGTTGCTGCATTTAACTCCTTTCCATTTGCAACAATCTTCCTCATGACTTCTCCAAGAAGACAGCATGCCGTGATTATCTATCAGGCCTTGTTTGAATTTGAGGAGTGCTTGCCTTTCTTTCTCTGGACATCTGGCTTTTGAATAATTATCCAAATTCAAAGCGAAACCAACTGTAGCTGCACTGCATATGAGGAGGCCAAGTAGAAGCAACACTAATTCATGAGCAAAAGGGCCTCTCATTGTTTGACGCTCTAAATCTTTGGGATTGGGACGGTTGTGGGTGTGTATATAAGAGTTGAAGCTGAGATAAACAGAAGTTTCAATTAATTAGTAGATGCCACTGCTGGTTTTGATGTTCCAAGTGATGAACCACATGGATTAATGTATTTATACTACTCATAATGCTGTTTTTTTTTTTTCTTTTTGGTATTCGTGATTTAAAGAAATAATAATAATAATCGCACGCCCAATTAATGTGTGTATAATTGGTTCATTTTCTGTCAAACAAATTTGCTTGCGTGTGAAACAAGGGCGGGAAGGGACAAAAGCTTCAAAGAAAGACTTTGAGAGTCAACTTGTCAATCAAATTGCAAGTGCATGCACGCAGAAACTTGAGGGAAGAAGACTTGACTATATATCGACGTGTCTCTGTCCAAGAATGGCCCTTTCTCAAACTTTTTTTTTTCCTGGGAACAGACTATTGAACGCTACAGTTTCTGGGAATTCTTTCAAGAAAATTGTGTCAAGCTTCTTATTGGAGACCATCTCAGTCTCAGCAACCGAAATTTACGGCTTCCAACGAAGATATTTCCCCGGAGATCAAGCGTCAGACAACGTGACCTTTGGGTTGCTGCATTATTCAAATCCTTTTCATTTGCAGTAATCTTCCTGACTGCCCCAAGAAGACTGCTGATGGGAATCATCTCTAGCTAGGGCCTCGTTTTTCTTTCTCTATGCATCTGACCAGTACCGAATCACACAAATTCAAAGCAAAACCGACGACTTTGATTATGGTACATAGGACCCCACGTATGAGCAGCAATTCAGCGTAACCCAACGTGACGTTAACGCAAAATTAAGCAAGAGAATTCCCACTTTGAAATTTCCACTACAGTGAAGAATATTTGTTGAGAAGGCTGATTAATTTATTGGGACAAAGTTCGGTGTGAAATCAAAAACTGTCGAGTTTTATCTACTCCATCTCAAGTATTTATAGTTGAGACAATTATCAAATTGTAAGTAGACGAGTTTAAGGGTTCTTCAAAAGAAAAAAAATTATTAAATAATGCACTAAAATAATATTATTACATTCCCAATGACCAATACTTATGATTGTTTTTTGTTCAATAATTTAATATAAAATAATTGTTTTTTGCTATATCTGACTATTTGTGACAACACTAAAGTAGCATTTTATTTTATTTTATTTTATTTTTTTTAACGTTGGTTTAATTCCATTCACCTAACTGTACGTCACCATAGGACAGCAATTAACAATTGTTTGGATTTAATGAATTCCATTACAACCTTTTTTTTCATTATTATTATCTATATTTTTTTTGTTATTCTGTGTTAACATTTTCACAAAAAAAAAAATTATAATGTATATATATATAGTTTTTTTTTTTTTTTAGAGAAGTATTGGTATGTAGTTATTAAAAGAAGCATGACAATTGAAAGAGGTGTAATTAAGTTGGAAGATGTAGGAGCATTAATCTTAAACTCAAATCTTTGATGACAATAATTAAGGGGGTTTGTTAGGGGTTCTCCTAATAGTGTTCTCCTGAGTTCTCCCAAATTTACGTAAAATGATTTAAGAAAAAATAAAGTTATATTACTGATTTTTTGCCAATAGATTAATTTTTATGAATTAATATTTAGGTTCTAATACTTTAAAACTTGCTTTTGGATTCAAAACTAAAACCTAAGGGTGAAAAGTTAACCATTTAGAGATGGTATCACTCAAAATGGATTTGATCATCCTAAATTTAGTGCTAATGGCTCAATTTTGGTGCTAATGCCTAAAACAACCGGTGGTGGAGGCTACTACAATTTTATTTTTTCTTAAATCATGTTTTACGTAAGTCTAGGAGAACCCAGGAGAACACTATGGGGAGAACCCCTAGCATTTTCCATAATTAAATTATAATGTATGTAGTTACTGTGGAAAAATACGATGTCCAAAAAATAGGAACAACCGATTTTCAAGTAGTGCAACAAAATTACACTAGTCCAAGGACTCACAACCAAAAGTAGAAGAAAGATCAAAAAAATATGGGGAAAATATACTTCTTACTTATGAAATATTACAATAATGGAAAAACTTGGGTTGGACCACACTTGCACAAGATAGGAGAAAGTTTTGGTAAGATATGATGGAATAAGAGGCTCGGAAACATGCCCAAGGAATATATATAAGGGTTAGGGAAGGGTTCTAGAGAATTCTCACACTTGATTAACAAGATAGGTGTGACTTTTCATGAGACCAAGGAAGAACAACGAATTTGGCTTAGAAATGATAATAATGTCTCATGAAAATGTGTAAGGTTGTCTTGAAAGATGAAATTGGTTGAATAAGGGTAGTGGTAATTAGATGACCAAGATAGAAGGTGATAAGGTGGAAAGGCTAAGAATGACATGAGTCATCCATCATGTGCAAATGAGATCCCCCACAATTAAACTTACATAAAATTCCTCACTACATCACTCAAAACAAAAACAAGAAAATTAATAACTATGGATTCTAGAAAATACACTTTAAAATTTAACACTCCCCCTTAAAGTGATTTTCTAGAAATGATACGAAGCTTCTCTCTTAGGAATTCAACTAGCCTTGTATTTATCAACATTGTCAACCTCCTTCTGTTTGACTTTGTAAACCCATTTGCTAGTAATAGGCTTCATTTCCTTAGGCTTTGGCATGAGATCCCATGTTTGATTTCTTATGTTAGCATTCATTTCATCATCCATATCATCATCCCGCTCCTTAACACCTTTAACTTCATCAAAACAAGAAAGTCCACACTCATCAATATGATTATCAAGAAAACATAAGTGCATACTTACAAAATTTCCGTCTCTATACCGAGCTGGCAATACCACTTTCCTCTTAGATCTCCTAAGAGGTGGTACATTTTCTACTTCTTCATCACCTTGCTGACCTTCTAGCTCATGGCCATCAACACAACTCCCCCTATTTGATTGCTCCCCCATAGGAGAAGAAGAATGAGAAGAAGAAGAGCTATCCGATGGCATAAGAGCATTAGGTGATAATGGCAAACTGATTTCTCTATGCGGCTCATTGTGAACACTAGTGTCACCACTAGTACATCCAAAAATAGCACCTTCTGCCTTATAATATGAAGAGACTTCATCAAATACAACATCCCGAGAAACACAAAATTTATGGGTCTCGGGATCCATGCACTTCCACCCTTTTTTTCTTTCATCATAGCCAATAAAAATACATTTATGAGCCTTGGCATCCAATTTAGTTCTTTTTGCATCTGGCACATGAACATAACAAATAGAGCCAAAAACCTTGAAGTGCTTGACACTAGGCTTTTCTTCAAACATTAACTCATATGGTGATTTCATGTTTATCGGGCTAAGAGGCACTCGATTAATCACATAAGCAGCACATGCCATACCCTTCGCCCACAAAGCTTTGGGTAAGTTCTTTGCATAAAGCCAACTCCTGCAAGTCTCCACCAAGTGTCGAATCTTCCTTTCCGCTACACCATTTTGTTGCGGTGTATATGCACAAGAAAGCTCCCTTTCGGATGCCTTGCTCTTGACAAAACTTGTTAAAATTTATAGAAGTGAACTCTCCCTCATTGTCAGTTCGAAACCTTTTAATCTTCTTGTTGAGCACGCTTTCCACAGTTGCTTTGAACTCTTTGAACCTAAAGAAAACTTCAGACTTCTTTTTCATAAAATATACCCAAGTAAACCATGTATAATCATCAACAAGAACAAGCATATAAAGAGAACCCAAATATGATGGTGTAGTGCAAGGCCCCATCAAATCACCATGAATAAGCTCTAAAGGTGATTTGCACCGTGAAAAAGACTTGTCAAATGGAAGACGATGTGCCTTACCATACTGACAACCCTCACATACTTCATCACTACCAAAGGTAGTCAACATAGGCAACCCTTTCACCAAATTTTTTAGAACCATAGCTTTTAATTTATCCATGCTAAGATGTCCCAATCTAGCATGCCAAATTGATGCTCCATCATTTGTACTCATTTTATCAACATAGGAAACTGTAGATGCTAAAACAAATAAATCTTTAATTCTCTTACCCGTATGAACGACATCAGCATCCAAAATTCTAATATTCTGAAGAAACTTCACATCCTTTGGCCTAAACAAGACATAGTTACCAGCATCAACAGCATTGACCACCAAGAAGAGGTTCTTTTTCATTCCGAGAACTTGAAACACGCTTTTAAGTGTGATTTTGTCATTTCCATCGCCATCGATAGTCACGACTCCTTCCTTCTTAACAGGATGAATGGAATTGTCTGCAATGAAGATTGCGTCATTTCCTTTGTAATCTCGGAAGCTTGAAAATTTGGATTCATTGCCAGTAAGATGATGCCCACAACCTGAATCGAAGACCCAATCATTTTTATAATTGACTGATGACAAGGCATCGATCTTAGTGGCTCCTGCCATAAAGCACTCTCCTCACTCTTCTTCAAGTCTAGATTCACCTTCCTTCTTGGCTACAAATCCTTCTTTGAGTTTCACACGGCAATCTTTCTTTATGTGTCCAAGTTTACCACATCGATAACACTTGACACCTTTTTTAATTTCATATCGCTTCTCGAATGATTCTCCACCATCTCCATGCTTGCTAGAATCATCATTTTTGCCTTTGTCTATTTCCTTGCTGAAATATTTCTTTTTGTTTGAAAAGAGAGCATCACTTTCATTTCCCGAAATGGAACATCCCGCCATTTGTCTAGCCAATGATTCTTGTGACGTGAGAAGACTTTCAAACTCTACTAAGGTGGGTTGAACAGCCTAACCTTGAATAGACGTAACATAGGGAATATACTCCCTCTTTAATCCACGAATAATATGCTGTTTCATTCGTGCCTCCGATATAGGTTTTTCTGAATCAATGGCTAAAATCTCCGAACAAAGATTTTTAATCTTCAAGAAAAATTGAGAAATAGAGAGATCACCTTGAGTTGTATTTGCCAATTCGTTCTCCAATAGTTGCAATCGAGCAATATCCTTTTTATTGAACAATCCATCAAGGTTAGTCCAAATCTCACCAGCCGACTTACAGCCGATGATATGCTCAAATAGCCCATGAGAAATAGATCTCTTCAAGATAGATTTTGCCTTTGCATTCGCTATCCGCCATTTCTTCAAGTTATCGACGTTCTCCAGAGTATTTTTCGGACGATTCACATCATCACCACCAACAACCTCCCATAAGTCTTCCCCAACAAGACAAGACTCCATGCACGACCTTCATATCTTGTAGTTAGAATGGTTGAGCACCTCAACCCCAAAATTGTTAAAGTGTCCACCCGAATCCATTCCCACACCACCAGTTGATCTTCTTCACCAAGGATGAATCACCACCACCCTTGAAGCTCTGATACCATGTGAAAAAATACGATGTCCAAAAAATAGGAACAACCGATTTTCAAGTAGTGCAACAAAATTACACTAGCCCAAGGACTCACAACCAAAAGTAGAAGAAAGATCAAAAAAATATGGGGAAAATATACTTCTCACTTATGAAACATTACAACAATGGAAAAACTTGGGTTGGACCACACTTGCACAAGATAGGAGAAGGTTTTGGTAAGATATGATGGAATAAGAGGCTAGGAAACATGCCTAAGGAATATAGGGTTAGGGAAGGGTTCTAGAGAATTCTCACACTTGATTAACAAGATAGGTATGACTTTTCATGAGACCAAGGAAGAACAACGAATTTGGCTTAGAAATGATAATAATGTCTCATGTAAATGTGTAAGGTTGTCTTGAAAGATGAAATTGGTTGAATGAGGGTAGTGGTGGTTAGATGACCAAGATAGAAGGTGATAAGGTGAAAAGGCTAAGAATGACATGAGTCATCCATCATGTGCAAATGAGACCCCCCACAATTAAACTTACATAAAATTTATCACTACATCACTCAAAACAAAAACAAGAAAATTAATAACTATGGATTCTAGAAAATACACTTTAAAATTTAACAGTTACTAAAAATGATGTAGTTCTTAAAATTACTTTTGGACTTGTGATTGATCACTATTGAATTTTGATCAAATTATGATTTTAAAAGCCACTTCATTTTTTGAAGGACAAAATAATAATAATAATAATAACAAGAGTGACATCTATCATTACTCATAATAATAAAACGACAAGATTTTGTCACCATGTCTGATGTTATATACATAACGCAAAGGAGCTTTAGATCATTACAAAATTTTAGGTTTCCACCGATGATGAATTTCAACAAAAATGTTTTGAAGTGTTACCATCAATTAACACCAAAAATGTCTCTCCCATCAATACCAAAAATTATCCCAAGTCCTGGATTTTCCTCTGCTAAAAGAAATACTTTAGGTTATTAGTAAAGGGTAGTGGCAAAAAATAAAATCAGCAGTTAAACACTTTTGGACACTTGAAAGAGCCAAACCCAAATTTGGAGTTTCAATGGTTAATTAGCACATTTGCATCTCATATGATATTGTCTACCTAAAATTGCCATTTTATTGGTAATGAGTAATGTTATGGGATAAAGTTTTCCTTCAAACTGGGTTCGAGGAATTTCCTTCAACCTAGTCTATACATGTGTCCATTTTTTTAATAATATGTAAGATGCAAATAAGTTTTTAATAACATTTATTCCAACTTTGTCCTTACTATTAAAAAAACATATACATATCACATGTTTTAGGGATACATGTCATTTTTATAAACTAGATTGAAGGAAATTCCTCCAATCTAATTTAGATGAAAACTTTTTTACAATGTTGATGTGGCTGTGTCAAATCTTTATATATTACATTTTTATTATACAATGTTAATGTGGCAATATCAACTAACTTTAATTTTTTTTTTTTTTTTTGACAAAGATTTGATTCAAGGATTAGTCGGGATTACTATATCAATATTGTGAGTGAAAAATACTCATGAATCATTATATTTACTTCAAACTTCAAATGCACGAGTTCACACTTTTCAAAAAAAAAAAAACACACACACACACATGCACATGCACACACACACAAGTCTATTATTATTATTATTATTATTTCTCTAATCAAATAGGAAAAGGGTTACAAGTAATTAAAATACTGAAAAGAGGTAGGCTTCCCTACAATAGACCAAAATACAGAAATTAACAGTGTAGGTAACAGAAACAAAGTAAGAAATAGGTCAAATAATTAGCTCAATCCTCTTAAAGGGACCGCATAAAGTGGTTTTAAATGCAAAATGAGTACAAGAAGAGTCATAAACCTCATGAGGTTTACAAACCTTAATTATATGTGTAAGAACCCCATAAGGTTCAAACCCATATGCACTCCTAGCAAAGAACATCGACCACCCTAGGGGAGTCAATATAGAAAAAACACTAATAAGATCCATATCTGGAAAAGACACTGGTAAGATCCAAATCTGAAATCGATGGGAAGGGAGTACTATCTATGGAAGCACTAGTCTCCACTACAAAAATAAACAATAAAAATAGAGGGAGGCTAAAACCCAAATAAAATAATAGGAAATACATGGAAACAAAGGAAGACAGAAAAATAAAAACAAGCGGAAATGCAACACAAAACCCAACAACCAACAATGGTGGTAGTGATGAAGGTGGAGGAGTGGCCTGAGGAGTGTATTGGATAGTACTTGCCACACAACACTATTAGGATACTTCCCACACTTGTCTATAGATATATTTTGAAAACACATGTTCATTTTTTCAGGGGTAGAAATTGACTTGTTATTTATATGTAAGTAAGAAAAAAAAAAAAGAGAAAAGATAGTAGATCGTGCGACCACCCTCAAAGGAAGAGTGGGGTGGTCATGCAACCACTCCAAACAAGAAAGAGGTGGTCGTGCCGTTAAACTTGACAAAGAGTGCTACCACCATGACTTTTTACCTTCTTATTTTGTTTCTTCAAGTTTTTTAAAAACATTTCTCAAACCTAAATGCTTTTCAAAACACTTTTTTTCTGTTTACCAAACGTTTTTTGTTTTTTTTTTTTAAGTATTTGTATCTAGTTATATACCCATAATTCGATACAACATAAACCCGGCGGACTCAAGAATCCAAATTGTCACCTCTCACTGTGGATCTGGGCTCGTGTTCTGCCAAAATCATATTTTCAGTTAGTTAGTCGGTAGAGCATTTAAAACGCATGGACTGAGTTCAAAACGAGTCAAGCGTGAATAGACCGGAATATAAAACGGAGCACACGTGTCCCATTACAATCATATGATACGTAGCTCATCTTTTTTCAGTTGGGCAGTGTAGGTAGAGCATTTAAAACGCATGGGACTGAGTTCAAAACGAGTCAAAGCGAGAATAGACCGGCGTATAAAACGGAGCTCACGTGTCCCATCACAATCATATAAATACCCCCGAGGCCCCGACCAACCTTTTCTCTGCTGCCACATTCCAAACCGAACCATTGAAGGACACATATGAAAGATGACACTCTTTTTTTTGGACAGTTATTAAAGTTGATTAAAAGAATTTCATACAAATTAATATGTAGTTAGTTTATATAAATTCATCTAATAAAATGACATGCGTTTAATAATGATTAAAAAACATGTAAAAAGTATTTATAATTAAAATAATAAAAATATAAATTATTCTTTTAGTGTTCTCTTAATTGTGATGTTACTTTTCAAATTACTAATAAATTAAAAATCAATAATAATAATTTTAAATTCAATCGTAATTTTAAAAGTTACATCACAGTTGTGAGAACATTAAAAGAACAACTAACATTTCTCTTAAAATAAATATGTATTCTCATAACATTCTCAGCAACTATCTTAAAACTGCTTCCATTCTTACATAAAAAAATAATAATAATAAAAAATCACAAAAACTCACCTACAACAGCTTCCATATGATTGTTACATAATTTACCTGTAGCAATCCACATAATTTATTATAATCATAAAAGATATTCTCTTTATTATGCAAAATAAATAAATATGAAAATAAAAAAATAAAGTAAAATATATATATTATATTTTAATATTAAAAGAAAATATAAAGAGAAAAGGAAGCTGCTGTCTCACGTGTTTAACAGAATTTCTAGCAAATTTCTGTCCATCTTTCGCCTTCTTCTTCTTCTACGGACAAAAATTTGCTACTAACGCAAATTTCTGTCCTTCTTCTATTTCTCTGCTGCCTCCCCTCTCCGTCTTTCTTACTCCCTCCTCCATTTCTTCTTCTTCTGGTTCTTCTTCTAGGCTTTGCGGAATGGCGACCATGGAGAGCTTGATAGGCCTCGTGAATCGGATACAGAGGGCGTGTACGGTCCTCGGCGACTACGGTGGTGGTGAGGCTGCTTTGCCTACACTATGGGAGGCCCTTCCTTCCGTCGTCGTCGTCGGTGGTCAGGTCCTCTCTCTCACTCGATCACACACACACAAACTCTGTTTCTCTGTATGTGTATCATGAATGAATTTGTTTATGTATGACGTCTTTGGTAAGTCTGTTTCTTGGTGTGTTTTCAAGTTAATGTAGTGGTTTTGGCCTTGTTCTCTCTCTCGCCCTCTCTATGCGAGTATGTACGTTTGTACGTATGTATGCGTGTGTAGTGTGATTTGCTGATTTGTGGTGTGTTTTGGATGGGAGTGTAGAGTTCGGGAAAGTCTTCGGTGCTGGAGAGCATAGTCGGGCGTGATTTTCTTCCCAGGGGATCAGGTAGGGTTCGTGATTTTTTTTTTTTTTTAAATGCTTTTGTTTTCATTTTGAATTTGTAGTCTCTTTGGTTGATGAGAAATTGGAGGAAACCAAAAAAATTAAAAAAAAAAGATAATCGTTTATTTTTAGATTTAATGTTCTTATATTCCCATATGTTTGTATATATATATATATTTGATATGTCCACAAAAGGGAAGGGAGAGGGGAGATTCGAAGTAGTGGCTTCACTTCATTAAACGCCGCAACCAATTGAGCTATCCCTTGAAAATATGTTCCCATTGTTAAATCCAGAGAACTGAGAAGGTTTTTTTTTTTTTTTTTTTTTTGACATGTCCACACAAGAGGGAGAATGGGGGATTCGAACTAGTGACCTCCGCTTCATGAGACGTGATCCCAGCCGATTAAGCTACCTATTGGGGACATTGAGAAGGGTGTTGATAGCAACTCAAAAGATAAAATTAAGTCCCCAAGAGGTAACTCAATCGGCTAGGACCACGCCTAATGAAGCGGAGGTCACTAATTCGAATCCCTCTCCCCCCTCTTGTGTGGACATATAAAAAAAAAAAAAAAAGACAAAATTAAACTAAAATATAGNAAATAGTAAAATTGATTTAAAGAGAAAACTGCAACGATAGATTTTTTTTTTTGGAAAGTCCACATACCCCTCAAATTATTACTTAATTGATAATGTTTTATCAAACTTTCAATTGTGACAATGTCCTTCCAAACTACCAAAATATTGTTAATGTCTCCCTTAGTGATGAAACTACCGTTAGTAATAAAAACAAAAAAAAAAATACTAAAACTTTTACAAAAAACCTAAAACTGAAAAAAAAATAAAATAAAATAAAATTCAAGGGGTGCCCAAATTTAAAAATATATATAAAAATCCTTTTTATAAGAAAAAAAATTTAAAAATTGATTTTTTAAATAAAAATTCTGTTTTTTTTTTTAAAAAAAAATCGTTTAAAAAAATCATTTTTCTTTAAATAAAAATTTCGTTTAAAAATAATAATAAAACAATATTTTTTAATTAAAATTTTTGTTTAAAAAAATTCAAATTTATAGGGGTATTTTTGTCTTATTGAAAAATATATACGAACATTTTTATCTTTTTGCTAGCCTTGAAGGGGCATTGACATTATTTTAGTAGTTTGCTTTGGATGGATATTGTTACAATTAAAAGTTTGGGGGAACATTGTCAATTGGACAGTAATTTAAGGGAGTATGTGAACTTTACTCTCTCTTTTTTGGCACAAAAAATAATTTTTCCAAAAAATGTTTATATGAATTTATTCGATTTTATGCATGACAAAACTAGTGAATTAATTCACAGGGAATTTTAACATGCCCGAGTCTACACTAAATTAAATAATTATACAGAATAATTAATTTTCCAAATGATTTAAGTAATTAAAAATATAAAATTTAAGGGAGAATATATTTTAGTCCCTTGAACTATCACTATTTTTGTACTTACACCTTGAAATTTTAAAAGTGATATTAGGGCCTCCCATACTACCATCGATTGTCAAATTGGACACTTTACATTTTTCTCCATACCTTTAAAATTATTCAAAAATAATCATTTGAATTTTTTTTAAAAAAAAAAAAAATCTAAAAACAACAAAAAGGGGTGGCCCTTTTCATTGTAGCCTCCTTATTTATTATTATTTCAAATGGTTATTTTTATTTTTATTTTTTGAATTTTATTTATTAATAACTTCAAGGGTATTTTGGAGAACAAAAGCAAAAATGTCTAATTTGACTAGTAGTGGTAGTATGGGGAGCCTCAATGTCACTTTTAAAGTTTGAAGGCATAATTGCTAAATAGGTGATAGTTTGGGGGCTAACATATATTTTCCCCAAACCTTAAACATTAAATTAAAAACTAATAGTATTGTTAAGAAAATACCAATAAAAGAAAATAAATGAGCAAACCATGTGACAAGCATATGCTATTTTAAAAAAAAAAAAAAGTGTTTCTCACATGTTAAATGATACATGACACTTTAAGAAAATGTGTTGAAGGAAATTCCTCCGACCTAGATTGGAGGGAATTTTTGTCCCCAATAAAATTTAGGGACTTCATCCTTAGCAAGACTTCCAGCAAGCCATCACACCAAAAAAAAAAACTCTAAAAACTAAGAAGAAAACTTAAAAACTATTTTAGGGATGCTAAACTATGAAAATTTGGCATAATGAAGTCCTTAAATAGGCTTTGGAAACCCTTGTCTAATCAAACATGAGCTTCAGCACTACCTCATTAAACACGTTTGCTCAAGCGAATGTCACGTGAAGGTTTTTTTTTTTTTTTTAAACTAACTTTCATAAAGAAACTAGCTGAGAACAGCCACAAACAAACGAGATACAGTACAAGCTAAGAGACAGCCAAACAGCTGAGAAACAGCCAATAAGCTAACTACAAACCTCAACAATAGAACCAAAAGTAAAAGCAACGCAAATGGCAGAATCTGGATCTGGTTCAAAAGAACCAAACTACAGGCAATGGCTAAGAGCAAACAAGGCCCGCCGGGCCTATCCCAGGGCCGCACCACACGGCTTTGAGTGCAATAAAACTCGGTAAAGAGTTCATTGCGATTTGGGCAAACAAACTCGATGAAGAGTTCGTTACTGTGAAGGCAACAACGACTGAGACGAGGTTGTTGCAAAGGAAGTACTGTTGATGACCGAAATAGAACCGTTGTAGGGGCTGCAAAGAACTCAGTGGACAGAAAACAAACAAAGAAAATACAAAGGGACAACATAAATTGAAAGACAGTTACATGACATAACAAAAATAACTCAAACAACAGCAGCTACAATGTCAAGTGAAGGTTGAGTGAACTTTATATCTCCAATTAGTCGCAATCTCGCTTGAGCCAACTTCTAGTGAACTTTCTGTTTGAATCTCGCTTGATCTGCACCAAATTTTCAGGCTTTGTTTATAGTCTATTTTGACCTAGTGAACATTAGAATTAGGAATATTTGAGTGAAATAAAAAATTATAGCATATTAAATCAGCTTTTCAATGCCACTAAGTATACATTCATCTGATAGTAGAATCAAAAGATATGACAGTTTTACTTCGACTAGGTTGCTTTTGCAGTTTTGATAAAACTTGGTTTTCTTCATCTTTACTTGCTAGAATTAATTCCAAAGTCCTAGAAAAGGCAAATACTGAACATTATTTTATGCACAAAATCAATTATTGAACATTATTCCAAAATCATATAAAAAAAAAGGCATGAATTAACACAAAGTATGATAATGCTCCCTAATAATGATATATATATATATGTAAAATTAAGTTATTATCACAATGGTAGCAGGCTTGGTTGAATAGAGTTTAAATTTTATTTTTTTAGAAGTTTTTTGGTTTTTCTACTTGTTCTGATTAGGTATTTGTCTCTCTGTGTATTTGGGTTGCATCCTTCTTCTTTTTTATAAAATTCCTATTCCTTATATATATATATATATATAAAAAGAAAAAAAAGAAGAAGTTGGGTGTTTCTTGAACCTTAATGGTTCTATAACATCATTTTTCCCCTACAATTTCTCAGCGATCAAACAGAGATATTTTGATTAATCAATTTTTGTACATAAAAGAAACACAAATTTGAAAACTGTAAAATATGATTTTAAATTTGTTTTTTTCTTTTCTGCGTCTAGTATAGAAGGGTTCTTTTTTTTTTTTTTTTTTTGACATGGTAAAGAAGGGTTCTTGATATTTAATATCATACATTTTCCAGGGATTGTGACAAGGAGGCCTTTAGTCTTGCAGCTGCAGAAGACAGAACAGGCCGGGCCACAGGAGTATGCTGAGTTCCTTCACTTGCCGAACAAAAGATTTACTGATTTCTGTATGTCATTTGTTGTGCAAATGATGAGATATGGTTACACTATTTAATGTTTTGGGGTGGAACTGCTAGCGCACTTGATTAGAATAATAAAGTTCTTATAGAATGGAGAAATCAAAAGATTTTCTCTTGCTTATGTGTTTTGTCCTCATCTTTGTAATCTTGCAGTTCCTGGTAATTCTGGATTGTCTTTGTTTACTTATTTCATGAAAAATGACCTTTTCCCATTTGTAATTTAGAAATCTAACACAATTTTTTGATGCCTCATGCTCAAACCTTGCTTGAAAACGTATGCTAAAAAATTGTTACAGCAATGCAAACTTTGAATTTCCTTGTCCTTTCTCACATTTGAAAATTGGAAATTGCAAGGTTGTTTGACTGTCTTATTTTTCTTACACAGCTTTGGTTAGGAAGGAAATTCAGGATGAAACTGATAGATTGACTGGGAAGTCGAAACAGATTTCTCCTGTTCCTATTCATCTCAGTATCTACTCCCCAAACGGTAATGGAATCTAGACTTGGAGTTAGGAGTCAAGCATAATAGTTCCCTTTTTTTCTTTGATGGGTGGTATTTATTGGCTGCATTATTTATGAGATTGTATTTTACTCAATTTTTTAATGGTTTATTGATTTTTTTTGGTTACCTATCAGAAAAAATAATGATTTCTTACATGGTAATTTTGCTTGGTTGCTTTTTGTTGCATACAGTTTAAATATTTAATTATTGTTTATTTTTTGGCAGTTGTCAATTTAACATTGATAGATTTGCCCGGTTTAACAAAGGTTGCTGTAGGTATACTTCTTTAACTGTCCCCCTATCTCTCCCATGAAATGAAATTTACCCTTGTTGTAAGTTCTATTTTTTATCTATTAATTTTCTGAACTAGAGATGTATGTTTTTTGCCAGAGGGACAGCCAGAAAGTATTGTTCAGGACATTGAAAACATGGTTCGTTCATATGTAGAGAAGGTAATAAGAAAGTACTTCGTCCAGGTTTTTTTTTTTTTTTTTAGGTTTTTCTTTTTCATTTTGTTATGCATTTTTAGCACATATATTTTCAAATAGAAGGCATCAAGTTAGAAGAATATAATCAGTGGCACTATTCTTTAATTTCTAGTAACTATGGAATTCTGGTAGATTATTCTTTTGTTATATGTTCACTCTTTTGTCTCGATTATACAATTGGCAATCTCACAACAGTGAGATATAGAGCAAGAAACCAAGGAAAAATCTATCATGAGGGAAGGACATTTTTTAAGGAGTATTCTGTATTCGCATGATGGTATTATTTTGGTTAATTAACCTGCTCCTTGATTTATTGTTTGACGAGTTCTAACTTGATAACTACTTATGTTGCCTTTGAAAACATTTATATCCATGGAACTGTTTATTAGAGATTTATGGAGGAGTGTTAACTTGTAGTCTTATCATGGAAAATTAGAATGGCTAAGGTTTTTTTTTTTTTTTGCTTTTCTCTCTCATATTCGTGGTTTGTATTTTCAATAATTGTTAAATTGCCATTTATCCTAAAAGTTTAAGTTGATAAGAAATAATAAATTTAATTGTTTAATTAAAAAATTGTATTTAATTGTTTATGGTCCATGCCTTGGTTTTGTTTTGGTTCAAGCTTATGCATTTAAATTCATTGGTTATATCTGCAATTTGTTGGAGTTCTTGATAGTTTTGTTGCTTCAAGTTCTCTGAAAGCTTTTAGAAATTTTTTGGTTCTTGGATTACAGCCAAATTGCATCATTTTGGCCATAACTCCGGCCAATCAAGATGTAGCAACATCTGATGCTATCAAGATTGCTAGGGAAGTTGATCCAACAGGTATACTTTCTGTACATTGTTTCTAGTTATCTCTCAATACAGCCATATATGAATGTATTTTCTTAGGTATGCATTCGTGGTTTTTCTCTAATACTTTTTCTTTAATATGGAGATTACGTTTTCCTTTTTTAGGTGAACGGACATTTGGCGTGTTGACAAAGCTTGATCTGATGGATAGAGGAACAAATGCTTTGGATGTAAGAATCCTTCTTATGTATTCAGCTTCAAATTCTCTGAAATTTAAAAGTTTGGCTGGAAGCAAACGATGCTTCTCAATCCATCTAACCTATAAAATGCAAGATGGGGCATTGTTGAAGTATGTTTCTCATTTTATTTTAGAAGATATTCTGTGCTTAGTATCCATTATGTAAAACCCAACAAAGCCCTCTTGAATAGTTGATTTAGAATAAACATCTATATGTTTACTTGTTTGCCAATGATCGTGCTATTTCAAATGAAAATACCATATTAGGACAGAGGTTGTATTGTTTTGTCAGAATCTTCCAGTGAGTTGATTATCTAAGCGGTCGTTTTTTCTAGTTGTATCTTGAGTAATTTTATTTCCCCTAAGCTATGGATGTACCTGGTGACTCTTTAGGAATCATATAGTACATTGAAAAAGAGAAGAAACGCAGGCTTCCCAAGGGTCCAAAGGGTCTTTCTATTTTTTTGTGCATCACTAGAAAATTGCATGTCGATTGATTGTTTTCCTTGTACTTTTATACATCACTCGTATTTGTTTTGTTGGCTATGGTAATTGTTAATTTTTCTGCATTTTGTAATTTATACATCACTTGTCTGCCACATAGACACGTTGATGCAGAAAGGTTAGGTTCTCTTAATATGGTTTCCTGTCATTTTAAAGGTTCTTGAAGGAAGATCTTATCGGCTTCAACACCCTTGGGTTGGAACTGTAAACCGTTCACAAGCTGATATAAACAAAAATGTCAACATGATTGCTGCTCGGCAGAGGGAGCTTGAGTTTTTTGCCACAAGTCCTGATTATGGACACTTAACCAGCAAAATGGGCTCTGAATATCTCGCAAAACTTCTTTCAAAGGTTTTGTTATATCCTGCTTATCTTCATTTGTAATGTGGATGACTAGCTTTCTACATTTATTTTTTCTAACTCTATAAACTATGGCTGGTTACGTTTTTGATATTGTTATCATTTCAGCATTTAGAATCTGTAATTAAAGCTCGCATACCAGGCATTACATCCTTGATTAATAGAAGCATTGATGAACTTGAAGCAGAGTTGGACCATCTTGGTAGGCCTGTTGCTGTTGATGCTGGGGTGAGGAATTCATAAATGTGTCATTTATTTTTAGTGTTGACATATGAATTGTCTGATGATATTTATTGTAATTTTTTTATAATGTTTATCAGGCCCAGTTATATACTATCCTAGAGTTGTGCCGTATATTTGACCAAATTTTCAAGGAGCATTTAGATGGAGGGTAATGTATTGTGCTTTGTTTCTTCTTTCTTTCATTGCTTTAAATCTCATCTCAGCTGCTAGTTGGGAGCCAAACAATGATGCATCTGATGATTCGTTTTGATTCTATTGGCAAGTAATTCCTATATCCCTGTTATTCCTATTTATATTCCTTTGCCAAGTCTCAGGCGACCTGGTGGTGATCGGATTTATGGAGTTTTTGACCACCAGCTTCCTGCTGCTTTGAGGAAGCTTCCATTGGACCGTCATCTTTCACTGCAAAATGTAAGGAAAGTGGTTTCAGAAGCAGATGGGTACCAACCTCATTTAATTGCACCTGAGCAAGCTTACCGACGCCTCATCGAGGGTGCACTTAATTACTTCAGAGGCCCAGCGGAAGCTTCTGTAGATGCTGTAAGCGCTTCTGTTTTTCTTTTTTCTTTTTGTCCTCATGGTTAAATGGTTGTGCCTGAGGCCACCTGACTCATGGAATGAACATTTTGTTTCTTGGGAGAAGGGGGGGTTTATAGGGGGAGTCATACAAAGGTGTCATAAAGATGATGTCCATTGAGATCTCTAGAAGCAATGTATATTTACATGTCATGAATTCTATTTTTGTTTCCACTGCTATGAAAAACAAAATTGAATGCTTTTCCATGTCTTTTCAAACTTTAATAAATTGACTAGCATTGCAACTCTAATTAGTTTCTCTTTTTGGGAATATGGTATTGCAGGTTCACTTCATATTGAAGGAACTTGTTAGAAGGTCAATTGGAGAGACTCAGGTTCAAAATCAAGAAAGTTCACTATTTCCATAGCAGCAACAATTTACCAGCCCAGGAAAATCAAGGTTTTTTTTTTTTTTTTTTGAATGGTGCAGGAGTTGAGGCGCTTTCCAACTCTTCAAGCTGAAATAGCAACAGCTGCCACTAAAGCATTGGAGAAATTCAGGGAAGACAGTAAGAAGACAACTTTGCGAATGGTGGAAATGGAATCTTCGTACCTGACTGTGGATTTCTTCAGGAAACTACCTCTGGAAATGGAGATGGGAGTAAATCCATCTGGCTCCTCTGCAGATCGATATACAGAAGGGAACTACCACAGGATAGGATCAAATGTTTCCTCTTATGTTAAAATGGTATCAGAGACACTCAAGAATACCATACCGAAGGCAGTGGTTCATTGTCAAGTGAGGGAGGCCAAGCGGTCTTTACTTGATCATTTATACATACAAGTGGGCAAAAAAGAGGTATTGAGCGATATTTGCCACTCTCTTCCCCAAATTAGGCTTTAATTTCAACCCTTTTGCTGACAGAATATTGTGAATTTATAATGGGAAAAATGCTAAAATAGTCCCATCCATAGTTTGGAGTTCTAACAAATAACTCTTTAGGGTTTAAAAAGTGACTATACGCTTCTTGGGATAAGTCAAAGCTCGAACCACATTGACCAATTTAGCATTTTTCCCGTTACAGTGAGGCATTTAATAGATAACAGGATCCTCAGGCCTGCTCCCACTAGAATCATACTAGATGTTCCCAGTTACAATTTGAAATATAATGCTCATTTGGAAAGTACCTTCAAAGGATCTGACACAATTGCTCGACTTCCATTGTTGGTTAACAAGTGTAGCATTTTCTTATTTTATCAAACAAATTTACAGCAGTATACATGTGAATTTTAGCCATTTCCAATTCATCCTTCTGAATGATGAGAGAAGGTAGTTTCTTCTGTAGGGCAAGCAACTCTCAGAACTGTTGGATGAAAATCCAGCATTGATGGAAAGGAGACAGCAACGTGCAAAGAGGCTTGAGTTATACAAGTCTGCAAGAGATGAGTTTGATTCAGTCTCATGGTCCAGATGAGGTGCATCTTTCCCTGTCTCATTCTACCCTACCACGTTTTTCAAACATTATCCACTTCAATATATTTTGGGTATTTACTTCATTCGAATTTAAATAAAAAAAATTAATTGCTTCATAGGCTTATATTTTGTTTCAAATAATGACCGATGTTTTCTTCTAATTTTTATTTTTTTACCTTGCGCACTCATTGAGGGACATGGTAAGAAAGATCAGACTGTTAGTTTCTCTGTTGGCACTATTTTAAATATAGACGTATTTTTTGTATTTTGCTTGGGTGTTAGTTTATTATGAAGTAATTGTGAGTAAAAAATTGTAGGTTTTATGATTACTTCAAACTTCAAATCCACATGAGTTCTATGTATTACATTGGTCTTTCTTAAAAGAAAATGAATACAAACCAAACTCTAAAATTTCAAGTATATTGGTAGGAGTAGCAATAGCTCCTACTCCTACCAATATACTTCTCAATTTTCACTTTTTCTAAACACAAACCCAAAACGCTTATCAAAAATTTTACCAGACATGCCCACAAATTTTGATGGTTGGAGATGAATATACTAACCCAGGGCAGCTATCATTCTTTTTAAGAACATTACGGAGTATCTAAAAACATAACTAATTCTCCAAAAAGTGCCCCACAGACATAAAGGTCAAAATGTACTTTTATTTTATTATTGACTAAATAATAATATATCAATAGCAGCTGGACCAAAAGGCTCCCTTTCAAATAAATTATTGTAACAGTTTTGAGTTTAGCAAGGAAATTTATATGAATGTTTCAAGCTTGCATCTGTAGAAGTAGCTCATTTCCTATCAAGCTCTTCTAAAGCTGCCCACAATTTCGGATCTTCATAATCCTTTATAAGGAAGGATGGCTTTGCTTCCAGCAGTAATCGTTCTGGATTCCTGGTAGTTAGACCAACTACCGGCATCCCGGCCGCCACTCCTGCTTTAATTCCCGAAACAGAGTCCTAGCAGAGCAAAAACAAAACAAATACCAAATTTCAGGGAGTGCAAGCTAGACAAACTTCTGAAAAGAACATGACCTGAGAAGAAGGTAGACCTCAAATACAAAAGTGTGATCCTTTGATACATTGAGCATTTCAAGGGCCTTCAAGTAAGGTTCTGGGTGTGGCTTGGCATGGTCACATTCGCTTCCGAGAATAAGAGCTTCGAAGAAATCTGACAGGCCGAGTTTTGAGATCATGAGCTCTGCATTTGGTCTTGGAGCATTGGTGACTGCAGCCCGTTTCAACCCGCGATCTTCAATCCATTTTTTCACTTTATATATGCCACTCACAGGCTCTAATTGTTCTGCGGCCAATCTGTGTTGTTTCATCAACGAAATTATTATATTGTCTGAGCTTGAACAGGTTTCCAATTAGAGAAGAAATATGTACCTTCGGAACATGGCTTCCTTTTCATCCGTGAACTTTAAGCCCCGTTGAACATCATCAGGGAAGAGTACTGCAACAATATCATTGTTATGCTTGCCAGCAATATTCTCAGCGAAGAATTCCTCAGTAATTGGAACCCCTCCATTAAATCCAATCTGTAAACTACCAAAATTTCTGTTAATCCTCCATAAGTACTTCATACAGAATTATGAGCTCTTTCTTTGGTTAAACAAGAACTATGCATGTATGCATTTTGTTATGGTGAATGCAATATCCTTGGATGCAAAAGTATGAACTTCTTTTGATAAATAAAAATTTATTTCTGGTGTAAAAAAGAAAGTGACATAAAGAATACAAACTTGAACCAGAGATCTCAATCTTTTTGAGAAAATCTATAACTGTTTCGGGCAAGTTAGGGAAAGAAACTTGACCTCTTGAAGCATTTCACGGAAGGCAAAGTAGTGAAGTGGATCTGAATCACATAAAGTTCCATCTACATCAAATAGTACTGCTTGAAGAGGAGCAAGTGCAGCGAGAGAACTTTTGCTGGTTCCACAAAATGAAGAAAATAAGGCAAAAGCACAACCAAGTGACATAATAATAAAATAAAATACATGGTGCTAAAAGTTTTTGAAAATATATAAAAAGCAGCATATCAAGAGTTCAGATCATCCAGTAACTATATGCAGCTTACTGTATGTATTAAAAGGGAACCACTAGATGGTGGTTCCCAATCAACATTTTATGCTAACATGGTAGGCAACTTTGCCCTAACACAGAAGACATGGACTCCTATAAACACCAAAAATTTATCTACAATTTTTTATTTTTTTCCCATTCTTAATCTGGGCATCATTGGCAACACCATAACAAAAAATGAGAAGGCTATTCATCTAATGGTTGATATAGATCCCAACACATAAGTTGGACTCTTACTCAAACCATAAAATGACAACATTTTTTGTGAACAAGTTACACAAGAAATTCAGATGCTACTCCAATTAAAATGGTATCCTTTCAGTTCCATGAAGTATACAAAGTACATAACCCCAAATTACATACAGAAACATCTAACAATTGACAATTTTCTTGTGTACATGATCTATCAACAGCTATGGCAATGACTTGTAGCATTATATCAGTCAATGGTTCCTATTTCACAGATATTTTGGTAAAGATGGACTTCAGCAATTCCTATGAAGTTAATGGGATTAACTGATCATATTTACCAGATATTCGTCTACAAAAGGAAGCATGAATTTTGTAAAGTCTCTCCCATGGACTACTTACTATAAAGTTGAAAACTTTACAAATGATAAACAAGCAAAAATTTCAACTCGCTATGCTTTAGCATCCATTTAGTATTAAGCATAAAGTGTGGCAATTTCTCATCAGAGGAAATAATACGAAATAGCCAAACATGACCACAGGAGGAAGAAAGAAGCAACATCTGATATGCAACCGACCACGTCGAGCAAGAGTATGCGCAGAGAAAACAGCTCTAGTACATGGGAATATAAGAGAAAATAACAAAGATGAAGACAAAATACAGAACCATCTGAATGAAAATAAACCTAATTACCAGAAGAGAAAGTACTAAAATTAAAAGAAAAAAATAACTAAAATAGAGAAGTTAACTAGGAAATGAGATGATAAGCATCAGAACTCTATTTAAAAAAATCCAAAATTAAGAGGAGACACCAATCTGGGACAAGTCCATTTCGATCTCAAGCATGAAAAGTCTAATGATTAATGAACATGAACCAAGTGAAGGACAATACACTATCGCAATTAAGAAAATAAGAAATGTCTTTATCAACAGAAGCAGATGCTATGAACAGAATATGCAATTAATAGTTCCCAAAATAGAGAATTGAAAAGCACAACTTTTAGCTGGCCCACAATTCAAAACAATCCGAAACGTAAAATTCACCCAAAAAAAAAAAAATGATGACTGGTGAACATGAACCAAGTGAAGGACTGAATCACACTATCACAGTTAAGAAAGAAAGAACTGTCTATATCAATAGAATTAAAGCGGATGGTATGAACAGAATGTGCAAGTAATAATTCCCATTATACAGATTTGACAAACACGACTTTTTAGCTGGCCCACTTTTCAAAACAATCCAAAACGTAAAATTTCACAAGCACACAGAAGAAAATTTTGGATTTTGATGATATAGAATTGAACGATATCCAGACCAATGAGAATCTCTAACAGGTTGACTTTGGTGCAATAACCCAGAATGTATAAGAAACCAGAATTTCATATGATGGGTACAAGGAAAATCATATGATATATAACAGTACCCCAAAATATGTTACTGAAAACAAAAAACGTAACACAACTACCAAATTTATGGAATGGAATATAAACTGACACTGCATGGAAACGAAAACTCCTAAAACTTGTCCATCAGTGGCATTGTGTACAAGAAAAATTTTCACTACAAAGGTTGAAGAATTAAGATCAACCCAGATCAAATCTGCGGCCATTCTTCCCAGAACGATCACATGAAAGCACAAAAAGAGACAGAAAATTTACCTCGCCTTATAATTTTCACCACTTGGGGCCGTCATTACTTGTTGGGTTTGAGGTAGGCGATTATCCAAGGTTTTTCTTTGCCAATACCTGTTTCGGGAAATGGGTATTTGGGACTTGGGAGCAGATCGTTAGCGGAGGTAGTGAATTATGAAGAGGGATAAGCGAAGAATGAAAAACCTCCCTCATAACTTTTAACATTATTATTAGACTCCCCTAAGGTTATGAATTTTACACAATTTTAAACTGGTGGTGGTGGTGGACATCCCACAAAAACAAAAATGAGCTTAGAAAATACCCATCATAAGAAATATATTAAAATTTTACAGCAAGCAAAAAAAACATAAAGTACAGAGGTTGTTAACAAATAACCAAGAGTCTAGGGGTTAGTCAAGAAAAGAAAAACACATTCCTGGGTGTTTCTTAAATTTCTCAAGCATATTCGCTTAACCTTTTTCAAATGTCCTGGAAATTTGGAGCCCTTCCAACCAACCAACTCACCTGGCCCCTGGCGGCCAAATCAGGCTTCCCTCTCTTACACGTTTATTGATCCTTTCCTTGACTGTCTTATTTGTACGACAAAAATTAGACCACATGTTAAGTTAAAAGACAAGTTGGCCTTCTTCTTCTTCCTCCTCCTTTTACTTTTTTATTTTTTTTTTAATTAAAGGTATTAACAAACCATTTGAAATAAAACACTCTTTCTTCTTTTTTTTCTATTTTGTTATCGATATTTCTTCATTAATATAACAATTAAATAGAGCAAAATGCCCCTTAATAAAATGCTAAAAATATAATTTGAAATCTCCACAATAATCTTTTAAGCTATTAGAGCATTCACAATAGAAGAGTTAAATGACATTTTTATCTAAAATAACTCTTTAAATTGATAAAATACCATCTACATTGAAAAAGCTAAAAAAAATATAAAATAGATATTTTATTAAATGAGCTAAAAAAAATGCTACATGTAGCGGAACTATTAAAAGAACTATTTTCCTAAATTTTCTTCCTACGTTTTTTTTTTATTATTATTTCTTACCTGTTTTCTCTTTTTTCAAAATTTTCTCTTACTATTTCTCTTTCACATCTCATTTTTTTCAAAATTTCCTCCTAGAATTTCTCTCTCCACATCACTTTTTTTCTCAAAAGTTGAAAAATAAGATATTTAAGAAAAAAAACAATCATTATAAAAAATAAAAAAATAAAAATTAAATGATATAGATAAAAATATAACTAATCGGATGTAGGAGGCCTTTAAAAACTTATTAGCTAAACTAAATAAATTGAGTTTCAAGGAACTATTTTACATAAAAAATTAGCTCTTCCATTGTGAATGCTCTTACAATATAATATCTTTAAATATCATCATCTCCACCAGTTTCAAATGTATAGCAAAAATTTGTAACAATATCAAAAATTGTTTATCATTATGTCACGTATTGGGTTTGAGTATTGTTGAAATATATATATAAGGCTATATAGGTCGACTTTAACCTGACTAATTTAATTAAATAGTTCAGACTTTTCAACTCTAAATCTTTAATTTCATATTAAGTTCATGAGTCATGTCAAAAATTATCGGCTCTAATTAACATAACAACAAAAGCAATGGAAGAGTATCAAATATTATTGTGAGATATAGGAGGGAGGAGATGAGATTTTGGAATTAATACACTGAGGACCCATTTGGTTTGTGGAATAGGCTCCTGAAATTGAATGACTTCTTTTGTTTAATAAGTGTCTATTCTTATGAATAGCTTTTCCTGTGAAAACCACTAATTTCTTACCCATAGGAATAACAATTCTTCTAAAAAAAGAGAGAAATAGGTAGTGGAAAACCTAGAATTGCAGGGGTGGCATTTAATATGAGTTTTTTTTTTTTTTTAAAAGGTGGGGTTTTTGGTAATTTTAGTTCAACTCTAATTAGAATATATACGTTGTTATCAAACTAAATAATAAGAATAACTATTTCATTCCACTTTCCTCTATTCTTAGTAATAGGCTAATAGCTGTTCTTTTTTCCTAAGAAAATATGTAATCTGCAAACCAAACGAGCCCTAAAAGGAGATATAATTCATTTTGAGCCAATTTTGGGCCACTATTTGGGTAGCTACCAACTCTCTCATAAGGAAGTTTTTTCAAAGGCCCAGTTGAAGTGCTTAACAGCCCAAGCCTGATTTTCAAAGATTACGTGCATGCATTTAGCCAGATTTCCAGGATTCACTTCAACCAAGATGCGCACATGTGAATAAACTTTGCCATCTGCAATCATGCTTCATGAACAATATTAAGCACTTTTTAAAATGCTAATGTAGAAAAAAATAACCTAATACAGTAATACTCATACAACTATACCAGCCACCAGGCGGGTATTGCAAATGGTTTATAAAAAATGATTATTTAATTATTTAATCTTAATTAATATTCCTCTCACTTATGGGCTCAAACTCTTTTTTAATATATAATGCATGACACATTAATTATTTTAAATGAAATAGAGGTGAATGACTATATATGATAAGGTTCAAACTTAAGACATTTAACTTTGATACTTTGCCATATATATATGTGTGTGTGTGCACGCGTGCAAGCGCGTAATTGATGAGTTGTTGGCTGCAAAGAATGGGATTATTTTCTTGAAAATTCTGTAGTTGTTACTCGAGCTTATTAAGTTATCAATTATTTCAAATGATTAGATTTTAGGATAATTAATAATTTAATGCAATATGATGGTAAATGTTTTGAGTTTAAACACGACTTTATAGCTTAACTTGCATTTTGAGTTAAATATTTTATGCATTGTGTGAGAAGCGAATATAAAGGGGGGTGGGCAGGGACGACCGCCGCCAATGTATCTCAATTGTGTTTTTATTTTTATTTTTTGATAGAATGTATCTCAGTTGTTGAGAGATTGCCTAAATGTATCTCAGTTGTTGAGAAATAGTTTAGGCATACATATAAGGGGGGAAAAAAAGTTACAATATTAATCGAATGATTAAATTTATTATTTTCAATTAGTAATAGGTAATAAAAAAAAATAAAAGCACCAAAAATACCTTACCAAGAATACATGACTCATGACTCATGAGACATCTCTGTTTTCTTCATTTTTCTCTCTTTTTCCTCTCTGCCCTCCACACCACTCTCCCTACTCCCTAGTCCTCCACCGAGGCACATAAAAGCGAAAGGAGAGAGGGATTGAAATGATGAGGGTAGGGTGCATATGGCAAGACTTGTATGGTTAGGCAAGAGGCAAGGACATAGTAATTCTACACGGCACAGAGAGGGAAAAGTGAGTGATTGAGCGTGAGATAGGGAGAGAGAGAGAGAGAAATGTTTTGTCCTATATGCCCAGCAGCCCAGGCCTGATTTTAAAAAGATTTCGCGCATGCATTTTCCCGAATTCACTTCGACCATGATGAACGCACGGAAGTTAACCAAAAACAGAGCAACAGTTTCAGAACATCTTTTCCAAAGAAAAAAAGCAAGGGATTTTGGGGAGAGGAAGATTTAACAAAAATAGTAGAGAATGTAGGAATGTGCTGAAATTGGAGTATGGAAAGATGAGGAAGTATATATAGTTGTAGATATGTGTAAATGGGTAAATACTTTCAAGAGAAATGCTAGATAAACATAACATAACTCAAAATATGAAGAAAACAGAGGAGGAAGAAGATGTAAAATACAGAAAAAAAAACATGTATTTTATACAAGAAGGAAAGAGCCTATTAACATTACACATGTAAAACTAACTCCTCATCAACTAATTAACTAATTGATACAGCTCTCAAACTAACTTCAGCTGATATAACCGTTAATCATAACTATTTATATACGACTGATACAATATTCGTTCTTATTATTCAATAAGGTTGACGTTGCAAACTAACCATTTGATTAATCAATGTTAAATAATAAAAAATTAAAAAAAAAAATCTAATGATTGATCTGAAGTGCCACATCAACGTTATCGGACAATTGTAAGATAAAATATAATATCTTGCATTACTCATACTATAATAGATCATAATAGATTTTTTGACCTTTTTGTGTAGTGTCAAGTGGTTCAGGTAGCTACCATTAATGGTGTTGGTTTAGTAGCCACAAGGTAATTCTCATGTGATTAGGTTAGTACTAAGGCGAGAGTTCGACTCCCGCAATGGACAAAGTTTTCTTTTAAATTGGGTTAAAGAAAATTCTTCCAACCTTATTTATAATAATGACGAGAATAACTTCAATGTGGTCTATGTACAAAATCCCTGTTTTGTGCACACCATTTAGTAATTGCCACATCATCATAACACATAATAAGAAGATAAATACAACTACACTAGATTATTGAGATAAAAAATAAAACATTTAATTAATGAGAAAATTGATTGGCTGGGTAGCGGGTCAAGCCAAACCCACGGGTCTGGTCGTTTCTCCATTGCCCGAGCTCCTTTTTTCGGCCTTTCGGGTGATAAAATCCCTAAAGAGTTCACTTTCCACCTCTAGCTTTTAGTTTTGAATCCAAAAACAAATTTTGAGGCATTAGAATATGATTTTGAGACATTATAATCCAGTTTTGAGGTATTAGAATCCAATTTTGAGGCATTAGAATCCGATTATGAAGCGGTCATGATGGTTTCTGGTGGGTTTTGGGGTGGGGCATAGCAAAACCCATGACTGGGGTGGTCAGCGAGCCACCCCAGATCCGGTTCGGGTGGCCAAAGGGTGGCCACACGCCACCCCAGAAGACCGCTGGATCTCTCTCCCTCTCTCTCTTGGCTAGATCTCTCTCCCTCGCTCTCTCTCTCCGTTGGATCTCTCTTCGCCGAGGTGGCCGGCGCCACCCCACATGGTCGACAAAGGCGGTTTGAGGCTACGATGCTGGCGGCCGACGGAGGCAGGTGGTGGTTCAAATGGCTGTGAGAGAAATAATCCAGTATTTTGCTCACATATATTTTTCTTGCAATTTTCTTTCAATAATGATGTGTCAAACTCTGAGTGAATTGCACAAAACCCTTGTTTTGTGCAACGACCACACAGAAGACGCTCTCTAATAATGACATGTGTTTCTTAATATGTGAGAAGAAAGCTCCTATGGTTCGGTTGAGGTACAAACCCCCCATTTTACAGCACTCAATCCCCACATGACACCTCATCAATTCAACAAAAGTGCAAAAAATAAAAATGAGCTCATCCACATCAAATCAAAATGAGAAATACTCAAACCAAAGAAAGACCCACGCAACCAACCACCGCTTGGCCGAAGACCCACAACCACGACGCTTAAGATCCACCGTCGGTTGGCCAGAGACCCACGGCCACAACGTCTGAGACCCATGCAACCAACCATTGCTTGGTCGAAGACCCACAGCCACGACCCCTGANCGTGGGTGCCTGGGTCCGGCGAGACCCATGTCGAGACCCACTTCAAACCCCTAAAAAATCCCTTTTTAATGCTAAAAAATCATTTCTAATGCCTCAAACCTTGTTTCTAATGCCTCAAAGCTCATTTCTAATGCCTCAAAACTCATTTTTGGATTCAAATCTAAAACCTAGAGGGGAAAGGTTAACCCCTTAGGGATTTTATCACCCTAAAAGTTGGAAAAAAATGTTTCTGGCACCGAAAAATCGCTTGAGAAGATGATTCACGAGAGAAGAAAGATGAAGAAAAGAAAAAAGAGAAGGAAAGAAAGGCCATCCTATTGCTGCTTGAAGAAGAAAAGAAAAAAGAGAGGGAAGAAGAAGGTGTTACTTGTGGTGTGGAGAGAAAAGAAAAGAAGAAAAAAAAAATGAAAGAACTCTAGTATATTTGGGCTTATGTTATTTTGGTGCAGTTTTTGAATTTTTGTTGAGGTGTTGGTTTGGGATTGGAGGCTATAAAATGGGGGGTTTACACAGCGTCCTGACCAAAGTTAAATTCATGTGAGAAACACACGATTTTTTAAGGACAAAGTTTTCCTCCAAACTAGGTTGGAGGAAATTCCTCCAACCTAGTCTCTAAAGTTGACATGTGTCTTTAAACATGTGCTTCTCACATGTTTTTTTTAATACCCTAATTTTCACAAACCACCGTTAACCTCACGTTATTTTCTCTCCCTCACATCTCTCCATCTCTCTCTCTCTCTCTCTCTCTCTTGTTCTCTCCCTCACGTCTCTCTGCCCCTCTCTCTCCTACGTACCGCAGCAAACCCCCATTCATTCGATTCAACTGCCCTACCCTTCTTTACTGCCTTAAGCTTGGTTGCTCTCACTTAAAGAACTGCTTCCACCTTGGCGAATTAGGAAGTACCCCTATACAGCCCAGTGATCATGAACTGCGCAACAGTGGCCACCAAATCCATAATCTAATATGGATGGAGAAGGGGACCAAGGGTTTAACCATGAAGAAGATTATTACAAATAATTTGATAGCAAGAAGCAAAGCTAAAGGCCTCCATGGAGAGTTTCAAGGCAACAGATCTAGATGGAGATTTGCCACTGTGACAAAGCAAGAAGAATCATGGTTGCAGGGGAAGTGTGGGGATGATTTTATACAATTGTTGTTTGTGTTGAGAGAAATTTACTGGGAGAGGAATTGTAAGAAACTTGTTTATTTTTTTTTACAAAAAAGTGTTGTTTGAACATATTTGTTGAAATGCTTGAATTTCAATTAAAGTTTAAGAATTTTTTTTTTTTTGCACATCAATTGCTTGCTAAAATGCATAGTTGAGTTATTATTATCAATTGCTTGCTGAAATTTAAAACCTGCCCCTAATAGTCCATGGGAAGATTGCACAAGTATTAGGTGCAGATAGTTGCACAGCCCGACCGCAATTCGGTGCAAAGTCAACAAGGCGTGAAATAGCGAGTTTAAGGGGGTTTTTAACAAATTTTTTAAACATTCTTTCATTTTCTATCCATTTGTTTGGTATAACTGTCACTCCAAGTGATAGATAACTTCCTGGGTTTGTAGCATGTTGTGGACAAGTTCATTTTTGTGGGAGAATGTATTTATGTCCTCAAATTTTGGGTCATGGTATATGTGTTGTTTGATCTTCAAAAGCCAAAGTATGTGTTTTTTTACGGATCGAGCTGCTATCTTTACACAACGCGGTGCAAAGTCAACAAGGCTTGAAATAAATTGTAGTCGGTCAAGTGCTTCTTCATGAACTAAAGTAACAAAATATTTCACTGAGAAGTAAAATAAAAAAAGATAATAATTTATAGTTAAAAATAAACCACAAAATCCAGCAAGCTATCTCATTTTTACAACTTTATCCTACCTTGTATTCCAGATGCCGCTCAACTTGTTGGAGGCTACTCTCTTGGAAGTTATGTCCAACTATATGGGCTTCTGGTTCGTTTCTAACCAAGTTATTACACATGACAAATTCCTGCATATAATTTTTTTTTTTGTAAATTTCCAATTTAATTTTAAATATTAAAAGTAAATGACTAGCAAGAAATAAGAAAGTTATTTCTTAAAATTATACCTGGGTTAAGTTATCAATCAATTGGAATTCTTGTCTGAGATTACCATCCTCTCTCTGAGTATTGTCATCAACAGAGTGCTGCTATATATAACATTAAGTAATTATTAACATAATCCAAAATACATTGATGGACCTATAAAAAGGTAATATAGAATAATGTAAAATATCTTACTTTACTTAGATATTCAAGTGATTGAATTTGTCTTGCTCCACGAACCTCTTGCTGTAAGTTGCTAACACAACTTGAGGCATATACTATTTTGTTTTGAGATTTAACATTTTTCCGTCGTTCTAATGCACCTTTCAACCTTCTTTTTGGACGCCCAACAGAAGATTTTGTTTTAATCCCAAGTATGGCTTGCAAAGCTACATCCTCATCAGAACTACTACCACCTTCACCTTGGACCTCTAATTGACACTCCATACCATCAGAATAACATTTTGTTCTCATTTCTTGCAAATACTTTAACAATTTTTTAGAACATCTATTGGCACATTCATACATCGTCACACTCTCTGCTGCAAGTGTAGAAATTTCACGAAAATTGTGACTTAAATGGGAGTAACGCTTTCCAATTGACTCTTGAGAGTTAGCTTTAATATCAATCCCACGATAGTCCTTGATAGTACCAACCTTTCCATCCTTTGTCCATCTTTTCAATATATAATTGATTGGAAGCTTCTTAATATTTTTTTTGTCAAGAACTTTTAAAGCATGGACACATGGAATCCCTACAAAGTTAAGCTTCATGCAACTACATTGGACAATAGTTGTTGATGCCTCAAACTTAACCAAGTGTTCTTGAGGTCTCTGCCTATATTTAACTTTGTACTCGGTTATAGTATCAGATTTACTAGCCTTGTAAATAGTACAATCGCCCATCTTCATGTATTCATCTTGAAACATTTGGAACACTTCTGGGGTGTATAACTTTACAGCATGTCTCAACATCTCAACATCAACTCTTAAAATAGGTGTTGTTTGACTCATTTTGAACTCTGCTTGTAGTTCTTGATGTCGTTTGTCAGCCAAGAGTCTAGAGTAATGTTCCAAAAATCGTAAAAGATTATATTTTGATTTCAAGTACTTCTTCAACACATTGTTCATGGACTCACTGCGTTGGGTGGTTTTCATATCAGCAGTGAACATATGTCGACCATATACCATAGCCCATTTCTCTTTTACATCAAATATCCCTTCCAACCATTTATTATTTGTAAGATTATACTTCTTANAATTAACCGACTTGATAATAATTCTATTGAGTTTGTGTTTTACATTACAAACTAGCTTAATTATTTATAGAAGAGAAATACTTGTAGAGAAAGTAGGAGTTTAAAGCCGATCAGTTATAATCGATATATATAAATATATTTAATTATTTATTAAAAAAACGATGTCGTTTTTTTTTTATTTTTTTATTTTTTGAACAACCACAGCAAAGCCTAGCCTTTTTGGCCAAAAATATCCTAATATTTTTTAAATAGGGCAAAAAAAAAAAGGGTCTAAATTAAACCCAAAAAGTAAACACAATACCCAAATAGGCCCAAAAGGCCAATCTTTTAAAAATCCGGTTAGGGGTGCGATAACTGGCGGTTATTACATAACCGGTAACCGCCTAACTAGTTATTGGAACCGGTTATATATTTTGGCCAACCGGCTACCACGGTTGTAGTTAGCGGTTTTAGCCAATAACCACAATCGAATTTTCACCTCTAAGAGAAAGTAAACATAATCTTAATAGCAATAGTAAACTTAATCCTAATAAGGAAATGAAATAATTAAAGTAAATCTAATCATAAAAAGGAAATGAAATAAAGTCCTAATCAAATAAAATATTATATAGATAAAATCCTAATAAAATAAAATCATAATTTAAAATAGAAAATCAAATATAATTGACAATTAGCTAGAATCATGACAAATCTTTCCTTTTGTACTTTTATTGTCTGAGAACGGGTAAATTTTAATTAAGTGGCCCTACTTTAATATTATTTTTAATATTTTTCTTATTTCCATTTTCATAAAAAACATGGGTAAATGTTGTCGTTTGTTTGTAGTTGCTGGGTACAATACTGTATCAGTAGGAAATTGTTTGATGTAAATGGTAGTTGGTAGTTGTCTGAGCTGATAAGAGGTGAAGTAGTTGATTTTTGTAAGAGATTAAGACCACGGGTGGCAATGGTTCAATTGTTTCGGGACGTATTAAAGTTTGGGTTTGATTATTTGCAATGGAGAATTAATCTCATAAGCTTTATTAGTATTAGTTACCTTGAGTTCTATCAATATTTTGGTGATATTAGATTAGGCTATGACTCAATTGATCTTGTGAGAGCGTCTATGATTCTCACAGTTTAAATCCTATAAATATCTCTACCTTGATGCCACTGCCATATAGTGATTTTGGCCAACCTTTATCTTGCTTCACGACACATCCCATTTTGTAAATGGGATCCTAATTAATATAGTTACATATAACAGTACGAAACAAAACCTAGAATAATTTGTAAACAATCAACTTCGTACGTGGTCCCTTCCTCTCCTGGACCAAACATCCTCATATATATATATATATGAAAAATGATATAAATGCACGACTTAAATCCAACTTTGACCCAACTTTCTTCTTGAATTTTTTTTTAAAAATCATGTGGAGAAGAGAAAGTCTTAAATTAGAGAGAGAATGAGTTTAAGTTGTGCCTGCTATATCATACCTATATATATATATATATATATATATTCTTTTTCTAATAAAAGCCATTGGATATCTTTAATTTAAGGTAAGTTTTTTCTTTTTCAAAACTAGTATAGGTAGAATTCAAGCCAACTTGATTATTACCAAAAACTATTTTTATATTAATTAATCATAGTTAATTTTTTTTTTTTTTTTTTTTACATGAATCACAGTTAATTTTTTTGATGATAAATGAAGAGATATATATATAGAGAGAGAGAGAGAGAGAGAGAGAGAGAGAACTTAACCAAGATCGAATCTCAAACATGGCTTGCATCATATTTTCATGAATATCTACGTAGTGTAAGTCTTGGTTGTCATAAAAAGCAAAGGGGTCCCCTAGAACACTAAAACATGTACCAATTATATGTCCGGCAGCTGAAAGGAACTTAAAAAAAATCCCTTATTAATATTCTCATGAAATAGGTTTTAAACAATTATATGGTGGGGTACCTAAAACTTCATAATGGTTTCCAGGTCATGGCTGATATGGTTCGATGGACCTCCTAGCCTCCATGGCAGTCAATGTCGGCCTACTGTGTATTCCCGCAGTGCTATTGAGCCTGCCAACAAAATGCCAGTCAGCTCAGCTAAACTTCCACAGCGTGTCAAATATAAATAAGTCTTTAGGGCTCGTGTCTGCAAGGACGTTGAAGAATGGCGAATGTTCCTAAAGAGGACTTCGTTCAAAGATTAATTAGTTCAATAATATCTACTTAATTGACCTTACAATTATCTATGACATGCCCTTAATTTACAACATTTTAAATGGTCAAGATGTAGCTCAAATCAGTCTTTTTCTCTTTTACTTTTATATATTTTCTTTTTTATTTAGTTTATGTTTTCTTCTTTATTTACTCGTTCGGCTCTCTCTCTCTCACTTTTATATATCCTATTATATATATAGCATCCATATATTATAAGATAATCACTTCAAATGTGACCTCCTACCTACGTATCCTTGTTTATCACTTTCTAGGTTAAAAGGGAAAAAAAAGTATTAGTTTGCTGGTCCATTAATGGCTGTTTCCTTGGCACCTTCTACACAGAGACCAAGGCCTTAAATATTGTGATCTTTTAGCAGCAGTGGGAACATCAAGAGATGCCAAACATAGGGTTATCTTGTGCAAAAGCACCTAACTCTCCCTAGCTCCTACTTTCATCTCAAGCTAGCAAAACCATTGTGTATTTTCTCATTCAAAATACTCGATTTTCAAACTTCTTGTTGTGCAAGTCAGGGTCAATCGTCTGTCACGGTGAGATATAACTAGCATCAGCTTGTACAAGTTGGTAAAATTTTCAGAGAGATTCCAATATTGTCCACCTCATACATACTTATCCTCAATGTGCTTGATTTTGATGTGATCACAACGATATGATAGCTACTGAAGAATTTATAGAGCCTGAAGAACAGAAAAGTCATAATCGCACCACTGCCCAGTAAGAGAGAATATTTAATAGAAACATTAGCTGATAACTCCAAATTTGGTTGGGTAAAATTAGGGCCAACATTTCTTAAGATGACCCATAAATCTGACACATTTAATTAAATGGGTTGGGATGAAAAGGTCTGAACTGTTTGATTAAATGAGTTGGATTAGGGTTGACATGATTTGAACCCAACATACACGACAAGAACTGTTAATTTTTTACACAACCTCCAAACCAGATAAAAACCGTATCCTGTACAAAATTATCGCATTAGGGTTGATAAGTTTGACATGTTCATTTAAATGGGTTGAGTTATAATTAACCTATATATATATATATATATATAGTCTTATAGCTATATATGCCTCGATATGAACCGAACGTGAATTGTCACCTACCCTTAGGTCAAATGTTTCCCACTTGAATTTATGTAGTTTAGAAATGACTTTGCAAACTCAACAAAACAATTTCATCAAGGGGAAGGAAAGTGCAAATAAAGTTTTGGAAGGTCAGAAAGCAGTTTTTTATACACTAATCTAAAACAAGAGATATCAGGTCCAATTAAGGAGGTTGCTGGGAAACAATCGTATAACAAAATCCCACCAAATTAAAGCACTTTTGAAAAGAATGTCAAGGTTGATAAGGTTTACCAAGCTGAAGAAGGTGGACTTTTTCACTTTTGGTTGATTATAAATACTACAAACCTCTTTCACTTCATCCACCCACCACCTTTGTCTTCCTTTCTTTCTTGCTTTATCTCTCATTCCTTTTGCTACCTCTTTTTGTCCCTCATCAATGGCTTCCTCTCTATGGTCTCCTTTGTCCCTTCTTGCCACTTTGCTTCTCATGCAAACTCTGGCACAGGCTCAAACAAGTAGCGACTCTTTCATTCATTCTCGGGCTGCATATTATCCAAATTCTGACGAAAAAGGAACAGATTGTAAGAGAATATTTTAATAAAAATAAAAATATTTTGATATATTTTGTTGTACTTACAAAACATGCAATATATATATTCTTATTCATCCTCTTGATTGAACTGCAGCTGGCGCATGTGGGTTCGGTTCCTTTGGAGCTACGATTAATGGTGGGGATGTATCAGCTGCATCTGATCTCTACCGAAATGGTGTTGGCTGTGGCGCTTGCTACCAGGTGAGCTTGAGAAAAACACGTGAAATTATTATGAAAAATGTTAGAGGCCCAATTTTTTTGCCCAATTTTTGTTCAACTTTTGTCTTTTTTTTTTTTTCTTAAGAAAAAAAAAGTAAAAAATAAAAAAAGTGTTTGAAGTAATAATATTTTTTTGGTCATTCTTTTAGTTGGTATATTTTTTTTTAAAAAAAAAACACTAGATAAAAGAAGGACAAAAAAGAAAAAAAACATTATTGCTTCAGACACTTTTTTTATTTTTTACTTTGTATTTTTTTTTAAAAAAAATAATAAGGCAAAAGTTTGACAAAAAAATTGAATCTTTATCATCTCTTAATTATTATTTATCTCAAAAGTTTAAGCGGACTTTAACAAAATATATCACAATTTTGTTTCTAGCCGACTCATGGAGAAAGGTGCACTTTTTTTAATTATTCCAAAGGTCCACTTTATTTCTCTAACATTTTCTATAATTTTGGCTTCACCAGGTGAGGTGCACCAACGCAGCCTTCTGCTCAGATAAAGGAGTAAACGTAGTTATAACCGACCAAGGCTCAAGTGATCGCACCGACTTCATTCTAAGCAGGCGAGCCTTTGGTCGGATGGCGCAGACTACTGATGCAGCTGCTTCTCTTCTAAATCTTGGTGTCGTTGATATCGAGTACAGACGGTAAGATGCACTGCGATTTTAAACCAAATCATAAAAAATGTATTACTACTTCAAAACATGGTAAAGTTTGTGTTTTTAAATTGTAGACAATAGAGTACATCAAATACTTGACTACATTTTGCAAATCCAAACGGACCTAAGAAAGAGTATAATTATCACAAGCATATATATAAGGGTAAAAAAGATGCTCATCTTTCTTAAAACTTAAAATATATATATCTCCCTTAAAAGAATATGCGGTTCCACTATTAAATTACTTGAACAATGATGATTGTTGATCAACATGATAGAGGAAAGTTTTACTTTGTTTAATTAATTTGGCTTCTCATAATGGACTACACTACCTAAAGCATATATATATATATATATATATATATATATATATGATACCATTAATTTAATTCTGTAGACTAACTCTGAATCTCTGTACAATTACAGTGTGTCATGCAGCTACCCGAGCAAAAACATAACATTCAAGATAGATGAGAACAGCAACTACCCTCACTATTTGGCTTTCGTCATTTGGTATCAGCAGGGCAACAAAGATATCACTGCTGTGCAGCTCTGTGAGGTATAACCTTAAACGAATAGCAGTATAATCATTTGATTAATATTTTAACGGAGAAAAGAGATCTGCAATAAAAAAAGAAAATCATTAAATTATTAGTGTTGATGAAATTCTCTTATAATATGTGCAGGCTCAGAATTTGGGATGCAAGCTATTGGATCGTAGCTATGGAGCAGTGTGGACAACTACGTCACCCCCAAGCGGGCCTTTGTCTATAAGAATGTTGTTCAGTGACGGGGATGATGAGTCATGGGTGGTCCCTACGAACAGCGTGCCCGGAGACTGGAAAGCTGGAGAGACATATGACTCGGGAGTACAAGTGAACGTATAAGACGGACAACCTTAAATAAATTAATTAATATTGTTACGTACAATATTAATCCATCTGACGTCATATATAGTAGTTATGAAATAAGTTCCCACTGTATTCTCTATGTAGTTGATTGGTTATATATTTTATTGTTTTATTATTGTTCTACATAGGCTATATGAGAGAAATAGTAGAATTCTTGAATGTAATCATCATATTGTTGACTAATAAAAGTCCAGCAGGTGACTTTACCTCTTTCGAACAATATTTGGATTACAGCCGTCGATTTAGACAGCCGTCGTTGTTCCTTCCTTTATTTATACTTTCATTTTTGGACATGCTTGGGCGCTGTTGGCTGCTGCGCAATTACCACGAGAAAAACATCAACAAAATTAAAAATTATTTTTACTTAATTTTATGTCATATTAAAACATGTTTTCAAATAAAAAATTAAAATATATTTTGAAAAATATCAACAAACGTCAAACAGAACCAGAAAATTTGACGACAGTTCAAAAACTGTTTTTTTTTTTTTTGTACTTGAAAATGAAATTAGTTATTATCTAAACAAGTTAATTTTAGAAGTTGTCCACATTAAAAATCAGTTTTTTTTATAAAATATTTTTGAAAACACATTTCAAAACAAAAAAGAAAAATCTGGTTGATTACTTTCAAGAAAAGCATATTTGGGAATTAGTTTGAAAACTAGTACTAAACATTAAAAACAAAAACAAAAAAAAACAAAACATTTTTCACAGTAGTTTCCAAACAATATGTAAAGTTCCTAATCTTAATAAGACCGTGTCATGTTTATTTGGCCATTAGTACACTCGTGGCAAATTATGTTTGTAGAAATTGTTGTAAGCTTGAATAAAATTCAGAGTCATAATGCTCCTAATTGCATTAGTTCCTAACAGCCAACTGTTGAGCTTTCACCTACTCCTCTAATAAACAATCATGGTTTGCCTAATCATGGCACTTAATTAAAAAAGTCACCTAGACTCATTAACACTAATGGAAAGCAAAACAAAGATCAACATGTCACTTTCTTTGCCTAGATTAGTCTAGCTATCAGTACAGATACATTTACCCACCTCCCTTGCATGTAACTCTTATTAACACACTGTCAAGCGATTACTAGTGGCACAAATCTTAAAAGAGTATGTTATATTTATTATATACTACACTTCTATTTTACACTTATCCCAGCTCCTGGATCAACTTGGTTAATAATAATAATAAAAAAAATTCAAGAGCTGATAGACACTATCATATTAGCTCAGTGAGATGAGAGTGAGAGTGGGACGATGGTATATATAGTTTTTATTTCTCATCTTAAAAAGTAATGCAAGCACATTGGACCAGCCACAATGATTCTTGGAACTTTGAAAAAAGATGACAAACAAAGTAGAGAAGAGGGGAAAATATAAATCAATTATACATATAAGGGGACACAATATTTATGTGGTTCAACACACAAATGCCTATCTTCACAGGAGAGATGATGAAGAAAAATTCCTTTAAGAAAATGGAATACAAAAGGTTGTGAGAGAACTTCCACAACTCAAGTCTTAATATACCCAAATCTCTGCCAATATCTCACTCAAGATTTAGAGACCCTCTTTTTGTTCTAAATTTCTAGCCACATAACACAAATTACAAAATGGCGAGTTCTGTATACATCTAACCTCTCATGAGCCTGTCTTAGAAGAGTATACAATTTTTTAGCTCAAAGTTGGCATGCAGATATTCTTCATACAAGAGAAAATCAAGGCCGATGGATTTTGCTTTTTAATGCAAGAGCAACTCATAGAGATCAAGTGTGAAAATTACACGCAAGAATCACTTCAAAATGGCTTGAAATCCGTGGAGAGAAGATTTTGAGAGGTTGCCTCCAAGATGGTGGTACTCATGCAAAAAAAGCACACCAAACACGGTAACACCAAAGAAGAGAGAACAAGAAAACTGGCCAAAACAGACTCTCTTCCTTTCAAAGTCTTCATTCTTTGAAGTGTTGAACCATTCCTCGCCAGCAGTTCTATACCATAAGTGCATGCCCAACAGTCCAATTGAATACTTAACCTCCATCCATTCCTCTTAATGTGCCTTATCTTCATTGAGCTCCAATTTCTACACCATCTTAGAATCACTACAAGACAGTTTCATCTGTGAGCACCCATCTCACTCAGCATTGAGTATACCATGCTTCTCCGAAGGATTGAACCATTCCCAACAAAAGATTCAGATTCAAACTCTCCTAGGTGAACCAGGCTAGACCCAGATGCTTTCTGCAACCCCTTTTCCTTCATCATCCTTCTCACAAACTCTACATCATCCCATTTCCCTTCAGCAGCATATATATTTGATAACAACACATAAGGCCCAATATCCCTAGGTTCCAACTCAATTAGCCGTTTAGCCACAATCTCTCCAAGCTCTGAATTTGAGTGTCTCCTACAAGCGGAAAGTAGAGCTCCTCATAAGGCAGGTCCTGACTTCATAGGCATCTTACTTATAATCTCCTTTGAATCTTTCATCAAACTGGCCCGGGCAAGGAGATCAACCATGCAACCATAGTGCTCCACCTTCGGTTCAATCATGTAAACTCGACACATTAGATCAAAGCACCACCAACCCTCCAAAACCATTCCTGCATGGGTACATGCAAACAAGACACAGGTGAATGTAGCATCATTTGGTTTTGGCCCTCTCTTCTCCATCTGCATGAATATTTCTAAGGCTTTTTCTGCATTCCCATGCATACCATATCCTATAATCATAGAATTCCATGATACAACACTTCCATTCGGCATCTCATCAAAAACATCTCTAGCCAAATCCATAGCCCCACATTTTGCATACATTGTCAAAAGAACCGTTGAAAGTAACATATCAGGTTTAATCCTATTATTTTTTAAATAAGAATGAACCCAGTTGCCTCTATCAAGCCTCCCCAAACTTGCACACTCAGTCAGGGCACTCACAAGAGTAGCCTCATTTGGCTTAACCTCACCTCCGTCAATCATCCTATCAAACATTGTCAAACATTCACTGTAAAGCTTACACCGTACACAAAGAGCCAACATGATATTCCAAGAAACCACATTTCGCAGAGGTATACGATCAAAGAACTCACGAGCCACAGAAACATTTCCAATCCTAGCATACCCAACAATCATACAATTCCACGATACAACATCTCTATAAGTCACTCTCAAACAAACCTTTCGCTGCCTCCATATCCCCAATCCCCACATAACCCGCAATCATAGAATTCCAACTAAAAACATCTGTCATACATATCATCAAAAAGTTCACGTGCAACACCAACCTCCCCGTTCTTCACATACCCATCAATCATCGTATTCCAACTCACCAAATCCAAATCAGGCCCCGCATCAAACACCATTCGAGCATCCCCAATCCTCCCACAAACCAAATACATATGAATCAACGAGTTTCTCACAAACAAATCAGCCTCAAACCCGAATTTCACCACCCGGGCGTGAGCCTTTTCCCCTTCTCTCACCGACCCAATTTCCGCACAGACCTTGACCAAAAGCGGAAAAGCATAATGATTCGGCACGACCCACTTCCCAGCCATTCTTTCATGGTAAAATCCTAAAGCACTAAATGGGTCATCGAAATTCACATAGCTTCTCATAATAGTATTACACATAAAAGCATCGGGCTCTTCGAGGCAATTGAATACGTAAACAGCATGTGAAACCATAACCGAAGCAGAGCAAAGCTTCTTCACGACTCAGCTAGCGGCAAGAGAGTGTTGGAAGAGGCCAGAGACTATAAGTTGGTGTGGACTTGGTTGAACTGCCTCATGCCAGTGCATGATTCCAACGCGTGCAAGATGGGATGGCTTAGCTTCAAGATGGGGAGGCCTTGGAGTTGGTTGTCTCACTTGTCTGTCTCGGTGTGCTCGTCTTGGCCATCAAGCCAGAGCCTTGGTGGGGATTTTGGGGAGGTTTTTCTGGGATTTGAGGAACTTGTCAAGGGAGGGTTTGAATCTAACGGCCATATTTCCTACTTGTAATTTGGCGGGAGGATGAGAGCCAGCATCTTGTTGTGACACAAATAGTGTTTGGAGTGTGCAGTGAGCCTGAGATCGAGTGATTAAGATTAATATCATATTAGTTTTAACAGTTAGTTAGTTAGTTAGTTAGCTAGGTTTTTTTTTTGGCGGGAGGATGAGAGCCAGCATCTTGTTGTGACACAAATAGTGTTTGGTGTGTGCAGTGAGCCTGAGATCGAGTGATTAAGATTAATATCATATTAGTTTTAACAGTTAGTTAGTTAGTTAGCTAGGTTTTTTTTTTGGGTTTTTCTTTTTTTTGTTGTTTTTTTTGTTGTTTTGTTGTTTTTTTGTTTTTTGTATAGTTAAAGTGATATCCAAACCTATTAAACAAGACAGTTGGTTCCAAATATAAATTATGGTTAGAAACTTATTTATCATTACCTTTTTTATTTTGTCAATCATTTCTTGAATTAGATATTCTTTAAAAATAAAAATAAAAAAATTCCACGATCACATTAATAGGATGAGATAAAAGTTTGATTTCTAGTGTTACTTGTATAAATTGAAGTTGTGGGGGTGAGTTAATATCCTAAACATGTTAGTATCAACCTTAACTTAAAAGACTCCGAATAAAAGTTATGAATTCTAGATTTCCAACTAAAGAATATTGTTCATATTATTTAGGTATGCATATAGAAAGGCATGCACATTATAATTGATGTTTCTCTCCGGTTCGTTTGGTTTCGCGATTTCAAAAATAGTTAATAAAAAAAGGGTTTTTAAAACTACAGTTAAACATTTGATAACATCGCGATTACATTTTAAAAAAATGTAAAAAATGAATTTTCTTCAAGTTTTCAAATTGCCATTTTTTTCAAACGCATTTTTAAACGAGACTTCCTGTGATTTATTTTAAAAATCCCCCCACCAAAGTTTTTTATTTTTTTGTTCTTTCCTCTCTCTCTCTCTCTCTCTCGCCCCTCTTTCAAGCCTCTCAATGGCTAGTACCCCCTTTTTTTTCTATGGCAACTGCAAGAACCAATGGCCTCTAATCTATTGTTTAGACGCCGATATCGAATGTAATTCCCCAGATCAATGCAGATTGACCACTTCTAACTTGGTTTGTATTAGTGGAGCCAAATGATTCACTTTCACATTTGATTTTAAACGGTGAGTATTAATACATGGACAAAGATAGTTACTTAATATCTAAGACGCTGCAGCAGAAGGCGGGTAAAAGAGCGTCATCTGATCCCGCTCCAACGTTGGCGCGTGTTACCTCAAACAAAATATCCAGCCATGATTTAAGGATCCACACCTCGTAGATTACCATCATTTTCAGCTAAATGAATGAGGTTGAGCACAAATTAAATTTGAGGAAAACTTATCTAACCTTCTCGCCAAGCTAGAATTGTGTTGGACAGCTTGCCAAATGAAAAGTTAAAAGATTTCGTGGATCCACAGTAATGAATATAGCATGCTGGCTGGAAACAATCAAACTATGAGAATGAAAGTCCTATTTCTTCAGATTTCCTCCGAAGTAGAATAAAAGGGAGATTTTTTCTTTTTTCTTTTTTATATATACCATTTATCAACTTCCAATCCTGTCATTCAGTCACTGTATTGATACAAATCATGAAGAATGGCGATCCAAATACTAACCGGCCGGCATTCAAATCGGCTTTTGATCAGGACCAATTGTCCAGAAAAAGTTTACATCTTTCAATTTGGCCATGCGACATTCTAAAAGATCATTATGGTCACATTCCATTGACAGAAANTAAAAATCCCCCCACCAAAGTTTTTATTTTTTTGTTCTTTCCTGTCTCTCTCGCCCCTCTTTCAAGCCTCTCAATAGCTAGTACCCCCTTTTTTTTCTATGGCAACTGCAAGAACCAATGGCCTCTAATCTATTGTTTAGCCGCCGATATCGAATGTAATTCCCCAGATCAATGCAGATTGACCACTTCTAACTTGGTTTGTATTAGTGGAGCCAAATGATTCACTTTCACATTTGATTTTAAACGGTGGGTATTAATACATGGACAAAGATAGTTACTTAATATCTAAGACGCTGCAGCAGAAGGCGGGTAACAGAGCGTCATCTGATCCCGCTCCAACGTTGGCGCGTGTTACCTCAAACAAAATATCCAGCCATGATTTAAGGATCCACACCTACGTAGATTACCATTATTTTAAGCTACATGAATGAGGTTGAGCACAAATTAAATTTGAGGAAAACTTATCTAACCTTCTCGCCAAGCTAGAATTGTGTTGGACAGCTTGCCAAATGAAAAGTTAAAAGATTTCGTGGATCCACAGTAATGAATATAGCATGCTGGCTGGAAACAATCAAACTATGAGAATGAAAGTCCTATTTCTTCAGATTTCCTCCGAAGTAGAATAAAAGGGAGATTTTTTCTTTTTTATATATACCTTTTATCAACTTCCAATCCTGTCATTCAGTCACTGTATTGATACAAATCATGACGAATGGCGATCCAAATACTAACCGGCCGGCATTCAAATCGGCTTTTGATCAGGACCAATTGTCCAGAAAAAGTTTACATCTTTCAATTTGGCCATGCGACATTCTAAAAGATCATTACGGTCACATTCCATTGACAGAAAAGCCTAAGCGGAGAAAAAGTACACAAATGTCAAGCCATATCATCTACATTTGCTTTTTGCAAAAACTCCGCAGAATAGTCCAGCACTCAAAGCCTTCACACCTACTCGATTGACAAAATTCTGGTCTAGTCCACAGTTCAGGCAACAAAAATTACCTGGAATGGAACCACATCCCTGCAAGTGGGAATTCTACCATTACCTTCAAGTCACATATCAGATACAGACCAAAGATATGCTTCCGTTTCTGTAGCTCGTTTCTCATTCGTCCTTTTAAACAATCCCTTCTCAAATCCTACAAGACGCAAAATAAAATCAATTAATCAATTCTGAATGCTAAACAAAATTCTGTAAATCCTTTTTTGTTTCTTGTGTAAGTTTCCATAGCTTATTGGAAAAGTATACATAAAAAATCTGACAGAAGGATGAAAAAAGTGAACTGACCATTACTACGGTCAACTCCATCCCAATGTCTCCCAGGTCGTATACCATATCGATTTGGTGCAGCATCCAATCCTCTTTTTAACCAGCTGTGATTGGGAATGTCTTGAGGAATAATAAACCCTGATTCTTTCATCTTCTCGCTATCCCCTAGGTTTGGGAGATTCAGTTCAGGATGCTTTTTCTGCAAATCTCATGGAGATATGTTGAATCAGCATTAACTTCTTTAATTTCAGAACAAAAAATAAGCAAGTCAAGTACTTACCTTCACCAAATGAGCCATGGGATCACCCCATCTTAATCTCTCTTTCATCATGTTGTCAAGTTCCGGATCATCTCTGCAGACCAGGAATGCATCTATTAATTCCTAAAATAGCAACTAGGTGTACACGTAGGAAGGCAGGAAAATGAATGTAACGATAGTGCCTTTATTGAACAGAAGATGTATATACACGCAGTCAAGCACAGCTAATATATTATTCATCAAATCATCTTTTTGGTACCATAAGTAATCTATGATCAGTAAAGGACCTTAAATTTAGTCAGCCACCACAGAGGAGAACAGGCCAGAACCTGTATTCGCACCCACTTATTGTGCTGGATTACATTAACACTGTCATAAACACCAATTACAACGGTTTTTCCCCACCTATAAGATCTTCTAAACAAATGGTAAAAAATATGCCCAAATATTTGTGGCATGATAAAATGTCTAAAAATACTTCATAAAAAATTTGTCACCATGACTATACCGGAAAAAGCAACTTATGTCATTGAAAACACAGAACACGTTTAAATGAAAAAGGCACCTTGATATCTGACATCTTTAGTTTTACCTGGTTCGTGCAAATGGTTTGTCCTTCTCAAGTTCCAATTCCTGCAGCCTACCTTCAGCTTCCCGCTTTTGAGCCAAGCCCTTGCCCCATTCCAACTTTACCTCCTGATAAAAATACACAGCAAATGAATATTAACTCTCCTTCTACAAGAAACAGATAAAAGTCTATTTTTCAAGGAAATAAGCTTTAAAATCAAGCTACAACACAGCAGAAAGAGAAATTAAAACTTGCTCACTAATTCCCCAAGTCCTCAACCAAGATGCACTTAACATTTCTAGAAGCCTTTACTTCTCATTCCCCCATACTGGAATAGAATTTCTTCACCGAGTAGTATTGATAACCACCAAGTCTCTATGAGAATTAACAGAATAACTATAGCAACACTAATAAAGTCTCTCAAGATATGAAAAAAGGATGAGGAAAACAAAAACTTTCATAGCTTTGATGAACATCATCACGCTGCAGTTGGTACAAGACTGGTTCTCCCCCCACCACAATTAAGTCCTCACAAACAATTGGAGGGAAAAAAACCAATGAACCTTCATCTCGCACACATCATACCCCAACTAGCCCTTATCCCTCACAACCCAACTGGCAACACTTCTATCCTTGACAAAAATTTACCATGATATTTAATCATTAGTCAAAATCAAAGATCCATAATTTTGGAATAAAATGAAAACCTTATTCGGTAAAAGCTAAAATGGACGTCACATGACTGAAGAAAGACCTAGGAGCATCAATTATTGCTCCCAAATGGTTGTCCAGGCATCCGCTCATGAAAAATAATTTTTTTTTACAAGTAATGTATATTCATTCAAAGCATAGAGGAGTGCAACCCTAGTACACATGGATTATACAAGAGAACCCTTAAATAATAGAAAAAGAAGAACATAACTCCAAAAACTCAGAAAAATTAGAGACATGCACACTATTCCGGGCCACTTTCCACGTTTGTAGCATCATCTTCTTTACCATTCATACGTATACAAATAAATAGAAGGAAAACTATCTACCAAGTCATATCTATACCATTCAACTTTGTGGATGAGCTCAAAATGTTCTATTTAAATAATAAACATTAGCCTTATAATACAATATAATATGACACCTGACATATTCAAAAGAGAACCACCATAAAGTTCCTCAGACATAGATCACTTGGAAAGTGTTCATTTATATATATATATATATATACTTAAGTTATCGAAGTACAATCGAGATACACATGAAGTATACAACTGTCTAAAGTGAATAACTCCCAATACTTAAATTTCCTGTATGTATAGAAATAGAAACTTCTCCCCCCCTCCCCCCAAAATTATAAAATATGAATGAAGAAGAAATGTCAGAAAGGCCGCAAACATGGCTCAAAGGAAATCTAAAGGTTGATAATTTGAAGCTGTTACTCTTTTGTGTTAATGCAATCTAAAGGTTCAGCCACTAGGATGAAACTTAACAAAAAGGCACATGCACTCTTGGACTCCTATGCCATCTGTTTGCAAGACATTTTCTTTATTCACAGAAGCTTAATGCTTGAACTAAAATGGAATCTTTTCACCATGTAGCATTAAAATAGACCACAGTAGCACTGTGTCGGCATAGCATCGAGCAAATAAGCTCAAGGATTTGATGTTTACCAACATAAGAAAAAAGGGTTTTGTGTAATTTTTATAAAAAAAGTTATTACTAAAATTTCTTTTGATAAATAAAGCAAATTTATTAAACGCTGCAAGAAGCGCAACTCAAATACACAGGAAATATAAGAGAAAAACACCCAGCAAGATCAAGAACAAGGAAAAAGATCACAAAAATCATGCTTGACAATTATTATTAAAATATGGTCAATTATATTGATAAGAATAATTTCTATGGATTCTAGATCATGACAAAATTCACTAGTCAAACACGACTCACTATATCACAACTCAAAAATATTCAAGGTTCTATTCCAAAGTACCTTGGGTTTCTCTTCTACTTTTACTTTCTGCCTTGATTTGAGGAACTCTTCCTTCGATATACGTTCTCCTGCAGCATTGACGAGTGAGACAAAGCTTGCATGCACTACCAAGCTAGACATAACATTAAAAAATTAACAAAAAAGACTTTTCTTGACCTTTTATCCTATCACGATATACAGGTTCCGCCCCTCGACCACTTATAGAAGGATCCATCTCGTTAAACCTACACAGAGGAACAAATATCAGACACAATAAACAAATTACATTTGCTAAACCAAAATATCAAAAAAGAGCATAATAATATAAACCTCAAATCTATATCCCTATTCGTGGCGGTGTTTATGAGAGTAATAATACATAAAACTGATCACTAACCACAGTATTCTACATTAATCCATAACTCTATTCCCTTGCCCCACACTAAAAAGAAAGAAAAATAATCAGAACATAATTCCAACAAAATTCTAATCACATACAAGCAGATCGGATAGACTTTATATGAAGTGAGGATTGTAAATCATGACCATTTATGTCAATGCCTAACGCACATACACTCACAGACAAGTATATGCAGCTTCCCCTTATAGAGGGCATAGCCAATTTTGAACATTATGGAAACTACATAACCAATGCATGTGTTTGGAAGCTTAATACTGGAAATACTGACTGTAAGAGAAGATCATATATGCAGCCTCATTGAATCCTGATGGAGGATTCCATACAGCCTACCTTCCTAGCCTGGGCACAACTAACGCAGACCCTGTTGCTAACCATGGCAATGGGAACATATCCAAAGGTTGCATGCAACAATGCTCATCATTAATAACTTAAATATCACACTACTGCAGCATTGGATGAGTACACCATCGGAACAATAGAAGTTTGTTGATTTTATGTGAAATCTCATTACTAGCTACAAGAGAAAGCAAACATTCTCACAGCATGATATAAAACACAAATTATCAATGGCAACTAAGCTCACGATGGATTGGTTTTGGATGTGCATATAAGACAAAAAATTTGAAATGAAATATCTAAAATGACTCAATAAAGATCGTAAGCAAAATTCATTGACCATGAAAGTGACATCATCAGGGTGAATTTAAAAAGAAATGTGAAATTTCAACAACATAAAGTAGTTGTATACCTCAACCAATCATTCTTCTTAGTTCTAGCAATCTCTTCACTGATGTCTTGACCAGAAACCAGACCTGTTTTTTGTTGCTCTTTCAATGCAGCTTCCTTTCGGCTTTTCCTTGGTGGAGAAAGGTCTGTAGGCAAAGATGCACCTGAAGCATTGGTTTCAATTCGACGTCTACGTGGAGGGGAAAGATCAGGCAGCCCATTTCGCCCAACATCCTTCCGGCTTTTCCTTGGGGGTGAAAGGTCTGACCCCAAGGAAGTGTGGAAATCATCTTGATATGGAGAATCACGACGACCCCGTCGAGGAGGAGAAATGTCAGGTGATGATGATGGTTTACGATGACGCTTCTGCTGCTGCCGTGGAGGTGACAAATCAGCATCTGCTTTGTCAGATTCTAAAGGCCTCACTCCATGTTCTGATGAAGGTGTGTCATTTCGAACCCTCCATTTGCGAGGTGGAGACATATCAGAGATCAAGTCAGTGGAATATGCACGCTTTGTATCGCGTTCAGGTAAGTAGTGGTGTTTCCGCTGCTGCCGTGCAGGTGACAAATCGGTGTTATCTCTGCCAGAATCTGAAGGCTTCAGTTCAGGTTCTGGTGAAGGTGTGTCATTCAGAACCCTTTGTTTACGAGGTGGCGACATATCAGAGTAAGGGTCACTAGATTTCTCATCTTTAAGAGAGAGTGAAACCCAACCACTTCCATCGTCTGATATGGCATTATATGGACGCCTGGCCCTCAGTTGTTCAAGCCTCCTCATCCGCTTAACCTCAATGTCCTCATCAACTTGTGGCTTCTCTTCATCTATATAAAACATTAGAAAATGATCATCACCATAATAACACACTTAACACAGAATGGCAAACCATATAACACAAACAGAACGTGATGACTTTTTACCAGCTGACTCTTCATTTTCCTCTTCAAGATTTACTGGTTTCTGCCAAACTGGATCTTCGTCCACAACTAAAACGCCCCTTGCATCTGGTTTACTTTCAACCTTCTTTTTTCTCTTCTTCTTTTTCTGCTCTTCTTCACCGCTCTCATACCTTTTTAGATATTCTTTAAGGGACTTGGGTCCCGAAGTTGAAAACGCCGCCATTGCTCAATATCAACGAAATTCCTAAAATCGAAGTAGATTCTTATTATACAACTTAATTTCATGCCAAATATAAAGTTACTCCAGTAGGTTTCCTAGCAACATCAAAAGGTTTTTTAGCTCCTCTACTATTGCCAAAACCCAAGCAGACTCTATTAGAGCATCTCCAACAGATGCTTCAAGTTAACTATTTAGCTAAAATTAGGAGTTTTCGTCGTCCAGCAGACGTTGTAAATTAGCGGTTTTCCTTGCAGCTGCTACAGTAGTCTTTCATATTTGAAAGACTATTGTAGCAGCTGTAAGTTATACTTTATTATATTTTATCATTCTTTTCGTTTTTTTAATCTTTTTTCTCCCTCTCGTTCTCCCCTTCTCCCTCAAGAAGGCGACCTGAGCTCAGGCTGCGGGTTGTTCTGGTCTGGGCTTGTTCAGTTGGTCGGCGAACCCAAGGATGGGTCGGCGATCTGAAGAGGGGTCGGCGACATGAAGAGGGGTCGGTCACGGTGAAAAATCAAAAAAAAAAATCCAAATCAACACACCCCTCCACCAAAACATCAAAAAATGCTGACCGAGAAAGAGAGAGAGGGAGATAGAGAATGGAATACCTGTGAATGGTAGGCACTCCGGCTCCGACGAAGCCTCTTGCAAGTCTGGCCTGAGCTCTTGTGGTTTCCCTTTTCACGGGCTGTTTGATTCTGAGAATGAGGGATTTGTTTCCGCTGGTAAGGAGAGAGGCGCAAGAGAGAGTGAAAAAAATCTGGGTTAAAAAATAATTAAAAAATGGATTAAAAAATAATATTTAAATAAAGTGTTTTGTAAAATAGAGAGTAAAAAAGTAGTAGCTAAATTTTTTTAAAAAAAATAGTATTTTGGATTGCTTAAAGTAGAAGCCCTTGCTGGAGATATTCTAAGATCTTCAAGTCACGTCTTCATACACGTCCAAACCCTAATTTATCAAATTAAGAACAAAAAAACATTTCCCAGTTGATAACCTACACAACTCTACAAAGCGTATTTAAATTCAATACTACACACATCACAACTTAACCAACAAATTTGCTTTTATGCATGCAATTCGTAAACTTAAATACACAAAAGACATGCAAATAAAATAAATATATACACATTGTTATGCACTCCGGCGTCTGAAGGTCCAAAATGGAAGGAAGAAAGGCGCAAAAACGAAGTGCAGTGATTACGGCTACCAAGGGGCGTTAATAGGCTAATAGCTAACACATGTCATCATCGAGCGCACCAAATATCAGAAGACTTTCAAGTACCGAGAGATTTTCCTTCGAATTTTGTCAACTTATTTGTTCGATTTCTTCGTTTCTTTCTCGCCAACTTTCACATGGTTGAGCGTTTGGGTATAAATAAGCGTTCGAATTAAACTTTCACATGGTTGAGCGTTTGGATATAAATAAGCATTCGAATTAAACTTCCTGATGTTGTTGTTGTCGTATCTATTGTAAAATGGGTTGGGTATAGGTCGGGGTCAATGATTTGGATTTTGGAGTCAGATTGGTCAATGACTTTATTAACCGGTTGGGTCAGTCTAAGATATTGAATTAGGATCCTCACCGGTTTATTTAAACCGAATAATATCTAATTAGTTATATTAAAAAACTATTTTTGTCCTGACAAAAATATCCTTTTTTTTACTATAACCGAATTACTGTCATGACAAAAATATAATTAACTGATTTTTTTTTTTTTACTATAACTAACATAATTTTTTTCTGTTTATTTGAAATTAAGAGAATCTTCTTAAATAAAATAAAAAATTAAGAGTTTTGACTCGGGTGAACATACTTTTTTTTTTCCCCAAAGAAAATATACTTTTTTGGAGTTTATTATATAGGGTTTATTTTTGATAATGTGGTTTTTATATAGTTTATTTGTTTATTTTGAGAAAACTCAAATAAATGGAAAGCTTTACTTACAATTTTTTATTTTTTATTTTTTAAAAAAAGTGTGATTGGTAGCATATCCTCTGCCTAGTTGAAGAGGTAAAATCCTTGCCGTACAGATGTGTCTCAACTCCAATAAAAAGATGGTTTTGGAAGGTGATAATGTCTATCCAGTATGATCCTCACAAATATTTGCATCTATCC
>CM017325.1:6618650-6647056 GCA_006937295.1 Carpinus fangiana
TGATCATCACGAGGACGTTGGGTGACGCAGATAATGATATGAGAAGGAATGGCTTGGAGGATATGAGAAAACCATAGGATAAAGCGCTTCAACAGATCCACTATAATTCCATACCAAGGTGATAATATTACGAGCATGGGAAAGACAAACCAGAAAAGTGGAGATGGGAGAAAGAGGGAGGCCAGAAATGAAAGAGTGAGGGGGGAGGAGAAATCTCCTGCCCTCCATTGAGGTGGCTCCACAGTAATAGTAAGAGGGAGCTTGACAGAGGTGAAGAGGAAGACTAGTATGGCAATGGCAAGAAACAGACATGACTTCACAAACATTTCATTGCTGATCAAGTCTGGCTGCTGAACCCACGGCTTGCCGATATTAATTAGTGCGGGGACTACATAACGCAAATCTACCAAACCCCGCATTCTTCTGATCATATCCACCGCAGAACGTACACAATATGAATTTTGACGATAGAAGAAAAGCATTTTAAGTCATGGTTGGTTTTGGGGCATTATGGTCATATAAATTTTCTTGTCTCGTTTATGTGTATTGTGTTGTGTATTTTCCCCCGGACACCCTAGTACAATTGAGACCACACCCTTCCGACAGATGATTTCCTCTTGGGTGGGGTCGAAGACTAGAAAAAAAATAAAAGAAGCGTGGATTTGTAGCGCAAAATTACACACGGTTCGTTGTTTTGAACCAGATACCCCCTTCAAATTCAGAACAAATTAAGCTTCGATAAAGGACTACAAAACCCTCTTCATAGGGGAATATCCATATTAATGGGGGAGGGTAAAAATGTAATTTAACGTTATGCATTTTGCATGGGCATATATGGAAACATAATAGTGTGGTATTGCTATATATGAACAAGGAATACAAATTTGAGGGATATATGTCGTACGTACTTCATTTGTGAACGCGTGATGTTACAACCCCACGTGTTGGATTCCTGTCTATAAGCAGGTCAGCCAATTTTTTTTTTTTTTGAAAAGAGGTCAACCAACGTATAGACCAGGAATCCAACATCTATTTATCCGGTGGCCAAGCCACTTGAGGCTTTGGGAGTGCCACGGCACCCCCAAAGCTTTTTTAAATTTATTTTTTTATTTTTCTATAATATATATAGTCAACCAACTTATAGACAGGGAATCCAACATCTATATATCCGGTGGCGAAGCCACTTGAGGCTTTAGAAGTGCCACGGCACCCCCAAAGCTTTTTTAAATTTATTTATTTTTTTCTTTCTATAATATATATAGTCAACCAACTTATAGACCAAGAATCCAACACCTATGTATCCAATCGCGAAGCCATTTGAGGCTTTGGGAGTGGCCACGGCACCCCCAAAGCTTTTTTAATTTTTTTTTTCTTTATGTTTTTCTACTCAAGTTTCACACAGCATCTCAAAAAGAGAAAAAAATAATTATTCTCTCCTACTTAAGCAAGTTACCACTCGGCACCCTCAAAAAAATTTAGCAGCACTCCCAATATGAATTGTCTAGGTCCACCACTATATATATATATATGAGAATAGTTTAACTTTGGTCTAGAGGAGCCTTAAAACCCCATCTTTATAGGCCCTAATCACCAATTGATACATAAGCAAAACCACAACAAATGCACAAAATTAATCTAAAACCAAATTCAACTCACTGGATTGAAGAAAAAAGACCAATGGCCAATGGGTCTAGCTAAAACGGCGCTGGCCGTTAGGCTGTGGGTAGTCGTGACCCATGACCAGCCAGACTAGCCACCCACGGCTGGTTACCCTCTCCGACGCTGTGAGTCACCGTCTTCGACACCATGAGTCATCACCTTCGGCGCCGTAAGTCACCATCTTTGGTGCCGACAATCATCTTCTCCAACCTTTAGGGTGATAAAGTCACCTAAATGGTTAATCTTCCAACTCTAGATTTTAGATTTAAATCCAAAAAGAGTTTTGAGACATTGAAAACAAATTTTGGACAATAGAAACGGATTTTGAGGCGGGTCACGATCGAGCAGACCACACGACGTCATGTAATAACAACAACCAACCGTATTTAGGTGAAATATCCAATAACTAGCAAAGCTGCATCCATTCTAATTAGAGTACTAGTGTGGCATATAATTAGGGTTAGAAAATGAACAATTTATAATTGTGTTGAAAAATAAGCCTTTTGTTTATTAAAATAAGGCAAATCTTGCCATCAAGCACAGTTGTACAATGGGCAGCAGAGAACACAATTTGGCATGGTTTTGCACAATTTTGAGTCTAGAATCCATCTCCAACTCGATTTTTGAGTTGTTAGGTTGCACAAGAACGTCTAAGGTTGTTCCAGGCCTTATAAATAGACCCTCAATTCATCCAAATTGAAGGGAGAAGAGAGAGAAGCAGACTCAAGCTTTGGGGGGAAGAGAGAGAAGCTAGAAGGGTTTTCTTTTTATGAGGATGATTCTCATCCGAATTATGTGCAGCTAATACTTTAGTTAGGGCTCGAATGAAGCCCAGATAATGTCTCTTTAGGAATTTAATATTAGTGCCTTTGTCACAATTATTTTTTGGATACTTAACTTGATAATTTCTATGTTATTGAATTCCTCACATAAATGTGCTTGATCATCATATGCATGTTGTATGAACTTATTATTTAAGTTAATTTGGATGACCGAGTCCTAGGATTTATAAAGTGACAAAAGAACCACATCACAAGTTCTTGGATTAATCAACATGAAGAACCAGGAGTAGATACCATGCCTTAGGCTTCATGTGGTTGTCAATTTCCATAAATTTATGTTTTCTTGAAAAACAACTTAGTGTCATGCTAAATCCTTTGAGAGAGAAAATAATTAGAGTATATATCATGCTTAATTCGTTACTTAGAAAAATCAATAGATTAAGAAGTCGATACCATGTCCTTAGGTTAGCAAACATTGGGTATCTTAATATAATTGGAACATTGACATATTGTTTATCTTAATTGAATATGAGTGACGGTGGATATCAAAACCTTACCCTTTCATTCTTATTACTTCAATTCAATCTTTTATTTTGTTTCATTCAATTAATTAATTTAAGGAATTACTTTTAAGCATAATTATAACAATCCTTGTATGAATGATTTCATACTTGCTTTCTATACTATCGTTTTGATTTTGTACACTTGTAAGTAAAACGTACAATTATTCATCTATTAATTTAGGTAGACAATTGCACAACAATCGGCCACCCTAGAAGCTAAGGGGGGGGTGGCTAATCCACCCCTTGGTGGTGGTTTAAAATTACTCCTAATTTTTTATTTTTAAATTTTAAATTTTGTTTTTTAATATTTTAAATTTTTTATTTTTTTAATTATATTTTTTTTATAATATATCCTTAATTTTTTCAATCACAACTCTTTTTTCTCCTCATATTCACAATCCAAAAAAAAAGGTTGAGTTCAGTAAAAAAAATGGTAATCCCAAACGAAAATTAAATAAAAAAAGGTTGAACTGTCGCGTCATCCCATTATTTTTTATATACAATTGAATATAATCTGCCAAATAGAGTTACTTGATTAAAAATCAGGAATGGTTCAAGTTCCTGAGCAATGAGGATGTTGGGTGATGCAGATAACGAGATAAGGTCAGGAATGGCTCGGAGGGTTTGACAACTTTGACCGAACCAGAAGATAAAGCGCTTCAACAGATCGATCCGGCCAGCAGCATTTCATACCAAGGCGATAAGATTACGAGCATGGGAAAAACATCCCAGAAAAGTGATGACGGGAGAAAGAGGGAGGCCAGCAATGAAAGAGTGAGGGGATGGGAGAAACCATGCGAAGTCGCTCCACAGTAATTAAGAGTAAGAGGGAGCTTGACAGATACTAATTTGGGTAGAAAAAGTATAATTTAACCGTTGTGTTTTATAAAAAACTGCATGCATAAAAAATTAGGTAAAGCTCAAGAGAATAACTTAGATAAAGAGGTTGCACAAAATTTCCCTTTTGTGCAACCCACTCAATGAAGGACAACTCAGCATATTGTAAATTTTCATCTACACCCTAATGCAGCTGATTCCCCTTATTTCTTTTTCTTTCTTCCATTTCTTCTTCTCTCCCAGCCTCTTCTTCTTCCTTCCCTCTCCAGCACCTTCTTCTGCTTCTTCCATCCCTCTCCGGCGTTAGGGTGATAAAATCCTCTAAGGGTTAACCTTCCCCTTCTAGGTTTTAGATTTAAATCCAAAAACAATTTTTGTAGCATTAGAAACGATTTTTGGGCATTAGAATGGGTTTTTTAGGCTGGGTTTTGTGGGTTTTCTGGCGAGTCAGGTGGGTTTTCTAGTGGGTCAAAAATGGTGACAGAGAGAGGAGGATGAGGTGCTGGGCTCGGCCAGATCTCCATTCACCTATTTGATGGGCTAGCGTGATGGGCTGGCCGTGGAGGACGTGATCAACGAGGTCGCCGGTAATGGGCTTAACGAGGTCCGGTTGGATCACGGCTGGTCGGGTCACGGCTGAACAAATTTTCCTTACAGTTCGAGAGTGAGAGCGAAGAAGAGTGAGATTGGGTAGAGGGAAAGAGAGATTTGTGAAGAAGAAAGAAAAGAGAAGGAAGAGGAGAGGAGAGAGCTGGGCGTGGGTGAGGGAGAAGAAGGAGAAAAGAAAAAGAAAAAAACCAGAGCTGGGCGTGCGTGCGTGAGGGAGAAGAAGGAGATCTAATCCGGTGCAGCAAGGTTTTTTTTTTTTCAAAACATAAGACTGGTAAAATTAGCTTAGGTGTCACATTCTAATAGGTTGCACCAACACTACAAACAAACAATGAATTAGTGACTTGCTATTTGTGACGTGCAGAAGGGGAAAAAACGTCACCCTTGGTGTAGTGACATGCTCTTAGTGACGTTCAGCCGCATGACAGCAAACCAGGTGACTAGAAAATAAATTAGTGATGTGCAATTGTCTGCACGTCACCCTAAGGGTGACGTGTAAATTTTTTAAAACGTCACCTTAAGGGTGACGTTTTAAAAAATTGCACGTCACCCCTAGGGTGACGTGCGAAAGATTTTACACGTCACCCTAGGGGTGACGTGCAGACAATTTACACGTCACCCTTAGGGTGACGTTTCACTCAATTTTGCATGTCACTAAATAATTTTTTTTTTAATTTTTTTTTTTTTTAGGATTTTTTTTATCCAAATTTTTTTTCTCCCTCACCTGATATATAAAATCCATTATCATATGCACAATCTCAAGTATACCCAATAACAACTTAAGGGAAAAATACTATTTAGCCCCCTCAACTACCAGCGATTTATTATTTAGCCCCCTCAAGTATCAAAAGTTGTTAAATGGCCCCCCCAACTACCAAACAGTTGTGTTTTACCCCCCTCCGTTAGTTGTTGCTGTGAAAGTGGATGGAAAAATCAAAACTACGTCGTTTTGAGATTACAAGTTACCAAAATACCCTCAACTAACGGAGGGGGCTAAAATACAACTGTTTGGTAGTTAGGGAGTCATTTAACAACTTTTGATACTTGAGGGGGCTAAATAGTAAATCGCTGGTAGTTGAGGGGGCTAAATAGTATTTTTTCCATATATATATATATATGAACTGGCAAATCTGCATTTCTTGCCGTTACAGTAAGTCCTCTATTTCACCAAGAACTCTTTGCCCCCATCATCGCCAACTCTCTTCCCCACCACTCCTTCTGCCACAACATATTCCAGCCCAGCCTCGTAGTCCCTCACCAAGTCCTCCCCTATCAAACCAGCCTTGACCCATTCATTAAGACGGAAATATCAGACTAGAAGGTACGAGGAAGACACACACTGTAGTGTGTGATTGGTTTGTTCCAAATTTCATCAGAAATCCAGATATATGTACAACCGCATGGNCACCAGTTCAAATATATATATATATATATATATATTTCAAGATTTCTCAAGTTTAGTTGCAAAATGGGAAAATTATTAATGCATGTAAGCATGTATGCACAATATATATTAATAATATAAAGCCTTCTAATCACACATTGATATCATATAATTCCAGCAAAACTATGAAGTAATGAATGATTTTGTAAGGAGCCACAATTTGTATTGCCACAATTTATATCATATAATGGTTGATTTGCAAAAAAAAATTAAAAAAATGTACGGATATGAACAACATATGTAAAAGAGGCAATTCTTATTTGTATTTCATACTCATCTACAGTAACAGACTTATTTATATATACAAAGCCTTCACACCAACGTTTGTGGTGAGGCAACACTTCAAACAAAATTCACAAATACTCACTCATTGCAGCAACTACAACCATAAGCCAAGATAACAGGAAGAGTTCAAAGTCTAAAGCTGTAGATAAGGATAGTTGAAGAAACCTTGTTTCATCTTATCTATTATGTTTCAAACACAAATTTGTACTTCATACTCATCTACAGTAACAAGCTTGTTTATGCATACAAAGCCTTCACCATCGTTTGTGGTAAGGCAGTACAATACAAAAACAGAGAACTTCATTTCTCTTACAAAGATTTTCTAGATGGTGTTCTAGAGGTCATCTCAAATTTTTAGAACTTTTTTTTTTTGTCAAATTATGATTTTGGCCATTAAACTATATGTTAGATTCCAACTTCATCCTTGAAGTTTTGAAAATGCAATGTTACCTTTGTCTTGCCTTGACCTTATAATGTGAATGCTAATGTAGCAATTTTTTTTTTTTTCCACCTGTCTTCGTAGTGTTAACATGACATGTTAGGAGACAACAGGGCTCACAAAGTCAGAGAAGATGCCATGTCATGACTAGTAGCCCTAAGCGAACAGTGTGTGTCACATGACTCTTCTCTCTGATTTTGTGAGTCTTGCTGTGGCTTAACATGTCATGTCAATAATACAAGAACATGTTAGAACAAAACAAAAAAAATCTACCACATCAATAATTGCCATTTTCACGGTAATAGGCTAATAGCAAGAGAGTGGAAGAGTAACATTAATACAATTTTGATCTATATAATATTAAATATATAATATATATAAAAAAACTTTATAGGTTTTTGCATTAGTATTGCCCAAATGAAGAAAGGAATATATTTGAGTTTAAAATCTTAAGGCCGGCCAAATTATATATACTTGCGTCCAATCCTAATACGAATTAAATGGAAGGGCTATTATATAAACTATTTTGCATTGAGAGAATTATTTTATAGAATCTACTTATAAAAGCGTAACAACAGCAAACTACAACGTCTCGCAGAATTTATGGATGCATATGGGCATTACCAACGAACTAAAAGTTGTTATTCTAAACAAATGCGAAAAAAAATATACTAAATTATAGAGTTACCTAGTCGACTTGCAACTGATGATCTCACCCTCGCGGGTGGGGACTTGGTTTTCTTGAACAGTATTAAACATATGACTTGTCCCAACGCTTGCATGCATAAAAGACTCGATCATACTTAACCGGGCCTCATACGCCTGTTCTTTAGCTACTGCCTGTGCTTGCTGTGTAGCTAGTCGTTCTTTGATTTCTATCAATTCTATACACTGTTCCTCAATGAGTTTTTTCTGTTTATCCACCACCGACTGTAAATTTGTTTGTGAGCGTTTTGCAGGCGTGTAATATTTAAGAGTGGTGCCTCTAACTGGTTGAATCCCACTACCAATCCCTCGAACTCGCCCAGCATATTCTAGCTTATTTTCCATAGCAAGTGCATAAGCATCATCTGGTGCCCAACGAATCGTTCCCTCGGTGATGCTTGACGTCGCGGCAGAATCATTTGGCAGAAACTCTTTCATCCTATTCTGTACGATATAAACAAATTGTAAACATATTAAACACAATAATTGATAAACGTCCATTGTTAAGCATAAATAAATTCATACAAATAATAAGCCAAACTTGATTAAGTAACATACAACTTTCTCCTCAACTGCTGGATTGACATTTCCACCACCTTTTTTCGTATGGGCACTTATATACCACTCGGCCCGCGTAGGCAATGTGCCATTTTTTATCAGCTACACAAGCAAACGACATAATCAAAGATTTCCACTACTAAGAAAATCTAGTCTATATATATATATATATATATATTACAAAAACTAGTAATAATCATAAAATATACCTTCTCATGACAACCTCGGGCATAACTCTTCGATCCGGTTGAGTGTGTCATTATATGCTTTGCTCGTATAGTTTTCATACGCTCCGCATTAAGCTATAAATTTACAATATTAATTTATATATGCGCTCTCCTTAAAATGATTGCAATATATTCATATTACGGTAATTTAATAAACGATGTCACATACCATATCATTTGGATCACACCATTTTTCTAATGCGCAGTCCAAGTCTTCGGGATTGTAGCCATCCAAGTTCTGTGCGTCGCCTTCACGGCCGCAGGTGTATCGCCTTGTTTAATTTGAAATCCTTTTTTGGTACGGTACTTGTAGTTCCTAAGCAGCTTGCCCATTTCTTGGAATGTTTTCTGTTTAATGACTTCAAGATTACACTCAGGTGGAATGTAAAAATGAGTCTACATAAGTTGAAAAACAAAAATTAGTTAAAAACGTATCAAATAATAAGTGAATGAAACAAATAATAATTAGTGAAGTACACATGCTATGACAAATTAATAACTTCCAATTTATACATACCATCAACGAGTTCCAAATATCCTCATTCGCTTGCTATGGTACCTTCAACCACTGTGTGCTAACCCCCACAAAATGTCCACTCCTAATGATCTCCCCAATCATCCGATTAAATTTTTTGGCGCTTAATCCTACGGGTTGCCATGCGGGATTGTACTCGCATACGATCTTATCCCCATCATTACTACACCACAAATCATACGAGTCCCCAATGGTTCTAATGGAGATGTTTCCAGCACTATCTGTATTGACGGTTAACACATGAAAGAGAAAATCAATGTTATGACATATATTTTATTTTGACTTTTGCTTCGAAATTAACATATATATATATAGTAGACAATTATCATACATACCTAGAATCCGAACCTGATCAGTATCTAAATTTTGTTGCCCCGGCTCATGTGGTGAATCAATCCCATTAAGAGTATGAATGGTCTCCGGCCCCTGGGCATCTTGAAGGTCATCATAATGCTCCTCACCACTGCTGTGTAGTGTCTCATCACCATTATTGTGCAGTGTCTTATCAAGATGTCCTAGGGGTGATGATGTCATAGCGTTCTAATCATACACAAAGCCTGGGACATGGAGAATATTATTATGCATCCAAGCAATAACCTCTTCGATATTTCCTGTCTCAAATTCAACTGGTGGAGAAGGTCAATATACGTCATCATCGCGACCTATCAAGTTTGGTTGCCGAGTATACGGTTCCTGGGACTCTACACAAGCAGCTGATTCTGAATCCTGTGTTGCCAACTCTGACCGCACGGGTAGTCTTGTCGAAAATCTTGACTTTCGCTGACTCATGTTAACCTGCAAAATATAAAAGCGAAGTAAGTAAAGCTATATAAAAGCAAACATGAAGGGTTCAATCAATTTACAAAATGAGTTAAATGAAGAAAAAAAGGCATCAAATAAATTAATTTCATGGTGTGTCATGCAATTTGAGTGGTTATTACTTACGCTTCGGATGGAGGTATGTCATCTCGAAAACATTGAATGTCATCCTCTAGAGTATGATTAATGTTCATATTCAATGGCTCACTCTCGTAGTAGTTGTCACATTCATCATTAATCCCTTCACCCTGACCAATATCGTACACATTCCTGGGTTTAGTCCTTACTGCGCAAGCCCAATCTGAGTTCCGTGGATCCTCGACATAAAATACTTGGGAAACTTGGCTTGTTAGCACATATGGATCGTCAGTTTCTCGTTCTCCCGTGTGGATAAGATTTTTGATGTTTACGAATGTTAGCCCATACTCGTCCACCTTGTATCCCCTACTTCTAGTGATGTCGGCCCAATCACACTTGAACAACACATACCTAGTCCGATCATAATACTCCACCTCTATTATTTGAGTTAACTTCCCGTAATATGTATAGCCATCAACAATCGGCACGCACACGCCGCTGTTCTAACTCTTCTTTCTGACATCATGCTCCAAAATATGAAATAACATGCTGTTCACTATATATCGGTTGTATTGGTATGCTATTTTCATTGGCCCTTTACTATGCAATATAAGTTTTTTCACCCATTTCATTCCTTCTTTGATCGTCCAGTCCATCAACCTATGGTTAGATTATAAGGAAATGCGAACACTCAGTTTTCATCAACAAACATGAATTACAATAAAATATTTCATAATTTATAATTAAAACATGACGTTAGTCTTATGTATTCACGGAACCATTTGCAAAATTGCTCCCTATGAATTGTTTCCAATTGACTTTCTGTGATTCCCCCCATAGTGCATGTTTGCCTAAGCGTATCCATGTGCATCCTACAATTATAAATTTCAATTTTAAAAAATAACTACAAAATGTAGGCATATGAACTAACATGTGTTAGTAACATCACTCACATCCGCAATTGAAGGAACTCGTTCGAGTTATGCATAATATACTGGTGAATCTGTATCAATGTGCGTCGGTCAAGGTTGACTCGAGTTACCGCCCATTTAGACTCATTCGGATTTCTTTGGGGCCTATTGTGAAATAATGGTGCATTGTCTAAATACCTCGAACAGAACGTCACCAACTCATACGAAATGTAACCTTTCGCAATGCAGCTTTCAGGAGCCGCTTTGTTGCGAACACTAGACTTGTACACCCCTAGGCCCTTACATTGAAAAATCACTCAATCATTGAAGTTAAATAAAAACCTTAAAATTTTATTTATTTAAATAAATTAATTAACATACGTAATATCTCTCAAATGGATACATCCACCGATATTGTACCGGTCCACCAAGTTGGCATTCACGTACCAGATGAATGACAACGTGAACCATGCTTGTGAAGAAACCAGGGGGAAATATTTGTTCCATCTTGCACAAAGTAATAATCACATTTCTCTCGAGTCGGTCCATATCTTCTTGTGTCAAAGTTGTGGAACATATACCTCGAAAGAATGTAGAGAGCTCAACTATAGGTCCAACCACGTTGTTCGGCAAGTTTCCACGCAATGCAATAGGTAGAAACTGTTGCATTAATATGTGGTGGTCATGACTATTCAAACCAACTAGGTTACGTTCTTGTACACATCGGGAAATATTCGAAGCATATCCATCTGGTTTACATCTTTAAGCACTTGTAAAAAATTAGTTTTATTCTCATTAGACATCGTGTGGCAAGCTGCAGGCATATATGTTTTGCCATTCTCGTCTGTGTACGGATGAAGTTGCTGTCTCAAACCCATTTCTTGCAAGTCTTTACGAGCTTTGAAATTGTCCTTCGTTTTATCTTTAATATCTAGTAGTGTGCCAATTAAATTATCCATCACATTCTTCTCTATGTGCATTACATCAAGGTTGTGCCTCAGTAAATTGTCTTTCCAATATAGCAACCTAAAGAAAATACTTTTCTTTTTCCATACCACGTCATCATTCGCTGCTTGTTTCTCTTGCGCAGTTTTCTGCCTCTTCTCACTATGCCCGGAGTCTTCATCTCCAAATACTTTTCCATCTAGCTGTCTTAGAATTTCAACTCCATCTGGCACATCAGGGGGACCTTCTAGTTCTTGTGTACCATCAAATGCTTTTTTATTCTTTCTCCATCGGTGATTCATAGGCAACCATCGTCTATGCCCCATAAAACATCATTTTATGGCTGTATTTTAACCATTTAGATCTTGTTGAATGCATACAGATGGGACATGCCTTTTCACCCCTAGTAGGCCAGCCAGACAAATCTGCATAAGCAGGGAAGTCATTAATTGTCCACATCAATGCCACTCGCAACACAAAATAATTTTTCATAGAAACGTCAAATGTGCGTACTCCTACATTCCATAACTCTTGTAATTCCAATATGAGGGGTTAAAGATAAACATCTATATTCATTCCAGGTGAACTGGGGCCTGGTATAACCAATGATAATATGAAAGACGATTACTTCATGCACATCCAAGGAGGCAAGTTGTATGGAACAATCATTACAGGCCAAGTACTGTGGGATGTGCTCATATTCCTAAATGGATTAAATCCATCCGATGATAGACCAAGCCTTACATTGCGTGAGTCTGATGTAAATCCTGTGTATATATTATCGAATGACTTCCGTGCTTCACCATCGGCCGGATGCCTCAATACCCCGTCCTTTGTGCGGCCATCTGCATGCCACCTCATGTGGGGCGCGGTATGCTGTGACATAAAAAGCCTCTGCAATCTAGGTATGAGTGGAAAATACCGCAACACCTTCACCGGACGTCTCTTAGACGATGTGAGTTGACCTTCATCGTCTATAATTTCATCTTGCCACTTAGATTTCCCACAAACTGTACAAGTATCTAACCCCGCATTGTCCTTCCAAAATAACATACAATCATTTCGACAAGCTGTAATCTTTTCATATCCGAGCCCCATGTCACGCAGAAATTTTTTGGATTCATATGTATTATTTGGCAAAGCTTCATCTGTTGGCAACAACTTATTGAAGTACTCAAGCAAAGATGAGAATATATTATTACTAATTCCACCCACACACTTCAAGTTGTACAGACGTACAGTAGCACTCAGTTTGCTTTCTTTGGTCTTATCATGTAACGGCTTCTCTACTTTTTTAAGCAAATTGTAGTACATCCGTGCACTCTCCTCATCAGCAGCTCCATGCACATTTTCTGCACCCCCCTCCACTACAGTCTCAGACTCACGGTTCTCTTCCCTGACCTCGTGCATCCCAAATGCATCACGCAACATGTCTTGCATATTTCTGAATTGTTCTGTGGTTGGACCAGCATCTAAAGGCAATTGGTTTGAATTAGAGGCTTCATGATCATCAGGAGCCCGAACTTTCTCTCCATGAAATACCCAATGCGTGTAGGTGGTCAATATTCCTGCCCCTCCTGTCAAGTGGGCGTACACTTCACGTGGTGACAATTTCTTGTTCAAGCGACACCTTTTACATGGGCACTGAATTAACTTAGGGTTTATGGCATTCCTAACTGCAAAGTCCATGAACGACTTAACTCCGTCCATATATTCCTTCGAAGTCCGAAACTTTGTCATCCAACTCTTGTCCATAGCGTAACTACATTATAAATATAGAAGATATTTGTGATATTCCGTATCATGTATCCTACTAGTTAAGAAATAGGAAGCTAATAAATGTAGAAGATGTGGTATCAATTACATTCCAACAATTTAATTGGAACATATATATTATAAGTAGATACTAAATGTATGAGATATAGTGAGTATTAAATTTTAGATTTGATATATATGTATGGAGTATCTAAATTCGACGTGTGCAAAGTTTTTAGGATAGATAATTGTTTTGTCCTTACAAAATATTTTGAGGCTTTCAACATAAAAGCACAAAAGGAGCACAATTATGGTACATGAAAAACATACAAGAGAAATGCCTGAAAGTAAAAACATAAATAGAAGTTTATATACTACTTTGAAAGGAAATTCTCTAAAACCTTACAATATTTTTAATATGAATAATTTATGCCCCATTTTAATTATTATAGAGTGTAGATGCATAAGCACTACCCATACGTGGCCTAATGCAATGAGATTCCTGTTTCTCTTTCGTCTCACTTTAGCATAAAGATTTATAATTAGTACTAGAGCATGTCACCCAATCCCTGAGCAGATCTTTGGATTCCTAAACTGACCCTTGTGTGCAAATCCTACAGTCTCTAGCTCCTGCAGCAAAAATCAAGAAGAATAAATTGTGGGTGGGGGTATTTTGTGAACTTCACAATTGATGATGGCATTCTCATTGATCACCGTACCTTCAACAGTAGTTGAAAAGGACTACTTCAAATTGACTAATGGAATGAAGCAAAGGGGTTTGGGGCATATATAAATATGCCACAAGCACTAAACCAAAGCGGCATAGAATTTGGAAGCTAGGCAAAACATTACAAAGCGTACTAGTACAAAGCTTTTGCTTCCATTTTTTTTATTTTTTACATGAATTGGGGTGTCATGGCAGGCCATTTGGGTTGGGGTATGATAGAAGAAGAGGGCTGGAGGAAGGGTCCTTGGACTGCTGATATAGGCGGGCCGTCCAAATTGCGGTGGTTCCTGGCAGCCCACACAAACAACATTCTTCTCTAGAACCTCTTCTTCTATCAAGATCAAGTGATGACGATGTCAATGACTACTACGAAAGTACGTGCTTAAATGGCATAATCAAAGGGGCTATTAACTTACTTGTTTTGAGTCTTGGTTTGTAGCTTCAAGGTCTATGATGAAAGCCACAAACAAGAACAAGTATGAGATAATTACCATTTCTAAGCAAATATCCGTGATCTCTAGTACTATAGCTGTGATCTCAGGAATGGTCCTTAATTAGACTCTTAAATAGCTTAGATATATCTATGCTAGTTCCATCAGCTTAATTTCTCCGGTGATCATCATTACATCTCTCCGTGTTCAAGTCACAAGTAAATTTCGGGTGAACTTCTCATGGACTTGGACTATGAGGTGATGGCCGCTAGAACTTCTCACTTAATAATAATAATAATTATTATTATTATTATAATACCTTAATTACTTTGTCTATATATAGCTGTGGATTGTGTGAAATTAAGCTGTCCCTCTTTCATTATCCTTTCTCTCTCTCTCTCTCTCTCATTATCCTCTCTCTCAATGGCAAGACAAATATTGCGCTTCCCTGCCGGACTCATGGTCCTAATTGTACTTGTTCTTGTCCTAGCCCATCAAACTTGCAATGCTGTGGATAGTCAAGAGTACTGCCCCCCTTCTTCCTGCGGCAATATTCGTAATATAAGCTATCCGTTTCGATTAGAAGGCGATCCAGAAGACTGCGGAGTTCCAGAGTATAACCTGTCATGTCAGAACAATCAAACAGTGTTAAAGTTATATGATGGAATATTCTACGTACGGGAAATCAATTACGACAACTACACAATCCGAATTGTAGACCCAGGTATTATTATAAACACTAGTACTGACTCCTTCATGCCTCCTGATAATTCTCTAGACGAAAGTAATTTCAGTCCAGGGGATCCATATACCCCGAGTTTTCCAACCACATATGTGCCGTGTTATTGGTGTGAAACTCGGTATAGTACTTGCATTAGAAACTTTCCCGATCAGGATAAGAACATGGTTTTCGTGAAGTGCGAAAAGCAAGTGAATTCTCCATTTTATTTGGACATTTCTACTTGCTTTAAGAATGGATATTTTTCTTCCAACTCTTCTTTATTACAATATTCCAAGAGGTATATATATGTTATAGTTGAGGAGAGAAGCGTACTGGCCGGGGATTTGGGGGAGTCGTGCGAAATAGATCACAAGACTCTGGAGGCAACATCGTGGGAACCAGTTTGGCCAAATAATAGTGTTCGAGATTTTCGATGTCCTGACTTTTACGATGCAATGCTCTCCGGCTTTACGCTTTCGTGGTTCCAAGCTACCTGTGATAGCTTCATTGATGGTGAATGCTACATCAATGACGACATGAAATACCCTGGGGTTCAGTGCCACCGTCCACGTCCTGGTGAGTAAGGAATGCAACACTACTCCTTCATCAGTTTAATTCTTCAATTCTGAGATGAAATATATATATATATATATATATCTCCTGATTTTATTCTCTTAATTCTTTGCAGAGTCAGGATTCTTCGCCAATCTACTTCGGACATGTGCCAAAGGTGAGCTAGCTAGGTTTCTATGATTCTATTGACTATATATATATATATATATATATATATATGGGTAAAGTCTACATATATATAGTTACGTACCCTTTCAAACTACTATCTAATTAATAATGTCTTCTTAATGATAAAGTCTTTTTAAATTTTTAATTGTGACAATGTCCCTCTCATGCTAACAAAAAGATAAAAATGTTCCTATATATTTATCAATAAAACAAAAATACCCTTATAAATTCAAAAAAAAAAANATCTTTTATTTTGTTTCATTCAATTAATTAATTTAAGGAATTACTTTTAAGCATAATTATAACAATCCTTGTATGAATGATTTTATACTTGCTTTCTATACTATCGTTTTGATCTTGTACACTTGTAAGTAAAACGTACAATTATTCATCTATTAATTTAGGTAGACAATTGCACAACAATTGGCCACCCTAGAAGCTAAGGGGGGTGGCTAATCCACCCCTTGGTGGTGGTTTAAAATTACTCCTAATTTTTTATTTTTAAATTTTAAATTTTTTTTTTTAATATTTTAAATTTTTGATTTTTTTAATTATATATTTTTTTTATAATATATCCTTAATTTTTTCAATCACAACTCTTTTTTCTCCTCATATTCACAATCCAAAAAAAAAAAGTTGAGTTCAGTAAAAAAAAATGGTAATCCCAAACGAAAATTAAATAAAAAAAGGTTGAACTGTCGCGTCATCCCATTATTTTTTATATACAATTGAATATAATCTGCCAAATAGAGTTACTTGATTAAAAAATCAGGAATGGTTCAAGTTCCTGAGCAATGAGGATGTTGGGTGATGCAGATAACGAGATAAGGTCAGGACTGGCTCGGAGGGTTTGACAACTTTGACCGAACCAGAAGATAAAGCGCTTCAACAGATCGATCCGGCCAGCAGCATTTCATACCAAGGCGATAAGATTCCGAGCATGGGAAAAACATCCCAGAAAAGTGATGACGGGAGAAAGAGGGAGGCCAGCAATGAAAGAGTGAGGGGATCGGAGAAACCATGCGAAGTCGCTCCACAGTAATTAAGAGTAAGAGGGAGCTTGACAGATACTACACTACAACAAAAATGAGTTTTTTTGGCTTTTTTTTCCCTGGCATTTATAATAAATGCCAACTTTTTTACATTTTAGTAGCATATATTTTTTAAATGCCAACAAAAATTACTGTCATTTATGTAAATGCCAGGAAAAAATATTTTATTTGCATTTACACATATAAGCCAAGAAATTTACCAACATTTATGCATATAAGCCAACAAAATTTTTTCTCTACGTTTACATATATATATATATATACCCGTTTTGAGAAAAATCAAAGTTATCTGTATTTCATAACCAACTAGGCAGAGCTCAATACTTAATCACTCATGGAAATAAAACTTAAGGTCCACAGAAAAGGCCCACAGAACAAGCCAACTCCATCGTAAACAACAAGCCAGCTCCATCGTCTAACTCAAAAAGGTCCACAGAAAACCTGAAACGGTCCCTGCAAATCATTTTTCCTGCAAATCATTCCTGAAACGGTCCCTGCAAATCATTTTTCTAACATTTCATTTTTAGTTTTCAGAATATTTTCCTTGCTCTCAAATAAATCTCCTGCAACTCTCCGTCGTCTCCTCCCTCAGCTATTGAACAAATCTCCTACAACTCTCCGTCGTCTCCTCCCTCAACCGCCAGCTCCGTCGCCAGCCACCTTCGGTGTGTTTTCTTTCACACTCTCTCATCCTCCACCATGTCTGCATGATTTAATCTCGGATTAAATGTTGTGGATTTCAATTTAGGGTTTAATTTCGATTTTGTTGTTTTTGTTGCTCAATCGGTGTTGTTGTTGTTCACTGGATCTTTCTTCTTATTGTTGTGTATTCTCTTTGCTGAGAGGAAATATGATTCCCCTGATACAGATTTAATTGCTATGTATTCAAACTTTTTTTTGTTCTTTGCTTGCTTGAAATGGAATGTTGGGCGTTTGTATGGGTGGAGGACCATATGTGAGGGTGAGGTGTTTGAAGAAATGCCTCAAAGAGTGAGAAATGCTTGTGTGGTTTTTGTTTGACTAGTTTATTAGGAGTTTCTTGCTGTTAATCTATTTTTTTATTGGAGCGGCGTAGAGAAAAGTTCACCAAGGAACTGGATTTTGTCTTTGCTGATGTGGTACGTTCTTCTTGATTACCTGAATAATTTTACTCTTATTAACTAAATATTTGGTGTATGTAGGTAGGAGTTGTTTGCCCAGATAGTGTTGCCCATGTAGAAGAAGATGATGGTGATGAAGATGATATTGAGGATGAGACGAATGAATAGGTATGTTCTGTTTTGTGGTTCTTAACTTTATTCTAAATTTATTGTGGGATGCTGCTAAAATCGTTGATGCAATTATAGGCTGCAGTAGTTTCCAGCTTTTGGGTTATGAGATTTTTTAATATGGATGCTCTATTCCTTGTTCTAGAAAATATTTAGTTACTTGTTCTATATGGTATTTGGTTTGGTGATTTGGCTCTTATCCGATAAACCTCTCTTTGTTATGGTTGGTTCGGAAGTAAAGTACAGAGTTATGCAAATTATAATGAATAAGTTTACAATTAAAAAGTTTGGATCTCTTTGAATGTACTTCGAGCATGCACTAATCATGGGAAGAAATTTATGCATGCCTTTGGTTTGCGGAGTTAAAAAATTTGGAAAAAGGATTAGCTTGCAATTTTACTGGCAAGAGCAGGAAATTCTTTTCGTTTCTCTTTCTGCACCTGCTTTAAAAATATAAGGTGATTATCTGGAACTTGGAACTTTAACACTTTCCATACTTCTCTGCTTACTCAATATGCCCTCCTCAATAGATGTGAATAAATGTTGATCCTGTCTGTGATATAAATCTTTGTCCAGAAAGTTGTTAGGGCTATTGAATCCTGATTTCATTATATGTGATCTATACGAAGTTCTAATTTTGACATATTTATTTTCTTTCAATTGATGATTGTTTCTTGTATTCAGTGTAAAAATTTCTTTGCAGCATCAGTATTCCTGTTTTTCTGCTTGTTGAATTTATATCGTTTCACTTAATCAAAAAAAGTTTTTCGTCATTCTCTCATATTTTATCTATTCTCTCTAGTTGCAAAACAAGAAGTTCGTTTGGTATTGTTGTTATTATTTGTCGTGCTTATCTTGCATCATTTGTTTAAATTATAGACTGTTAAAGCATTACATATTGTGGACATGGATGTGGTTGTTGAGCCCGGGATTGGATGGATGGAGCTTAATGAATACCTGGAGCCTCATGGTCTATTCTTTCCCCTTGATCCAGGTTAGTTTAATTAATTTTGTTTCTCTCTTATAGTTGAGATGCTGTTTGAAATGTTTCATATAAGAGAAAGTTAGAAAATGTCAAATGCATATGCCCTGGAACTGTGCATTTTGATATGTGCTGTGAAATGAAAACATGCTGTCAGAGGCTGCAATGTATTGCAAGCCATATAAAGCATTCTTTTAGGAAATTATATTTAATTTTTATACATCTTTGGTGGTGTCCCACTTGACATCCTATGGAAATGGTCTACATTGGCATTACTTCCTGAAATGATTTATGGCATAAGTAGAGAAACGTGTGTTTGACATGGCAAAAAATGCTAAAGTATCCTTATTACATATTTCTCCATCCCAATTTAAGTTTCTTGTTTACTTTTCAGGTGTCCCAAAATAACTGTCTACTTTCCAAAAGTAAAAACATTTACTTTTGACATTTTCCTGAACTACCCTCATCCTTTTGATTTGTTGTTTTGACATTTACTTAATAATGATAGTTTCTTGTTTACTTTTCAGGAAGCATTCAAGAAGATAAATTTGTTGTTTCGTCAATATAGTAGATGGATGACTGAATCTACAGAACTTAGTTGTTACCCACTTCAATTCAATTTTATAATTACTTCTCTCAATATTACCATGTAATTACTATACTTGTTTGAGATTCTTTCTAGATTTCCCTTTTTCTAAAGAGAAAAATCGTAGTTTCAAGGTTTTATAGGTTTCCTCCATTTTTAATCATTGTATTTCTCTTGTTGGTTCATTTGACAATTTGACAAGTAATTGGATACAATTTACAAAAGTGCAAGTTGTTCATCATTTCAGATATTTCTCTTAGAGCCTGTTTGAAATTGCGTTTGAGAAGTAGAGCTTTTAAGTTAAAAAAGAGTTTTTGAGTAAAAGTTTCATTTTTAAGATTTTGCCAGAAGTGCGTTTTGGTTATTTTTAAGCATTTTGGGCCTCTTAAAAGTGCTTTTAATTTTTTTACCAAACGAATACTTTTTCTTCAAACAAACTTTTTGAGCGTTAAAAGCAATTTTAGGCTCATTTAAGAAAACATCCGCAATTCTAAGTTTCTTGGCACATAGAATATGTGCCCAGAAATTCAAGTTTTCTTGGCACATAGCCTATGTGCCAATAAATTTAATTTTTCTTGCCACATAAAATTCAAGTTTCTTGGCACATAGCCTATGTGCCAAGAAATTCAAGTTTTCTTGGCACATAGCCTATGTGCCAAGAAATTCAATTTTTCTTGCCACATAAACTATGTGCCGGGAAAATAATTTTCTTAGCTTCGTGGCACATATATTATGTGCCATTAAAATTTATTGGCATTTAGTTTATATGCCAAGAAAAAAATTTTTTGACACAGGGATTGCCGATGTATACCTTATGTTGGTAATAAATGCCAAGATGAATTTTCTTGGCACTTAAAACCAGTTTGTTGACACTTAAAAAATGCCAATAAGAACTGTTTTTTTTGTAGTGCTAATTTGGGTAGAAAAAGTATAATTTAACCGTTGAGTTTTATAAAAAATTGCATGCATAAAAAATTAGGTAAAGCTCAAGAGAATAACTTAGATAAAGAGGTTGCACAAAATTTCCCTTTTGTGCAACCCACTCAATGAAGGACAACTCAGCATATTGCAAATTTTCATCTACACCCTAATGCAGCTGATTCCCCTTATTTCTTTTTCTTTCTTCCATTTCTTCTTCTCTCCAAGCCTCTTCTTCTTCCTTCCCTCTCCAGCACCTTCTTCTGCTTCTTCCATCCCTCTCCGGCGTTAGGGTGATAAAATCCTCTAAGGGTTAACCTTCCCCTTCTAGGTTTTAGATTTAAATCCAAAAACGATTTTTGTAGCATTAGAAACGATTTTTGGGCATTAGAATGGGTTTTTTAGGCTGGGTTTTGTGGGTTTTCCAGTGAGTCAGGTGGGTTTTCTAGTGGGTCAAAAATGGTGACACAGAGAGGAGGATGAGGTGCTGGGCTCGGCCGGATCTCCATTCACCTATTTGATGGGCTAGCGTGATGGGCTGGCCATGGAGGACGTGATCGACGAGGTCGCCGGTAATGGGCTTAACGAGGTCCGGTCGGATCACGGCCGGTCTGGTCACGGCCGAACAAATTTTCCTTACAGTTCGAGAGTGAGAGCGGAGAAGAGTGAGATTGGGTAGAGGGAAAGAGAGATCTGTGAAGAAGAAAGAAAAGAGAAGGAAGAGGAGAGGAGAGAGCTGGGCGTGCGTGAGGGAGAAGAAGGAGAAAAGAAAAAGAAAAAAACCAGAGCTGGGTGTGCGTGCGTGAGGGAGAAGAAGGAGATCTAATCCGATGCAGCAAGGTTTTTTTTTTTTCTAAACATAAGACTAGTAAAATTAGCTTAGGTGTCACATTCTAATAGGTTGCACAAAAGACACCTTTTATGCAACCTCAATACCCAAGATGCTCTCAAAGCTCAATAGCCAGCAACAAGAACATGTACATATATTATACACAGTGTGTAAAGTACAAAAGTGAAGCTTAAATCTTAAAAAGAATAAATAAGAGAAAATTTCACTTAATTCTCTTATTTGTCATTATTTTTGCATTGTCACTCTTAATATAAAGTTTATTTTTTATCAATTTAGTGTATCCGTCTTTCAATTATTTGTAATCTCACCCTTTTGTTAACTTTTCCTAAAATTCCCCATTTGTTTTAGAAAAAGTAAGAAAAAAAAATTGCAGAGACACACCCGGACAAAGAAGGCTAAACCCGGGACACACCCAGAGACAAGGAGACAACCTTGGTCGAAAAACAAGATTAACGAGAGATAACTCGGTCAACAAACAAGATTACCAGGAAACAACCTGGTCAACAAACAAGATTACTGGGAGACAACCCGGTCAACAAACAAGATTACCGGGAGACAACCTGGACAAAATACAAGATTATCAGGAGACAACCCGATCAAAAAACAAAATTACCGGGAGAGAACTCGGTCAACAAACAAGATTAACGGGAGACAACCCGGTCAACAAACAAAATTACCGGGAGACAATCCGGTCAAAAAAACAAGATTAACGAGAGACAATCCGGTCAAAAAACAAGGATAACGGGAGACAACCCTGTCAAAAAACAAGGTTAACGGGAGACAACCCAATCAGAAAATAAGGAAATCCACACCCGGAGATAGAAAAAGACCTAGGCCAACCCCGGAGACAGGAAGAAACTCAGGTTTATAGATGAAATAGAATGCTTGGTTCTTCAACCAAAGTCTTGAAAGATATGACAGGTTTAACCCTGGACAAAGAAAATAGTTGGGGATACCCTCGAAAACTTAGATGATGCCGTGATTAAGATTGAAGAGCTCTAGGCTGTCAAGGTCAAGATACACTCATAGGGCGATGTGAGTCTCATACAAGGTCAAACAACGAGTCATTCAAAGACTCAAAGACTCTGACTAAAATTATGAGCCCAAAAGTCGCAGCTGGGCTGTCCAGCAACTCACGGCTTCGCCATGGCCATCTCCTGAGCTTTCTCTCTCTCACCATCTCTCTTCGTCCCTCTCCCAGCTCTCTCTCTACATCACTCTCTCTCTCTCTCCTATTCTCTTCATGTATATCTTCTTCCTGTCTATCTTCGTGAGCGAGAATCTATTGGGGGGAAAGTGAGGCAGAGAGTGAGATTGAGAAAGGGAGAAAGGTGCGGCTGGGGGGAAAGAAAAGAAGGAAAAAAAACCCAGCAAGGGAGAGAGAGAAGAGGGAAGAACACACCCAGCAAGGGCAAAAAAATCCAAAGTAGAGGGAAGAAGAAGCTACGGGAAGAAACAAGAAGAAAATATGAGGGAGAGAGAGAAAATTAAAAGAATAAAATTAAAAAAAATATTTTAATGGTATAGAGAAGCATTTAGGGAAGCTACTGTGGTGTATTTTGAGATAAGGAAGCAAAAAGTAGTTTGAATCCTTAAATGTAAGGAACATGACGAGAAAACTGCTGAGAATGCTCTTAAAGTCTTAAGGATTTTGAAATTTTGGGATACTGAAAGCTAGTTTTCAAAAAAAAAATCAATATTTGTTTTTTAAGGACTGACATGGCGTGGCTAAGTCAACCACACCATGTCAACAGAGAGGGACGCTGGAGCGCCGTATAGAATTACTCCAAAATAACATATCACAAGTCAGGGTATGTAGATGGGCTCTCAAAAATTAAATAAAAATAAATAAATAAACAACTTTGGGTACCAAAATGAGATGCAAATGGGCTTCGGCATAAATGGGTTTCATGGATTGGGGAAGAAGGCGGGTTTTGTGGGTTTGGGAAAAAGGCTCATGGCCGGAAAAAAACTTTGGTTCGGTGGGTTCATCGGATCTTGGGTTCTTCGGCTTGGGGAAGATCAGTGGGTTGGCCATAGAGGGGTTGGTCAGATTTGGGAAGAACGGTGGGTTGGGAAGAAGGCTCGTGGCCAGAGATGGGGGTTGAATTCGAATGGGTTTGGGGTTTCTGTTGGAAGCACGATGGAAGAAGGGTCCGTTTCTTGCAAGAGAAAATTCCCAGTATTTTAATCTATTTCTTGTAAAAAAAAAATTATTATTATTACGTTGCATGGGTATAAATTCAGTCATATTTGATATTTTGGCAATTAAGACACGTGTCAAAATATAATTGGTCCTCGTGTCAGTGACGTGGCTTTCCGTTAAGTCAACTAACGGCAGATGAATAGAGGGACCACCTCAATCTTTAAGCAAATTAACCAGAGAAACCTTCCGTGATAAAAATTAAACCATAGAGATTAAAAAATAGGATTAAATACCTAATATCCTCAGGGGTTTCATAACTTTATTTTTTCTCCCCTATGGTTTGATTTTTATCAAAGAGGGTCCTTGTAGTTTTGATAAAGGACCAAATTAATCCATTCGTTAGTTGACTTAACGGAAGTCTAATCACTGACACGTGACCCAATTAGAAATTAATACATGGCATAACTTGACACATCATCATTATTCACACTGCCACCTAATTAAAAACAAATATCCAATTAATAAATTAAAAAGGCTGAAAGTTGTTTTTTTAAAATACCTAATTAAACAAACAAAACTAATGATATAAAACAACTTCAGCCTCTTCGATTGATATTCACGAACAGGTGAAGAAAAAACTCCAACCCAAGCCCTTGCCTTCATGACCCAACCCAACCCAATTCCCATCTTCGACGAATCGACGACGAAGCGTCATCCCCAACCCCAAGCTTCCACGGCCAAATCTCAGATGAAACCCACCACTCTCCGGTGACAGACCCAACGCCCATATCTTCTCCGACAAACCCTAAGCCCCTTCTTCCACAATCCGAGAAACCCACGATCCCGTCAATCTCATAACCAAATTTTGCTTCTGCTGCCCAATCTGTGTACGCGATGGCATCAAGTCGGACATACGCCTCGAAACGAAAGGAAGTTTCCCGTAGCATTGAGAAGGTATGTTCTACAAAAAATTTGCACCTTGTTTTCCTTTTACGAATTTTACAAAAAATCTGGACTTATTTTACGAATTTCATTTTTTTGTCATTGTTTTTTTCCTTTTTCTTTTTTTTTTTTTTTTTTTTTGTAATTTAAGTAAGCTTCATTCCTAGTATTTTAAGTCATTTCTATTTTCTAGTATAAAATCTGCACCCTTTTTCTTTTCTTTTTTTCTTTTTTTTTTTTATGATTTTTACAAAAAATCTACACCTATTTTACGAATTTCATTTTTTTGTCATTGCTTTTTTCCGTTCTTTTTTTTTTTTTTGTAATTAATGTAAGCTTCATTTTTAGTATTTTAAGTCATTTCTAGTATTTTAAGTCAATTTTATTGCTTCTATTTTAAGTTAGTTCAATTTTTTGTATTTTTAGTCTGTTTTATTTTGACGTGCAAATGAATTCATCAGCTGGATCTTTGTCAGTGTGCTGTAGTGAGATGTAATTTGTATGTTATTGTAATTTACCTGTACCTTTGAAGACTTCAATGACTGGGGACAACCATGGCAGATGATTCTGAGGTTGCGCCACCTACGATTAAAGTGTAAGCGATCTTGTTTCCACTGCAAATTCATTATAAATGTTGAATGTTGAATGTTGGCTTTGGATTCCATTTGTTGAGTAGGTATTGATACGGGCTGTGATTCTTGGATTAAAGGTTGTCTTGAATAGCATGTGGAGCATTAAGATTAGTTTTGGATTCTATTTGTAATTAGATATTGATATGGTTGAGACTTGATGCTAATTTCTTTGATTGGCATATCAAAGAGACTTGATGCTCGTTAATATATATATATGAGGTGGTAAAAAGTAAATGCAAATAGGGGTGCATAATATTTGTTTCTTCTTGTGTACTAAAGCACCTCTTGGTTGTTTCAGTGGAAGCAGGAGATCAATTCAGAACTTAGTGACTCACCTTTGAGGCTCCAACATTTCATCATTATCACCGGAACAGCCTACTTCATTTTTGCACTTATTATTCAAACAATGTCTGCAATGAGAAGTTGCCTTCATGAAACGTAAATTTTTTTATGGTCCCAGGCCCTCCATGACTTTCAAGGATTTCTATGTTCAGGTCACTTATGCTGTGCTTGTAAACATGTTATAGTAACCCAAATAGCTTACATGTTATTTTAATTAGCACGATAAAGTGACAGTGTTTTATTTTTAAATTTTAATATTTAATCTCTTTGGTCTGATCTATATCTATTTGATTGTGATGGATGCAAAAACGGAGAAGAAAAAGCCCCAGAAATACTACCAAACTAAATAACATAAATGTGTCTTGTGATATGCCAACTTGCATAAGTTGACCCAGATTTAGGAATTAATACGATATCAAGGTATTTAACATATATAGCATGTGGAGCATTAAGATTAGTTTTTTAAGGTATTTAACCCTTATTTTTATACATATATATCTTTTTTATATAAATGATAATAACCATTGAATATATATGTAAAATGTATGTGTGTGTTTTATAGATTTAATGATAAATTTACTCAAATTTTATATGAAAATGAAAAAAAAAAAAAAAATGGACAAAAGATGAAACCAAGCCGGCCGAAGGTCATGCATGCACGCTCAGCTCAAAAGCATATAATAATTTTGTCAGTCGAAAACCTAAAATAATATTAGTTCAGGTGAATGGTGATGCTTGCCAACCCCGTCTTCGATCTGATGAATCATAAGTAGGAAGGAAGTAGAAACCTTTTTCACATGAAACATCAAAACCTTATTGATGTTTCTGACAAAAATATTTTATTAGTTCTGGAAACCTTGACGAACATAAAACATCAAAACCTTGGGGCTTTCATAACAGATTTGGATGGGAATATCTTCAATTCAGAGGTTGCAGAAAATCCTTGTTTTCTGCCAATCATTCAATAGCTGACACTTCAGCTTATTACAAAAAATCACAATGAGAACAAAACGTCACATTATTTCTCTCAAATTCAAGCCGCCACTAGCCTTCTCCATACGCCACCGCCAGAACTGCCACTGGAACCAGCTTTTCTCTCCGTCGGCCACGTGGGATGGCGCACAGCCACCCCAAAACTGCTGGGTGGCTGTGAGCCACCCCTTGGCCATGGGTTGGCCGCGAGCCACCCTAGATCTGGCTCGCCGGCCACATCTAGGGTGGCCAGCCGACCATCCCTTGGTCTAGGGTTGGCTGCGAGCCACCCCAGATGTGGGCTCGTGACCACCCAGCAGTTTTGGGTTCCTTAATCCTTAGTACTACTTGAGGCTTAGACATTGAGCTGACGTATTAAATCCGGATTTACCATCAAACTGAAATTTCAATAACATGCACCTTTCGGCTTTTGCTCTTTAGGGCTGACAGGTTTTAACAACAATAGCAAAGAGCCAATGCTTATGTTTACTAGTGGNATAGCTAACACTTCAACTTATTGCAAAAAATCACAATGAGAACATAAAATCACATTATTTCTCTCAAATTCAAGCAGCCACTAGCCTTCTCCATACGCCACTGCCAGAACCGCCACTGGAACCAGCTTTTCTCTCCGTCGGCCACGTGGGATGGCGCGCGGCCACCCCAAAACTGCTGGGTGGCTCACAGCCACCCCTTGACCATGGGTTGGCCGCGAGCCACCCTAGATCTGGCTCGCCGGCCACATCTAGGGTGGCCAGCCGGCCATCCCTTGGTCTAGGGTTGGCCGCGAGCCACCCCAGATGTGGGCTCGTGACCACCCAGCAGTTTTGGGTTCCTTAATCCTTAGTACTACTTGAGGCTTAGAAATTGAGCTGACGTATTAAATCCGGACTCACCATCAAACTGAAATTTCAATAACATGCACCTTTCGGCTTTTGCTCTTTAGGGCTGACAGGTTTCAACAACAATTTACTAGTGGGCCTACTGAATTGCAAGGTTACCCAATATTTTGATAGGTCCATTATCAGAACATTCTAAGCCCAAAGAAAACTCCCAAATAAATTCCCAAATGAAAGTTTTAACAAAATTTGTTTAGTAGGTAAACGAAGTGAAATTATTGTGTGTTAAAAATGAAATTTTTTAACATTATTTTTTGTTAAATTAACCTCATATTTTTATTTTATTTTATTTTATTTTATTTGTGTGCATTTACCCCCCTCAAATTGAAGTTGACAGTTGATTTGTCATGTTGGTAAATATTCATTTTCAAGTTTCATATAATGTAATCAATCTATAATAACTTTTTAAATTTAGTTTTTTATAAATTAATAAAAAAAAAATGCATTTCAGTAATTATGCTTTTACGCTTCTAGAGGATATAGAAGAAAACATTCTCTCTCTCATTGACATCTGGCATCTGCAATTTATTTATTTATTTATTTTGTTTGAGAAATCCATCGTACGATGTTTTCTCGTATTTTTGTTTGGAAAATACTAGGGGTTCTCTCCGTAGGTTCTCCTATACTAGGGGTTCTCTCCGTAGGTTCTCCTAGCGTTCTCTCAGTCTTACGTAAAATATGATTTAAGAAAAAATAAAATTGTAGTGACCTCCACACCAGTTTTTTTAGGCATTAGCACCAAATTTGAGGCATTAACACTAAATTTGTGAGGCATTAGCATCAAAATTGAGGCATTAGTACCAAATTTAGGATGATTAAATTCATTTTGGGTGAAATCATCCCTAAAGGGTTAACCTTCCACACTTAGGTTTTAATTTTGAATCCAAAAACAAGTTTTAAAGCATTAGAACATAACTATTAACTCATAAAAATTAATCGGTTGGCAAAAAAACGGTACTACAATTTTTTTTTTTTTTAAATCATATTCTACGTAAGACTGGAAGAACACCAAGAGAACACTACGGGAAGAACCCTTATCAAACCTC
>CM017325.1:6651105-6710320 GCA_006937295.1 Carpinus fangiana
CAATTTTGGAAAATTGCTAGCCAGTTTTTTTGAAAATCTCAGTCATTGAAAAAATCTAATGGCCCAAAATTAAACACACATTTAATATAGGAGAGATAAACTTAAAATTTTGAATTTTGAAATTCAACCTCGAAATCTATGCTATCCACTAAAAAAATAGAGTGTTTTATTTTGAGCCATTAGATTACTTCAATGGTTGAGATTTTCAAAAAAACTGGCTAGCAATTTTAAAAAAATTGCTGGGGATCTTGATCCCATTTTTTGAGCTTCTTGTGTCATTTCTTCAACTGCTCTCATCAGTAGGGTCTCAGTGTGGGACCTTCTTAAGGTTTTCATAATTATTCGTGCATTAGAAAAGTCAACTAATCAATAATGCATGAAATATTTGTGATGACGTCTCTGTCACTTTGCCATTTCCATACTACTCTTCCTCTTCACCTACGTGAAGCATTCCTCTTATATATGGTGGAGCCACTTCACTTTAGAGCAGCGGAGTAGTAGCTAGGTAGATTTAGCATACAAGTTGTAAAAGATTACTCTTTATCCAAACAAAAAAAAATATAGAGATTGAAATATATTATATATTTAACTTTCCAGAATACCAAACCATATTTTCACCCATAACAGTGAAAAAAATATATATATAGACATAATTGCAGAGAAGATCAAATTGAGAGAGGCTAAAGAACATCAAATTTAGAGAAAAAGAAAGAATGTTTTGTATGAAAAAATTATTTATTTATTTTTTGTTTTGTAATAATTTTTTTTTTTTTGAATAATTGTAAAAAGTAATTGATATGATTTAAAAAGTAAAAATATTAGAAATTAATTTTTTTTTTAAATAGAGGAAAGGGTTTTTACCAAACAAAGCCCAAAAGTTTGGGTTTTAAGAGCTTTTGCTTTGTTTTACCGAGCGGGAGTGCTTCCCAGGTTGTTGCATTATTGCTCACATTCTTCTTTAGATCTCCTTTTTGTCTTTTGGTTCTTTCTTCTTCTCGGCGAGAGTGAAAAATATGCTTATGTGGCAAGTAGAGGGACAAGCTAGCCAAGATTCAATGCATTCCATTTTGTTTCCAATTCATCATTTAGAGATGGTAACCATAGTATTAAGTAGCTTAGAAAAAAAAAACCATAGTATTAAGTAATTAGCCAAATTTGCAATGATCATGATGCACATCGGCGTCCAACAATAGAAGACTGTCTGGACGGTTACTTATCCCGTCCGAACCTGTAGCTTTGTTTCTATGTTCCAGTTCAAGTCCTCGTCCAAACGGCTACCTATCATGTCCGGAAGTGTAGCTTTATTATTTATTTGGCTTATCTGATTTTATTATTTATTTAGTGTTTAATAGGTTTACAGAGTCTATATTTCGTATTTTATTAGGTTTTGGGTTTTGGGGCTATAAATACATGTTTATAGCATCCAAAAAAGGGGAGTTGTTTTTATGAATCAGTTTTATCAAATGAGAATACTCAAAGTTTATTACTCTTTTTTCCTTCAAACTTTAGTTAGACTCTATTGTTTTAAGAAGAATTCTCAAATCATTGATAAACTCAAGATCTAAAATTACCTATCCACTACTTTATTATTGTTCTTTACTGCAACCCACCAAGTCGGGCTACATCAATTGGCATCAAAACCCAAGTTACTTTTCATTAATGGGAAGGGGTGACCATTGTGCAGACATGAACGAGGTGCACATGCGTACGGAGACGGCACGCAAGGAGCAATCAGCGATTCATTTACGGCACATGATTGGTGAGTCGAATGGTTATCATCGTCAACCAAGACCGCGATTCGCGGAGACGGAAGGCAAATCTATCGCTAAACATTAGCAACACATGAAGGATCAATTCAAGGCTATAAGGGATCAAATTGAAGACCTCACTACCGGAATATCCAACATGGGTGGTCACAATGGGAATGGATCTAGAAACCCGTTTGTGGAGAGCCGAACGCAAGGATGTCAGCACTTTGCGTAAGCTCATGCCAATCGGTGGGTGAACAGGTTCAAACTTGATATACCGGAATTCCAAGGTTGCTTGCAACCCGAAGAGTACCCTATGAAAGAAAAAAAAATAGAAAATTTTCACAAAAAGAAGTACCTAGGGAGAAGGCGGAGATGGTGCTTGAGGAGGGGGCGGAGATCAAGTGTCGTTCAGTGTCCTAATATATTAAACGTACAAGCCGACAATTTCAAACTATTGCACCATGGGAGGCAAGGTGGCCAAGCTTGTCATTGATACAAGGAGTTGTTTTTATGAATTAGTTTTATCAATGAGAATACTCAGTTGAGTTTATTCCTCTTTTTTCCTTCAAACTTTAAATAGATTCTATTGTTTTAAGAAGAATTATCAGATTATTGATAAAATCAAGATTTAGAATTATCTATCTACTGCTTTATTGTTATTCTTCGCTGCAATGTACCAAGTTGGGCTGCATCATATCAATATTACAATATCAAAATATCAATATCACAATGTCAAAATCAAACTGGTCTAGCAATGACCCTTTCTATGTACTACATCTGTCAACTTAGTTGTAGGACAAAAGATAGAGGTTACTTTTAAGAACTGCCAAACCCTAGGAACTGGCCCACAAGTCTTGCTAGAAAGTTGACTAGGCTGTCAGCTGATTCTTGGGTGGATATGCTTCTGCAGACACACGTATCACATCCTCGGTACCTGATGGTAGTATGAAAGATCGGCCACGAGGGTATTTTGCTGCATTATTGATTAAAAAAATGTCTTATTAACAAATATTCATGGCTTGTTCCCTCTATAATATTGGAGAAATCAGTTCAAAAGGTTATGATTATATCCACACTCATGAAATTATCCAGAATTCCTAAATATGCAAGTTTCTCCACCCATGCAGAGCCAAAGAACATGTAAAACAGAGTCATGACCATGGGGTGTTACCGTGTGTATGTGTACATTTATGTCTTGTATTCTAATCTATAGTTAGAAATTTAGATAGTAGCCTAAGTGCGCTAGGATCATCTAGACCAATGATCATATAAATCAATCATGATGCATGACCAATGGCGCGGAGCCACATATGCCTTTGGGGGTGCATCAGCACCCCTGAAAGCCAAAAACTTTAAATTAAAAAAAAAAAAAAAATCCAAGAATGCTGCTATATATGGTAAACTTTAATAATGCCAATACATATGGTAACAAAAAAAATCCTTATTTAATACATATATATATGGTAAACTTTAATATACATATGATTGTTTATTTTGTTGTTTAATGTTTATAACTTTGATCGTCTCTTACGAGTTCATCAATCTTGAGCCGAGGTCCCATGAAGCTGGGGTTGCAGGCAGCAGGTCAGTGCTGACCATAGGTTGTGGGTAAGCGCAAACTGGAGGTCGCTGTTTGGCGACCCTGATTCGCCTGTCACGGGAGATAGAGTTTGCAACTGGGCGACTCTAAGGAAGTGTCCGGCGAGGGCGGACCTGAGGGGTGCCGACCCTGTGCCGAGGCCACGGGTCTAGCTATTTCATCGCTAGGAGTGAGGGCCTGGCTAGGTTATAAAGAAAAAGGTATTTTCTCCACGCTTGGAGAAGATAACAATAGTAATAGCACAATTGTGAATTACAAATTATCAATATAAGAAGAAAATATCACATGGATGTACTTATCTTTCCATGCGGAGATAAAGAAGTGGACCTTATTTTCTTACTTACTGCTGCAGTAGAATTTTGTCTAATTTAATAAACAAATACTTTTGTGCCGATTTTTTTTATATCACTAAATGTGAAAATCATTCATATGCTGAATTAATAATTCATGAATGACAGAAGATAGTAAAATACAGCTAAATTACTTATCTTTATTTTGGTGCTCATGGATGGGCCACTACGCGAGCTTTGGGTGGAAGCTATAGACATGGATGGTCATCTTGTGAATTTATCATCTTTAACAGCATTGGGAGTGAAGAATCCTCAAGGCTCAAACCTACTTAGCAACTAGCATGCATGTGTTGATATGGTTGACAAGGACTTTTGCTTCTCGCGTGCCTAGTCTTTCTTTCCCCATTTCTCACATGGAGCCCTGGGTTTTCGGTGCATTTTTTGTGAAAGGATCCTCTATTTCGGTGATTTTCGTTCATGATTCCATTGTGTGAGAATTTTTTGTATGCCATTGGTGGTCCTTTCTCCTTCTTGTCGAGCATGGAGTGTCGATCGAGAGGTGTCTGACAACGACCTTAGGCATTGTGGGGTGCGACATATGTGTGTAGGACTTACCCCCCTAGCGGATGGCTTGGCTTTCGTTGGGTTATTGCCGACGGGCATGCTGAATCAACATTTCCTTCCAAGTGGACTCGGGACAAGGTCTTTGTCAAGCTTGGTAGATTGAATCGTCATGACATTTGTCACCGGTAGGTATTCTACTATGAGCTTGCATTTTCATGATGACATTCGTATCTGAGGTGGGTCTCCATGCCATGGCAAGGGTATGCTCTAGAGCAGTCTCATGCCATGGCAGGGTTGGACCTGGCCTTGAGCTGGAGTGGGTCACCGCACCATGAAAAGGGTATGCTTTAGAGCAGTCTTATGCCATGGCAGGATATGACCTAGCTTTGGGCCACTAGGTGCTCCGTGGATGTGGGAGCTTCTTTGTCTTAATGAGAGACCTCCCGTGGAGGGCCCCCTCGTCTCACTGAAGCTGGGTCCCAAACAAGCTTGATGATAGGTCGGACAGACCTAAAGTCCATCGAATCCTGAGGTTGAGTCGGCCATGGCGAGGCCGAGTGAGGCAGAGCTCATCAAGGAGATTACTGCAGAGTTCGCTGCTGAAGGTTTCTAGTGAGGTTGCCTTTATTCGAGAATTTGTTGATAGAGGCAGCTTTGAAGCCTATAATTTGCTCTGAATAGTCCAGTGGGTGGTACCCTCAAAAATTTTATGACGCAAGTGTAATGCCACTTGGGCATAAGCATTTTTGTCACTGAGAACATATCTGCTTTCTGAAATGCGTTACTTGATTGAGTTTGTTTCAGAAGGTTGGGTGCTATACTCTGTCAGGCTTGAGTAGAGGCACTGGATCTACTCTAAACTGCTCAAATTTCTATTCGGAATTTTTTCCTGCACAAAATGAGAAAGAAACCAAGCAAGTGCATGCATCCAAGCAATAGAATAACAAATTGAACATTAATAAACTTGGAGGATTGTTGCTGTTCTGGTTCCTTAAAGCTTAGGACTTGGCGTTCTCAGAGTAGTTGGCTCTTGGGATTTTTTCCTCGGAATTGTTCCCTCGGAGTTGTGACTCATAATTTTTCCCTCGGATTCCTTGGAAATTTTCTCCTCGGACTCCTTGGAATTTTGACTCCTTGGATTCCTAAAAAATTTTCTCCTCGGACTCCTAGGAATTTTTCCTGTCTTCTTCCACGGATTTTTGCAGGATGAACCATCCTCGGAATTTTGAGTTTGTCGATGGGTCGTTCAGATGAACCCATTTGTGGGCTTGACCTGAATGAGCACCCATTTGTGGCATCTGAACCGAGTTGCTAGCAGCAGGAAGGTTTTGAACAGATGAGGTGTCAGTTTGCTGGAAATGGGATGGAGAAAGTCCAATTTGGTTTCCATTTTGAAAATCAATTTCTTCCCTATTTGGGAATGCCGCCTTATACTCCTATTGATTTATAAATGGTTGTCCTAGTGCCAGGGCCGGCTAGACCACTAGGCGAGTTAGGCGCTCACCTAGGGCCCCCGTCATATTAAGGCTCCCAAAAAAAAAATTATAATATAGAAAAAAAAAAAAAAAAAAAAATTAAGGCCTAAAATTTTTTTTAATAAGGCCCAAAAAAAATTATTATCAAAATTTAAGGCCTCTATTTATAAAAAATAAATAATTTAAAAGGCCTCATTTTTATAAAACTTCAATTTTATAAGGCCCATATACAAATNCTGCTTTGGTGTTACATGCGTATAGTAAGGGGAAGGGTAAGCTTAGTATGGCAAAAGGCTGACAAATCCATCAGCCCACAGCCACAAGCCGACAAGCGACGACCAAAAAAAAAAAAATGACAAATTCAAAAGGAAAAATTATCACAAATCCAATCAGACAGGCGACGACAGCAAAAAAGAAAACCTGACAAATTCTACAATTTTACCCAAATCTCAGCCAAAAGATCTCACAAATCCAACGTTCCCACCACAAATCTAACGGCTAAAAATATCACTGATACCAGCCAATATATAGTCAATATAGACAACCAATTGAAGTACTTAACCAAGAGCTCCCCTTCTTCTCTGAAAGCTTTCAAGTTTAATTTTTGCTCTCAAATTTTCTCTAATCGAAAATTACAAGTTCTCTCTAGTTTCATAATTCATAAAGAATCATCTCTCCAAAAGGTAAAAGGTTAGTTATCAAAATCTCTTTGTGCAAGTCAAAATTTTAATTATTATTTTAATTTGATTTTTTAAAATATTTAACAACAAATTTATAACTAATTTGTAATTCTTTGTGCAGGTTGAAAGTATTAATAGATAATCTGATTATCAAGTTAATTCAAAATAATTCTTTTGTCAAATCAGGTTTTATTGTTTTATTTTTGCAATTTATTTTATGTAGTCATAATATATATTTTTTGTATAAATCGTGTTTGTTTAATTTGGTAATATTTTGATCAAACATGTCTACTAGAAAATATGCATCTGGTTATGAAAAACTTAAAAAAAAAGAAAAAAGTAGAACAATTGATTGAATCTCAAAGAGGAGCTCTAAATAAATTTGTTATTAGCAATAAACAAAATATTGAGACTAGTGAAAATATCATAGATGAACGAGAAACTCATCAAAAAGAATTAGAATATAATAAAAATACTATAGATGTATCTGCCTCTATTGTTACATATATTTATGACCCAGGCCAATGAAAAAATATTGATGCAAAATTAAGGGATTTATTAGTAGAAAGGGGTCCAATATGCATTAATATAGATTTTCCTAAAGATGAGAACTCTAGGCATTTTTCTAGCACATATTATATACGAAAATTATCAATGGGGAGCAACATAATAGAAAATGGCTGGTATATTCAACAAAATTAGATAGAGTATTTTGTTTTTATTGCAAGTTTTTTAATTCAAAACCTAATAGAATGCAACTAGATAATGAAGGAACTAATGATTGGAAAAATCTTAGTGCTAAACTTAGAAGTCATGAAACAAGTAATGAACATATTATGAACATGAATGATTGGGTTGATTTAGAAATGAGATTGTTAAAAAATAAAACAATTGATAAAAATATCCAAGAACAAATTAATAGAAAGAAAGATCATTGGAAAAAAGTATTGTTGAGAATTATTGCTGTAGTAAAGAATCTTGGTAAGAATAATTTGGCATTTATATGACAAAATGAAAAGATCTATCAAGAAAATAATGGAAATTTTTTAAGTCTAATTGAAAGGATTGCAGAATTTGATCCAGTAATGCAAGAACATGTTCGGCGTATTGAATATGGGGAAATTCATAATCATTATTTTGGACATAATATACAAAATAAATTGATACATTTATTAGCAACAGAAGTAAAGAAGAGTATTATTGAAAAATTTAGAGAAGCAAAATATTTTTCAATTATATTTGATTGTACTCTGGATGCAAGTCATCAAGAACAAATGTCTCTTATTCTAAGATGCGTTAATATTTCAGAAAATCCAATAAAAGTAGAAGAACATTTTGTAGAATTTATAACAGTAGATGATACTACTAGAGAATGTCTTTTTAATGACACGATTGGGTTAATCAAAAAACTTGATCTTAATATTGATGATATACGAAGACAAGGATATGATAATAGATCTAATATGAAGGGAAAAGAACGAGGGTACAAAAAAGACTACTTAATATAAATCCTAAAGCAGTTTACACACCTTGTAGTTGTCATAGTCTTAATCTTGTATTATGCGATATTGCTAATTCATGTCCTAAAGCTATATCTTTTTTGGAATTGTACAACGTATATATACTTTGTTTGCATCATCTACAAAACGATGGAAAATCTTACTAGATAATGTGTCAAGTTTAACTCTTAAGCCATTTTCTCAAACACGTGTTGGATTGAAAGTCTAAAAGCAATAAAATTTCAAACTCCACAAATAATAGATGCTTTGCTACAATTAGCAAAAACAAGTGATGATCCAAAAACAAAAAGTGAAGCTAATTGTTTAGCAACATATGAGATGAAAAGTTTTGAATTCTTATTGAGTATGACTATTTGGTATGATATTTTATTTGCTATTAATACCGTTAGTAAAAATTTACAATCGAAAGACATGCATATTGATGTTGCTATAGATCAATTACAAGGTCTTATTTCCTATCTTAAAACATATAGAGAAAATGGATTTATATCGGCTATGATTTCATCTAAAGAGATTGCAACCATAATGGAAATAGAACATGTTTTTTGTGAAAAACGTATAATTCATAGAAAAAAACAGTTTGATGAGAATGCTAATGACGAGACAATACAATCTGCTGAAGAATATTTTAGAATTGATTATTTCTTATATATAATAGATCATGATATTTCTTCAATTCAAAGTAGGTTTGAACAATTTCAAATATACGAAAATTATTTTGGGTTTTTATTTAATTTTAAGAAATTAAAATCACTAGATGATAATGGTTTATAAAATAAATGTCTTAATTTAGAAGGTTTCTTAAAACATGATTTTGATGGTTTAGATTTATTTTCAGAACTAAAAGTTTTAAAAGAAATTATACAAATAGAAGAAAGTGTTCCAATTGACATATTAAATTATATAAAAAGACTTGATTCCTTTCCAAATGCATGTATCGCTTATAGAATTTTATTGACAATACCTGTTACAGTTGCTTCTGCAGAAAGAAGTTTTTCAAAACTAAAATTGATAAAACCCTACCTAAGATCAACAATGTCACAAGAGAGATTAAATGGATTAGCCATTTTATCAATTGAAAAAAAGATGTTAGAAAATCTTGAATATAAAAACTTAATTAGTAATTTTGCATCTCAAAAAACGAGAAGAATGATTTTTAAATAAAAATATAATAATATTATTAAAATATGTATTTTTTATTTAAAAAATAAAGCCCAATTTCAAAGTTTTGCCTAAGGCCCCAAATTTCATTGAGCCGACGCTGCCTCGTGCACCTGGTGGGTCTGCTGCTGTGAACTTTGCTACCCTTGTGGAAGCATGCCTTGCTGATACGCCATGTATCGCAGCTGCTGATGTGTAAATTGATGTGCTTGTGGTTATGAGTCTGTGACACATGCGAACCTTGATGATAGGGTGTTTGTTGCCCCCACTGCTGGTTTAGCATGTCTCTGCGATGATTTTGACAAAGCTACGAAGTGGATCCTTCTAAGTTCTTCCACCTTTGGCTTGATGGGTTAGGAAATAGCAAGCTTAAGGCGGGGTGTCTGGCGACAATTCCCAAGGCTTGGTTATTTATCGCTGGGAAGTGAGGCTCAGCGAGCTTGACGGCGACTAGGCAAGGTGCTCAGAATCTGCGAACTCGGTAGGCTTGGCGGTCAAAGGTACAGTGCCCATGGGCGAGGCGAAGCTCGACGACGAGGCATGGTCAGTGACCCACGATCCGGGGCAAACTCGGCGACGACGACGAGGCATGGCCGGCGAACATGACAGACTCGGCAAACCTAAAGTGGGCTTCACAGGTTCATGGGCGAACTATGGGTTGGTGGTTTTTGGGTTGACGACCACTGTGGCAAGGGTCAGCAAACCGGTGCATGAGAATAGGGCCGACAATTTTGACACAACCCGTGAACCCAACACGAACACGACACGAAATTAGCGGGTTTGGGTTTATGCTTAACGGGTTTGGGTCGTAAACGGGTCAACCAGTTTACGACCCGTTTATCTTGCTTAAACGGGTCGTGTCGCGGGTCACCCGTGGGTGACCCGCCAGACCCGTTTTTTTTTTTTATTATTAATTTTTTTTTCACCTAATCAGTTATCACTTATCAACCTAAAGTAAAACCTAATTTTTTCTTTCTTTCTCACGCAGACACACACGATGCACTCAGCCACTCAATCATCACTCTCTCATTCTCTCTCCAGATGCCCGCTTGCCGCCACCCAGCTCTCAACCAGTCAGCCTCTCGGTCTCTCCCCCGCTCCCCAGCCGCCTCTCTCTCTCCCGCTCGCTGGTTGCGCCTCTCTCTCTCACTCACTGGCCGCCGCTCTCTTTCCCACTCGCTGGCCGCCGCTCTCTCTCTCGCTCGTTGGCCGCCGCTGTCTCTCCCACTCGCCAGCCGCCGCTCTCTCTTAGGCCTCAGCTCTCTGCTCGTTGCCGCTCTTCGGCCTCTCCCCCTCTCTTTGCTCTTCGCTCTCTCTCTCAGCAATTTGTAGGTTGCTGACTCGTGCAGTAAGAAATTCTGAAATTTCGAGAATACTCATCAAGCTTTCACAGGGGAATTAAATTACCCAAATATACTGCTTTGTGATTGTGAATTTGTGGTGCTTGGCTACACTTTGCATTGTTTCCTGAATCCTGATTTTTTTTCCTGAATGCTTACTGCTTAGCCTCTGTTTTTTTGTTTTTGTTTCTCATGGCACAAAACAAAACCCAAAAGGGTGGGTTAGACTGTTAGTATTCATACGGGTCAAGTGGACTCGTTAGACCCGTTTATCTTAAACGGGTTCGCGGGTTCGTGTCGGGTGACCCGTGAATTTTCACGGGTCTACCCGTTAGACCCGTTTATTAAACGGGTCGTGTCTGGGTCTGTGCTAAACAGGTCGCGGGTCAACCGGGTCGTAAACGGGTCGTACCGGATGATAGAAAAAGAATATTTAAATGATAGAAAAAGAATATTTAAATGAGTGTAAGGTTAAAATGTTGAGCCTGATGTGGATGCTTTAAAAATATAAGTAGTTCAAATAGATAAAGGTAGTTTTTTTTTAGCTAAAATAATCAAACATTAGACGAGCATACTGTGAATGCTCTTACCGAACCTGAGTATGGGTCGACGAACCTGTTGGGGTGCCGACCCTGTACCAAGGTTGTGGCAGGTTCATTGACCCACAGTCCGGGGATGGGTCGGCTCTGGGTCGGTGGGACTGAGCCTAGTCTGAGTCGTTCTCATTGAACGCGAGGTCCGGCGATCTGAGAATGGCAATCGCGGACATGGTTCGGCAACCTGGGTTGTTGCGGAGAGAGCAAAAGCAGTCTGGCGAAGTTTTGAGCGAGTCCGGTGAAGGCTCAGCAACCTTGATGTGAGGTCCGAAGAACCTGTAATGAAGTTCGGTGACCTTGACGGCAACATTGTTGGGCTCGCCGGCGGGACAGCGGGCTCACCGGCGAGCTTGCCGGCTCGCCGTTGAACTCGCAGGCTCGTTGAGACCCTGCACGCCGCTCGCGTGGACTGGAGGCGTGGCTGGAGGAGCTGATGTGATACCGTGGAGTCGAAGTCCGGCGATCCTCATGAGACGGAGCGGATTGATGGTCGCCGGCGAGTCAGTGGTCCGCTAGCGGGGCCGCCAATTTGCGGACGGACACCGCCAGTCCGTGAGCAGAGGCCGCTGGTTGGGGCGTTTGGAGATGCATGATCATCATCAAGCCAGCAACCTTTCTTCATTTCATTGTTAGCTGCGAAAGACAGGAAGAGACATGTCCACTGCGGACCTCTTTCTTCCTCGAATGCACTTCTGCTCAAATGTTAAAAAGATAATGGCAAAACGGTAAATATTGGGTCATAGATTAAATGGCATGAAAAAAACGCCTAAAATCGTGCACTGTTTGACGTGGAAAGCCGCGAGTCGAAGTCCGGCGATCCTCATGAGACGGAGCGGATTGATGGTCGCCGGCAAGTCAGTGGTCCGCTAGAGGGGCCGCCAATTTGCGGACGGACGCCGTTTGTTCGTCGTTGGGACCGCCAGTCCGTGAGCGGAGGCCGCTGGTTGGGGCGTTTGGAGATGCATGATCGTCATCAAGCCAGCAACCTTTCTTCATTTCATTGTTCTGCAAAAGACAGGAAGAGACATGGCCACTGCGGACCTCTTTCTTCCTCAAATGCACTTCTGCTAAAATGTTAAAAAGATAATGGCAAAACGGTAAATATTGAGTCATAGATTAAATGGCATGAAAAAAAACGCCTAAAATCGTACGTGGAAAGCAGCGCCTGTCAGCTCCTGTAAAGATGCTCTTTTAATCATTTAAGGTGCCACGCCTAAAAGGTTGGATATTTGTGATCTAAATATCTTCTTGTTGAGAGGGATCGATCACGTCATCTTCCCCTGAAATTAGGAAATTGTGGAACAGTAGACTCCTTTTTTTTATTTCTAGTGAGAAGTCCCACGTCATATGGCCTTCTTTCACACGGATATTCTTATGATTTTTGAATTTGTAAAAGGTTACCATTTTTTTTTTTTAAACCGTAAAAGGTTAACAATTATAAAATAATCAAAAAATCATAAATAATCAAACCAGGCCAAGACGACTTGTGCAATTGGGTGTCATGTAGTTATTGAAAAAACAAAAGGGTATTATAATTTTTTTTTTTTTTTAAATTATGTTTAACGTAAGACTGAGAGAGAACACTAAAAAAAAATCCTTAACAAACCCTTTTTTTTTTTTATACTTATTAACAGAAAAAATCATCGAGGCTAAAAGTATAAGAATTGTCTCCTAAGATTCCCAGCTTTCATGAGTTTAGCAGGAATATAATAGAATAGGGTAAAATAAAACAAAAAACTAAAAAAAAATAGAAGAAACATGAACTTATCCGAGTATATTACAAGAAAACAGACTGATTTGACATTTGTGCACGCAGATCGCCACGAAGTGGATCTAGGATCCATGACTATAGATTTGTGCAAATCTGATTCCAGCTAGTTGTATTTAGGGCGGTTCAATGTATTTGGGGGGTTTTTGGCAAAATTTTGGAGTTAGGTCTCATTTTTTTAATATTTAAATATTAATTAAATAATATTTATTTTAATAATAATATTATTATCATATTATTATTATTTTCATTTAGTTTAGTAATATTTTCATTATTGTTTCATGACTTTTAAATTTAACTTTTAAGTTTCTTCATTTTAGCTAGTTGCATTCTGTTGTATTCTATTAGGGTTATAAATATTTGTAACATTAGAGTTCGAGGCATCAATAATATTCATATCTTCTAATAAAATAATTCTTTTTGGTGAATTTATTATTCATTTATGAGTTTTTTACCTAAACTATCATCGATATTTTGTTTATTGATAATAACAAATTTATTTAAAGCCCTATTTAAGATTCAATCAATTTTTCTATTTTTCTCTTCTTCCTTTTTTTTTTTAGGGAAAAATATAAAAAAGCCCCCCAAACTACCAGCCGTTTACAATTTAGCCCCATAATATTCAAAAAGTAATAAAGCAGCCTCCCAAACTACCAAATACAACAAAAATGCCACTTATTTTTTTATATTCCTATAATACCCCTATTCTTTTAACAAATAAAATATTAAACTAATTGTAAAAAAAAAACCCAACAAAAAACAAATAATGGGCGGATATTTATTTATTCCAAAAAACTTTTTTTTTTTTTTGTATTTACTAGCCCATTGTTTTTTTGTATTTTTTTTAAATTGTTTTATTTTTTTTACAATTATTTTATTATTTTATTTGTTAAAAGAATAGGGGTATTATAGGAATATAAAAAAATAAGTAGCCTTTTTGTTACATTTTGGTAGTTTGGGGGCTACTTTATTACTTTTTGAACATTATGGGGCTAAATTGTAAATGGCCGGAAGTTTGGGAGGCTTTTTTATATTTTTCCCTTTTTTTGAAGTATTTCATATCTAGATGCATATTTTCTATTATACATGTTTGATTAAAAATATTAACAAATTAAACAAATGTGATTTATAAAAAAAATATTTTTGGATTATAATACAATAAATTACAAAAATAGAACAATAAAACCTATTTAAAAATTAGCAGGGATGTATCGCGGATGAGGAGAGGAAAAAAAGAAGAGAAGAAAAGGAAGAAGTGGAAGAGAGAGAGAGAGAGAGAGAGAGAGCGAGAGAGAGAGAGAGCAAAAGGCGACATAGGAAAGAGACTAGTATTCCTCATTTTTTGAGAAAAAAGAATTATGCTCTCTCCTTTGCTATGAGAGAGAGAGAGGGGGATTAAAAAGACAAAAAAATGATGTGACATATTTGTTTTTTTTGGTTAATTGGTCTTATTTTACAATGGGCTTACTATATTGGGCCTTATTTTAAAGACCTTAAGTTTTTATGGGCAAAAATTTTGGGTCTTAATTAGTTAAAAAAAAAAATGGGCCTTAAGTTTAAAAAATAAAAGTAAAAATAAAAATTAGGCCTTATTAAAAAAACATTTTGGGCCTTATTTATTTTGGGCCAGCCTTGGTTGTATCGCCCAAACGCATGATCACCACCATAATGGATTTTGAACTGTAGATGCATTTTTTTGAGCGCCAAACTGTAGATGCATTTTTTTGATTTATAGTCATCGATTTGTATGATCTTTTCGTTCTTCAAGGCATCTTTGATCTTCGATCTCCAAGCTTCTACAAAATAATAAGAGCGTTAAAAGAGCCTTTGGACCTTTGCCAAAGACTCTTTGATGTCTAAGTTAGCAGTCGTATATGGAGTCAAAACGTAGCATGAGCTAACAAAATAAATTGATCAATCCTTTTTCTCTAAACCACTCCCTCAATCTTATCCCTTTAGGTGATTGAATTCTTGTCCCATCAGCAAAGATCAATCTTATTGCAACTTTTTGCTGGCACGTACAGAAAAACACACCAGTCGATCAGCATCCCCATCCAAACTAGCGTATGCACCTGAAATACTAGAACCAACGAAGAAATTAAACCCCAACTCACATCTGTCAATGTCATACTAAGCATCAAAGACACTTAACTAATTGATAACTTTTCAAGGAATGCATTTATTATTAAACAAGGAAGAGATGGCTGACCTTAGTCCTACGTCCAGGGTACCTAAGCCACCTGCACAATAATGATCAGTACTAAAACCTTCATTGAACACACCTCCATCTTTCCCAGAATTACGAATCTCAACAACCAATTTTCATCCACCTGACTTATCTTTCTTCCACTTGGGATCAAATCAAAGAAGAAGAAAGCAAGAAAGAACGATCAAGATTTCAGTCAATCAACTGCTTAAAATCCGAAGGTTAAGGTCAGGCCTCTGCTTGAACGTACAAGTTATATATGCTAGCTTTTTTCTTTCTTTTAATAATACTAAACTCTTAAATTAAATGGGACATATTTAAGGAATATATTTGTTTTCCTTTTTTATATTGAAAAAAAAAAGAAAACAAAAGGCAAGGAAGAGGGGCCATCAGATGGTGGAACTCTCTTTTTTAGCGTTTTGTAGAATTTTACATGTTTTCTATTATCACTCACTGTTTAACCACCTAAATTTTAATAACTTTTACAATTATTTTTCAAAATTCAAAAAATCATGATTAGGGTATTAAACTTCTATTTTTTTGCAATAACGCCCCTTCGTTAGATTTTTCCATAAAATCCTAACCGTTACAAGGGTGTTAGAATTACCAAAATATATAACTTTTTTTTAAAGAAAATAACAATAATAAATTACAAAGATTCGGGCGTGATTTAACAAAGTTCACAAAAATATCCACGCCTAAATATTTGTAATTTTTTATTTTATTTTTATAATAAAAAACAATGATATTTTGATAATTTTGACGAAAAAAACCTAACGAATAGATAACATTGCAAAAAATTAGAAGTTTGATACACTAAATTAAAAGTTATTGAACTTTAAAAAGTAATTGAAAGTTTAGAGAAATTAAATGAGGTTTCCCAACTATTTAAGGAAATTTTCCGGTCATTTCCTACCCAGCCATTCTAACCTTTTTCCTACAAAGTACACCAGCCAAACCAAGAACATATGATACAGATGCGCACGTAGTCAAATATCGAGTTCTGGATTAAAAAAAAAATCCTAAATTTCTGAAATTAATACCTGCTAGATCTAGAGTCATACACGGTTATCACTGATTCGTGGTGAGCAAACTTGAGCTACAAGAAAAGCAAAGAGATCAGCACAAACAACATCAAACATAAGAGTTAAAGAGTAGAGGTCGAATCTCTGATTCAGAATCTGTCAACACCCATCTTAATTATATAATGCGCACGCACAAATTGGGATATATATGAACCTAGCTAGCTCCCTGCAGCATCAAAAGCAAAAATGTAATTAAGAAAATGACATCGTAATGATGAAGATGACCAGAGAAACTTAATATATATATATATGGGGAAAATTCAGTTTACTCCCTGAAATTTCAAGAATTTTTTAATTTGAACCCCAAAGTTTTAAAATTGATAGTTTACCCCTCTGAAGTTTTAAAAAGTGACAATTTAAACCTTCTGTCAACTTTTTCCGTCAAATTGGACGAAAACTATGAAATAACGAAACTGCTCTCAAGCTATTTTTTTTTAATTTCCGTCCATTTTAACGGAAAATTTTAACGGAATGTTTAAATTGCCACTTTTTGAAACTTCAGCGAGGTAAACTGCAAATTTTGAAACTTTGGGATTCAAATTGAAAAACTTTTAAAACTTCAGGGGGATAAACTGAATTTTGCCCTATATATATATATATATATGTGTGTGTGTGTGTGTGTGTGACTTAAGAAGAAATGCTCCGGCCGGCCACCAGTTATTGGCGATCTTTCCTGCAAGAACAATATTTCATATATATGCCCATTAGCTTTTAATTGTCTCTGTCGCCCGGAAAAAGGTTGCAAGCAAAAACTAAAATTCTAGACGATATCGATCGATTAACTTTTCCTTGCCCAAACACGACTATACCATAGAATTCAATCATCTTCTACGAAAAAATCTATAAAAAAAAAAAAAACCCATAAATCAACAATAAATAAAGAAAAAACCCCATATGATTTCCCCCACTTTTTCCGCACCAAACAACCCATGCAAGCCACTCGAAAAACAAATAAATAACAAGAAGAAAAAGTCGATCTATGGGTCACACTATATATCCGGTTGTTGTTTTTTTCTCGGGGTTTAAGCGACGTTGACGGGACTGGGATTTAAGGGTGCATGGCCCCCGTCCGCATATAGTAACGATGAGCAAACCTTTGAATATTAAAATAAATTGGACAAAAAGAATAAAAAATTAAAAATTAAAAAAAAAAAAAAAAAAAACTTCTCATCAATCATATCCAATCATAAGTAGAATTTTCCATATATAATGAGCAAACCTTTACAGACCTCTTTCATTACATAATAATAATTAAAAAGGAAAAAAAGAAAAAGATTGAAAAACCTAGCAAACCCAAAGTAGTTGTAGTTGTAGCTGTATACACAATCCGGCCACCCATTATTTGTTGACAACACCATATATATAAAGACTAGGACGATGTGTTGGCTTCGTTGTTCCCTTCAGGCTTCAACTACTATTGTTTCAAGTTCAACTTGATCAGGACGCTGGCGGGTGATATGGGTAACGATGGGAGAAGGAGTGGCTTGGGGTAGCAGTATTTCATACCAAGCTGGTGATAACATAACGACTATGAGAATCATGAGAAAGGCAGACCAAAAAAGTGGTGATGGGAAAAAGATGGAGGCCAAAGATGAAAGAGTGAAGGGAACTGAGAAATCTCCTGCCCTAAACTGAAGTGTCCCCACAGTAAGAGGTAGCCTGACAGAGGTAAAGAGGAAGATGAGTAGTATGAAAATGGCAAGAAGAGACAGGCATGTCAGAACAAATATGTTATTATTGAAGTTAGGGTCTTGAGCCCAGTGCTTGGCTAGGGGTATAATGAAGACCCAAAGGGTGAGATTGATAAGCGGGGGAACAAAATATCGTATATCTACCAAGAACGGCATGGGAAAGAATGGTGGGGGTGGGGGTGATGTATGGCAGTAGATGTGTGTGTTGCACAGTTGCGGGATTATAGTTGGAACTGGGTTCAAACAGGATTAATTTATAGCCACTGGGTTCCTTTTAGAATGTTCACGTTGCATTCTTCTACGTCTGTACCTGGGGCCACACGCTTGAAATATATCCATTTCGTTCGTTTACGGGGAGCTGTGGGGAACAACGCACAAGTTGCTCTTCGAATTTGGTAATAAAAATAATATATATATATTATCAATCTTAATATGAGTTAGAATTTGATCGGATAATTATTATTATATATTTTTTACAATTAAAATATGTAAAAAGAACCGTTTAATATAAAGAATTTTATTATTTAGTAGTAAATTTTAAAATAAATCAATTTTTTTTTCGAGCCTAGCATATTTTCGTTTGTTTTCCTTTCTTCTTCTTTTTTAAGCTTCCCTTGAAAAAAAAAAATTGAATTATTTTCGAATTTACTATTAAGTAATAAAATTCTCTATACAAATTTTTATATTTAGATTTTTTTCGGAACTCAAGGTGCTAAAGCAGCCCATTAAACTACCAAAGTGTGTCAAAATGCCACTTTTTTTTTTTTTCTTTTTTTAATATATTCTTATAATATCTTTGTTCTTTTAAGATCTAAAACAAAAAACTAAAAATTTCATTTCAAAAATAAATAAAAGAAATGTATGGCCTACAAGCCATCCCATAGGTACTAGCGGGTTCAGCCTAGCTATCAAAGTTTGAATAAAAAGCTTCAGCCTATTGGAGTTCCAATAAAAGAGATTAAGTAAAAGCTAGAATCGTTCAAATGTTATGGTAGAACTATTGTGGTAATAAGCAAGCAGGTTACTTGTCTAATACAAAAGAGTGTTAAAAGTGACGTCCCCTCCTTTGTCGGCCAACTCAAAACTCGCCACCGGCGAGCCGGGATCCCATGGATCCTATGGTTTTGGGGCGTCGAGGGAAAGGACTGTTAGGGTATCATGATTCCGATGGTTTAGGGTGCCGTAAGGGGAAGGACTGGACAAAAAAGGTGGCGGTGTACTAGCTGGGTCTGGCCAAGTCGATCTTTGTTAAGGTGGCGGTGCAGATTTTTGTTAGTTTATTATTTAAGTTCAGTATTGAATGGAAAAAAACTTAAAAATTAGTTAACTTAAAAATTAAATATAAAAATCTTAAAACCCCAGAGAAAATCAAAGGAAAGGGAAAGAGAGAAAAGAGTCCAAAAAGGGTAATAGTGACAAAGGAAGCGTTACGCAGTGGCGGGTTCCACGAGCTACTCTGAAACTCAGAATTCAATAGAAAGAGAGAGAGATAGAGAGATAGAGGGGACAAACTCCAACATCACAAATCTCCATCCCTATTTTTTTAATACTACTATAAACAAACAAAAAACGCGTAGAACCGATCACTCTCTCTCTTTGTGTCTCTCTCGCTCCCTGTCTCAGATTTGTCAAATTCGAAACGATTTGGTCTTTGGATTCCCTCGCATGGATGGTTCTGAAAACTGCACCGTTTTTTCTGTCTTTTCTTGTTCCCATCCTTAACGTTTCTACTTTTTGTCCTAACACGTGCAGACTTAACGATAACGTTTCTACTTTTTGTCCTAACATGTGAAACAAATGCATCATGGATGGAGAATACAAGTTGGAGAAAACTTGTGTTCATGGCTGCGGCTGGAGAAAATTGGGGTTGGGTTGAGAGAATGACATTTTGGAGAAGGTTTGGGCATTCTGTTAAAAGTGAAAACACTTGTTTTAATTCGATGGTTGTGGGTATTTTAAATCAGTACTTGTTTTAATTTTTAATTAATATTAATTTCTTTTTAAAAAAAATAAAAGTTAATGTTTTTAATTTATTTACCTGGATATTAGGTGGCAAGGTGCATAATTTATGATATGGCACTTATGTCACATGTTTAAATTTTAGTGTACCACCTGTTAGTGACATGGAGTTTCGTTAAATAACTTAACGGCAAGTGGATGGAAGTACCAAAACAGTCACTTATGAAAACCATAAGTACCTCTTATGATAAAAATCAAACCCTATGAGAGAATAAATAAAGTCTTGAAATCCTAAGGGGGGTATTAGGTATTTAACCCTTAAATTAATCATGTAAATTATCACAAAAAACCCCAATTTTTATATTTTTCTTTTTTTTTTGTTTTTGTTTTTGTACCAGTTTTTTTTATTATTTTTTTTACTCCTTTATATATATACACACTTGGCTATATTAAATAAAGATGTCACTAAACCAATTAATTTCATCCAGCCACTCGAAAGACTGAAGGAGAAGGAAGCAGGATCCTGCTTCTTATTCTTCTTTATATTTGCTAATTGAAACAACTAATGATAGAAAATTAGAGAATCTTGAATCTCATAACAAACACAAGGTTTGAAGATTAAATTTGCATACTTTTTATTGAATGATCGTGCCTTTAAATAGACAACTAATAAGACATAAAGTAAAAGTTTAACTCCTAAACCTACTAGAATACGTGATCCTTTATCTAATGGAAATAACTCCTTATTCGAATAGAGATAATTCCTTAATCCTACTAATTGATAACTCATGTTTGAATAGAAGATAAACACATCTATTAATTAGAATTTCAACCTTATCTAACTAATTGACAAAAAAAAAAAAAAAAACATAGATTCCTATTAAAACTATTGTACATCATATCCTTAACACATAACAACTAAATCTCTTCATGGTGACAGAAATTAATTGGCCGTACTAAAAAGACAAAAATTAATTTTTTTTTTTTTTTTAAATAATGTTGAACTGCCACGTCGTCATCAGATTTACTTGCACATACATTTGTTGAAATTTCGACCTGTATCTGAAAAAGTTGAAAGCATGTTGTCCACTCAAATTGAAATACCTGACAAAAGCGCCCAGAAAGCCTTTTAATTGTCTCTGTTGCCGGACAAAAGTCGATACCGTTGTTTGTTTTTTCTCAGGGTCTAATCGACGTTGACGGGACTGGGATTTAAAGGGTCCAACCGTAACAGACCTAGCTACGTACTTATCTGTAATTGTAATACAATTAATTTTCTCTTTTCATTTCCATGCATTGAAACTTCCATGAATGGCGTAAATGAGAAGCAAACCCCAATTACGTCATTTGAGAAGCAATTACGTCAGTTTTATGTTATACAATTAATCTTCTCTTTTCATTTCCATGCTATGAAACTTCCATGAATGGCCTTAATCAGAAGCAAAACCCAATTACGTCATTTGAGAAGCAATTACGTCGGTTTTATATTATTATTTTAACACATTCAATATACTAAGCAAAACAATTGTATTAAGTCCCACTGACGGAATAACGTCATTCTTTCAGACAATTGTTTTGCCACCTGCATCTCCTTACCATGAAGTAAAAGGAATTTTTTCCATTCTTAAACTGTGACAGCGACAGCCTGTTACCATCATCAATTCTTAATAGTAAGAATTGATGATGGTAACAGGCTGTCGTTGTCACTGTTTAAGGCCGCTCGAGTTTAAGGCCATTGCATGGAAACGCATTGGCCTTCTTTATTGTATAGAGAGCATCTTTATGGGAGGGTCAATGTACACTTGCCCAGGGAGTAATCTTGTATGACAGATGCAAAAATAGAGGATATGAATTACTTTGGAAGTTTAATTCCAAGCATAGATGTATTATTTTTTTATATTGTTGTACAATGAGTCTTTGTATAATAAGTTACAATAGTCATAAGATTAAGAAGGAAAATACAATCAGAGTGAATGCTAAGAGGAGACTAAGAAGGAAAATACAATTAAAGTAAATAGTATGATCGTTGTTCTATGTAAGGCAACTGAGTATATTTGCAAAGCAACAATGAATATGATCTGCATAATTAGCAAGCCTTGATTCTTGGGATTGGTATTGCTGCAACATCTTTGGCCTTGATACTTGGGATTGATACAGCTGCAATATATGCTGTCTTTACAACACGCACAAGAGAAAAACTATGGAATCTTGTGGCTGCGATCGTCACACTTGCAGGTAAAATCGCATGTGCACACTGACCCTTCACATACATAAACACGTAGTCTGAAGTCCAACCGGTTTAGGTTTTTGTTAAAAACTCAAACCAGACAAACAACTGGTACCTTAATGAAAAAAAAAAAAACCATAAAAGTGAAAAAAAATTTCCTACATAGACAGAGTCTGAAGTCCAACCGATTCAGATAATTCAGAAAGCAACAACAAAGTAAAACAGAAAGCAATAACTTAATTAAAAGCAGAATAAAATCTCCAAATCCAAAAATTAGCAACACCATAAGCGGGGAAGGCGGAAACACAAAGGCTCGTGAGACCCACACACTGGCGCGTGCCTCCTAGGCTCTCACATTATGCAAATTGGTCATCCGTAGTTTATTATGAAAGAATATGCATCTATTCGTAGATTTGCGATGCAAATTATAATGCAAATTGATCCAAATTATATATGCACATCATCATATCTTAATTTTGTTAATCTAAATTATAAAAGTTAAAAAGGGTTTACTGTTTAGTTGACCAAAATCTAGAGAGTTCTATAGTGGCCCCAATGGTGAAGGGTCAGTTTAGGCAAACGCATTGGCCTTCTCATATTTTTTGAGTTAAAAACTCCACTCCTATTTTATGGTCTCATTTTAATTTTGGGTTAAATACCTAATAATTCTTTGGGGTTTTACAACTTTATTTTTTTTCTCATTTGGGTTTGATTTTTATCATAGGAGGTTCTGTAATTTTAATAAAGGACCAAATTGATCATTTTATTAGTTAACCGTTAGTTGACTTAACGAACTGACACGTGAACGAATGAAAATTTAACACTTGGTACAAGTGACCATGTCATTATTGATGACATAACCACCTAATTAATTTTTTTTTTTAAAAAAAAAAAAAAACACAAAAAATTTGGGGTGGCCCAAACCACTGGCTCCATGGGTGGATTGTGTGTAGCTACACGATCAGAGAGAGGGATAGAGCTCTGTTTCATTTTTTTTACAAAGTTGTGCGTGCTGGCTTTTTCTTTTTTCGTTTTTTTTTTCTTCTTCTTCTTAATATGTATTGAAAGAAAAGACTGTGTTACAATTACGCTATGTAACGGTTTGCTAATTATATAGAAAATTCTACTTATATTGATATGATTGATGCGAAGATTTTACTTTTTTTTTTTTTTTTAACTCTTTATTTTTCATGATTGATTGTTACACTATTTAGTTCTCTTTTTGTAATATTTGTACGGGCGTGTGTATTTTGCAAAGCTCGAATCCAGGCAGTATGCCCCTTAATATAGAAAAAATATTAAATGTTCTTTTAGTTTTTTTTTTTTTTTGGTTTTCTTCGATCTAACTGTGATATGCTTTTTAAAATTATTGTAGAATTTGAATTTTATTTTATTTTTGACATGTCCACGCGAGAGTAGGGGAGGAGGGATTCGAACTTGTAACCCCCGCTTCATTAGGCATGGTTCACAGCCGATTGAGCTATCTCTTGGGGACAGAATTTGAAATTATTATTATTAACTTTTAATCTATTAGTGATTTTAAAAATCACATCACAGTTAAAAAAATACCAAAAAAAACACTAGAAGAACATTAGCATTTCCCTTAATATGGGCTTATGTATTAAGTCCCACTGACGTGATGCTCACGCTCGCAGGATCCAGGCCTTTCGTTTCCAATGAACGGTTTGAATAATGCCATCTAAACATTAAAATTAAAGAGAAAAAACAAAAATAAAAAAAAGCTTTCCCTTTTCTTCGCACCCAACACAGCAAGTTCACTACTCTTTCTCTCTTAGTCTCTTTCTCACCATTTTTATCCGTTATAGAACAGCCTAGCCACGCCACAATCCATCCACAGAGGTAAGATTCTCTCTCGTTTTCTTTTTTTCTTTTCCTTTTGATTTCCTCTTGTATGTAAAGCGTCGACCGGATAATGTGACCCACATATATTTTGTTTATTTAATTTTGGTTTATAGGTTGTTTGGTTGTTGAGAAAGTATGGGAAAACGAAAAGAAAGGAAATTTTTAAGGCTTTTTAACTTTTTTTATAAATTTTATTTGTTTATTTATTTATTTTTGTAGAAGATGAAAAGTCCACTTGAATTCTATCGTATGTATTCGTATACGTCGCTATCAAGAATTTTAGTTTCTTGAATGTTTGCTACCTTTCTGGGTGACAGAGATTAAATTTCTGGGTCGTTTGGTTGCTCCAAAAGGAGAGGAATTAGAGGAAAACCTAGATGTAAGTGATTGGGTTTGTGGCGTTGTAGGAACAAACCAAAATATCCGGAATAATCCCATCATGAACAGCTTTATTCATGCTCCACCAAAGAAGGTCACAAAGCGCAGCAGCAAAAATTTGGAGAAGAGGGTTAATCCTTTACAAACACAGCAATTTTTACTTAGTGAAGTTTATCTCTGAACCAAGCATAGAAAATCCTGAGGATTATAATGGGGACAAGAGTGTTGAACTTGGTATTCAATACTTGTTGCCTCACCTGAGAAAGATATGCGGGAGAAATTGCGCCAGAGCCAGCTGCTTTCTGGCCTAACTCATCCAAGAAACTGTGTTGTACGTGTACTTACGAAATTTGTATCCACATTGATAGAAGTGTAGAAAAGAAAGAAAGAAAGAAAGAAAGATTATTTAATATACGTAAGTGTTGGGATTATCCCGTGTAATGCTATAAGGCTTCTTAGAGTCTTTCTATAGTCATCCAAAATGTGATGTGACTTTTAAAATCATCAATAAATCTAAACTCAATAAATCACATCTCAAATTCAATGGTAATTTTAAAAGTCACATCACATTTGAGATGACTTTAGGAAGCCTTATAGTATTACTCGGTTATCCCACATCGGTTGTTTTATAAGTGTGAAAGAAAGTCTCACCTCTTAAGCTAAATTTTGGAGTTGAGAGGGACCCAATACCACCCAACACTCTTTCACATTAGCATGGGGTAAATTGTAGAGTCAAAGTTAGCTTCTAACGGTCATGTTAAATCACATCTTATCCAAAACATTCAAGCTAATAAAAAAGATATATTTAATTATTTAATTAAGGACATAAATTAAATTTCCTCCTAATTAGTTTGAATGAAATTTTCTCCAACTTAATCCTTTTTTTTTTTTTCTTTGAACGAAAATATAACGATTTCATTGATTAAAGATCACGAGCAAAAAGCTCTTACAACACAAAACATAAAACTTTGCAAAATCATAGTCACATGCTATGAGGCTACAAAGTCATAGATACAAATAAAAATAATTACAATAAAGAGGTTATCTATGTCTTTAATTTTCTGTTAACCCATGTACAATACAGTTAAAGAGCAGATCTACTCCTCCGAGCAGACTAGATCTAAAACATGGGTAGCCAAATTTTCTAACATAATTTATTTGAATTGGCCGTAAGAGATGACCCCTCACATTGAACTATCTCGGCCATGAGAAATAACCCTCACACTTAATCATTCATACTCGCTCATGAGAGCAGATCTAGAGAGAATAAATCTCTTATTCAAAACAAAAAACACAAACAACCAGCAAGCAACAGCAGTGGTCAGGGAGGAGATGAATGGTAGAACACGGTGAAACATGACTGACGCATAGCGGAGATGCCGAAGTTGCTGATATTGTCGGAGAACAAGCGGGGAGTAGAAGGGAAAATGTTGTTTTCTGAGGAGAGACTTCTCCAACTTAATCTAATAAGTGACAAATGTCATATTTTACATTTTTTTTTTTTAATATTCTTAATAACTATTTATTGTTATTCCACTAATTTACACTACAAAAAAATGGGGACTTTCTAACGTGTCTATAGTAACTCAATTTATGCCACGTCACTATTTACTGACGTGGCAGTAATTGCCATGTCAGTAAATAGTGACGTGGTAATATCAACAGGTCAATAAATGCTGACTTGTCAGAAAATACCACGTTACTAAAGTTAAATTAATTTAAAATATATAAAAATTCTATACATTTTTGACGTGGCACATTATGACATGTCAATAAATATTGACGTGTGAATTTGCCGTCAATAAAAACTGCCACATCTATATTTATTGACGTGTAAATTTGGTAGGTCAATAAATGTTGACGTGTTAAATTTGGTAGGTCAATAAATATTACTCAATATACATGTAAATGTACATGCTTATCTTATAAGATCGATCAATTCTTAGTAATGCGATTCCGTGACAATTCAGATAAGGTTAATATTGTTTATAATTATATGTAGAATGATACTAATTGATTTTAATTTGTAGTCTTTAACTTATTTTTAAAAAAGTGTATTAACATATAACTGTAAAATTAAAATGGTGGTTTCTAATTTGTACGTTTATATTAATTAAAAATAACCTGTTTAGTTTTTGAAAATTAAAAATTTTTAGTCTTAGTAATGCGATTCGGTGACAATTCAAATTAGGTTAATATTTTTTATAATATGTAGAATGATACTTATTGATTTTAATTTGTAGTCTTCAACTTATTTTTAAAAAACTTTATTAACATATATCTGTAAAATTAAAATTGTGGTTTCTAATTTGTACGTTTATATTAATTAAAAATAACCTGTTTAGTTTTTGCAAATTAAATTTTTTAGGCCAATATATATATATATGGGAATTTATATCTAAACACCTTGGGTAATCACCTCAAAATTTTAAAATCCCTAAGGTTTTTTTTTTTTTTTTTTGACAATTTACTTTTTGGGTCAAATAAAAGGACAATAAAATTTCTGCCGTTATCTCCAAGTGGTAGCTCAATCGGCTGTGAACCACGCCTTATGAAGCGGAGGTCAAAAGTTTGAATCCCCCAACCCCCTACCCTTGTGTGGACATCTCAAAAAAAAAAAAAAATTCTGCCGTCAAAATTTTTTAACAATTGTTAGTCTGGATTAAAACGTACCATTTTACCTCATTAAAATATTAATTGTTTTAATTTAATTTTAAAATTTAAATCTAAAAATAAAAAAATAAAATAAAAAAGAACACAGGGGTGGCCGAACCACCCCAAAAAGGGTGCCTGGCCACTCCATTTTGCCATGAGGGTGGTTCGGCCACCCTCTAGCTAGGGCCAAACCCTCAAAAAATTTTGAGGGTTTGGCCCTAGTAGCGTTAATCAATTAAGCTATCATTAATTATATTTTGTAATTTTTTGTGTAGTTGCAAATTTTTAAATTATTGACATACACATATTTAACCCCCATTCTAAGTGGTGTTGGAGCCTTGGACTATATTTTCAGTTACTCTTGATAACTTTTGGCTTGCTAGTAATAAATGCATTCATGAAGGTAATAAAAATTGGAGAAAATTTATTTTACCCCCTGAAATTTTAAGAGTTTTTCAATTTTAATCTCAAAGTTTCAAAATTGGCAATTCACCCCCCTGAAGTTTCAAAAAGTGGCAATTTAAACCCTCCGTTAATATTTTCCGTCAAATCGGATGGAAATATGTGAAATTACGTAATTACCCTTAGGCTTTTTTTTGTTTGTTTTAATTTTCATCCATTTAGAAGGAAAAAGTTAACGAGTGGTTTAAATTGCCACTTTTTGAAACTTTAGAGGGGCACAATGCCAATTTTAAAACTTTGGGGTTAAAATTGAAAAACTCTCAAAACTTTAGGGGGTAAAGTGAATTTTTCCCTAAAAAATTTAATTTTTATTTTTAAAAAAGATTATTTTTTAAAAATTCCACACCCTAGTTTTTTTTTTTTAAAAAAAAAAAAATTTATTTTACTACGGTATTTTTGTCATTGGGGGATATTGACATTTTTTTTTTTTTTTAAAGTTTTGATTAATCGTTGTTTCAATTGAATGTTTTGAGAGAACATTGTCAATTAATTGTCAATTAGGTGATAATTTGAAGGTGTATATATATGCTATGATGTAAAGATCATATATGAAAAAAATATATTCAATGATAAATTTAAAACTCCGTTTGTTTTGATGTAAAATATTTTTCGTCGGAAAATGCTTTAAGTGGAAAACGTTTTTCTTGAAAAAATAATTTTATTGAACATATTTTATGATGTTTGGCGCTAAAATCATAAAAATATATAATTTTTTGTTAAAATTAAGCACATACAATTTGAGTTGGTTCAAAATTGAATTAATATAAATTTTGTCCATCTCCTTCCTATTTCCTTCCTATTGAGAGGACTTATCCACCACTAATCAGTCTTCCTGTTTTATTTATGTGGGAGAGGGATGCGTGAAGTGGTAATTTTTGTGGGACCAGTACGTCGGAAGGAAATAGGAAGGGTGCTTCGTTCAAACGCTGACCGCCTTCTTTGGTTCCTTAACCACATGAAGAAGTAACATTAATTTTATAATTTGGGTGGAAAAAGTATAATTTAACCATTGATTTTTTTTTTTTTTTTTGACATGTCCACGCAAGGGTGGTAAGGGAAGGGAAAATTCGAACTTGTGACCTCCACTTCATAAAGCGTGGTTCACAACCGATTGAGCTACCTTTTGAGAACAATTTAACCGTTGAATTAGGTAAAGCTCAATAGCGACAAGGACGTGTACATGCATTATGCAAATTGGTCATAATGAAATTTGCTTTATGCAAATTGATCCAAGATTCCAAATTATGCACATCATCATATCTTAATTTTGTTAATCTAAATTACAAAAGTTAAAAGTGTTTACTGTTTTTGTTTTCCAAAATCTAAAGAGTTCTATGGTAGGCCCGATCTCCTTGGGGAGGGAAATTCATTGACAGGTCAAGATCCTCAGCTTTTCCACATGCATCTTGTCTTATCAACAAATTTCCTCCGAGCTCTTAAAAGGTAACTCAATCAGTTGATACGCCTAATAAAGTGGAGGTCATTAGTTCGAATCCTCCTCCTCCCTCTTGTGCGGACATGTCAAAAAACAAACAAATTTTCCCCTATTTAACGGTCCAAAATGCAATATTGGAACTTGATTGGCCCAGATCGACTTGGAAAGTTAATGTACTAATTAATAATCTCTTAAGTTTGTTTTATGATCAATAAGTTTCATTAAAAAATGTGATTACTCTGAATATTGCTAAATTATCTTTTATAAGTTTCTTTGGGTGTAATTGCAATATTCTCTAATAAGAAAGTGTACTGTTCTCCGAAGAGCCATAGCTGCTATATGCCTATATGCATGGGGTTGCAGAGATCGTGTCGTAGATTATGAAGTTGAAAAGATCATTGGAAGAAAGAGCTAGCTTCTAAAGCCTTTTGTATCAAACTGTTTTCCAAAAAAAATTTCTTCCTCTTCAACACTACTGTTAACTAGTTATTCCAATTCAAACACTGTTGGGGATAAAATCCACAGCGGATCCCACTATCTCTCAGCAACCCTCATTTATCTTATAAAATTCTATGTTATCTCACCTACCTAACATTATCTCTCTACTATTTTAAATGATCATTCAATCATTTAAAATAGAGAAAATCAAGGAATCAGTTACAGATACAAAGCCCTATAAAAAGGAACTCAATGCATCAGGAAAAGAAGGATCATTCATCTCTCTCAATACAATACTAAGCTCCGGCTTATACAATGCTAGTTCCAGCTACATTTTGTCCCCATATACAACTGCTAACTTAAGCATCGGAGGGTCTATGGGGACTCCCCCATAGACCCCTTTGACGCTCTTATTATTTTGTAAGAATCCAAAGATCGATGATCAGAGAAGGCTCGAAGAGTGTGAAGATCACACCAATCAGAGACTGTTGACAGAAAAATGCATCAACAAACACAACAATCATTTTATAGCAGGCTGGAGATCCCTCCCCTTCAACTATTTAGGGAGAGAGAGATATAGAGGGTTAGAAGCATGATAAAGGCACAATTTTTTGTCACAATTTTGAGCCAATTTATCTCTTATTTTATATATTTTTTTTTAAAAAAAAACAAAATAAAAAAAAAAATTGTTGTCACAACTTTGGCTCAGCTCAGCTCGAGCTTAAGCTCAAGTAAAATTTAAATGAGCCATGCCCGAACAAGGAAAGCTCACTCAAGCTCGACTCTTAATGTGCGTTAACAATATCTATGGTGACTCTCTTAGATATATATATATATATATTTTCTTTCTAGTGATGTAAAGCAGCACACTATCAAGAAATGATTTGAAATCTAGCTAGTTCTTGGTTTTCATTCCCTTGTACGTAAGTTTGTTTGTATTTATAAATTAGGACTCAATGTTTAAATTGGAAGAAGATATAATTGTGGAATAAGTAAAAACATCATTCAATATTTCAATGTGGTTAACTTATATTTTTTAGGGTTTTTTTTTTTTTTTTTAGTGCTTTTAGAGTTTCTGTTAGTAATAGTTTGGCTGAAACAATAGTGTGGTGTTTGTGCAGGCCATAAAATACATACTTTCATTAGCGGAAATAAAAAGAGATGATAACGCCGTGACAAAGATTGGTTACATAGCTTTAGATGTCTTAGAGATTTGTCCTAGAGACTTTAAATGTTTTGAAATCCAAAACATTGTAAATGACGCGGGGTCTCAGAAGATCAACGGATCTAAATTCTTCCCTACCATTAACACCGAGTCGTATTGTTACTATTGATGACACATGACTAGCAAAGTCTGGACGATCATCTTGATCAAGGTTTAGGAGATGTTGTGGCCGGTTTGTTTGTTCGTCATTAGCAAAACACTTGAAGTACCAAGAAAATTGGATAGAAGAAACAAGTGGCACATTGATGGCAGTGGCCACTGTGATTGCAAGCATGGCTTTCCAAGCTGGGATCAATCCACCAGGTGGCGTTTGGAAACAAAATACATCCAATTCCACCAATGGTTTGAATTGTAGGGAAGATAATATATGTCAAGCTGGCACAGCAGTTTTATCTTATTCTGATTCAGATGGCTACCGATTCTTCATATCTTGCAATACAATCTCTTTCATTGCATATGTGTGCGTCCTATTTTGGTCATTAGTGGATTTCCTCTTACAACCAACTTCTTTATGTGGTTTTTGACGTTAGCCATGACTATCTCAATCACGTCCATGACACATGCCGATGTCAATGTAGTGGCTTTGGTGACCCCGGAAGTTTTTTATAGTGTTAACATTTTGGTCAATCTATTACAAGAAATTTGGATGGGAGTGATTGCGATTGTTATTTTGATTCACATGCATAATTCGCCCACTCTCTTGGATGGTAAAGAAGTTGCGTAATTTTAGACGTGACTCAAAAATGGGTTGGGCGGAAAAACCCAACTAATGCACGTTTAAAAAGTAAACCACGTCAATTGGAAATGCCAAAAAAAAAAAAAATGGGCAAGTTAAATTTGGGTTAGATATTTTAGAATAAACGTTATGCATATTGCATGGGTATGGAAACATAATAGTGTGATATTGCTATGACAAAATGGGCAAGTTAAATTAGGAATACAAATTTGAGGGATATATATATGTTGTACTTCATTTGTAGACGCATGATGTTACCACCCCATGTGTTGGATTCCTGTCTATAAGCAGGTTGACCAACTTATAGACCAGGGAATCTAAACTCTCGCTCTCTCCCCTGAGTTAGATCCCCTTTGAAAGTTGTTTCCTCCTGAAACTCTTCCAACCCCTAGTCAGTCAGACTTCTAGCTTTCTTCTTGCTTTCCTTTTGTCTACCATAACCTACCCCTACCGCTTGCCTCTTTCTTCTCTTCTTTGTTTTTGGCTCTTTTTATATTTGTTGTTCTCTCTATCTTTTGCTCTAGTTCAACTGTTTCAGCTCAACTTTCTGTCATGGATATTGAGCAACTAATATCACAGACAGAGGCCCTCTCTTGGGAGAACCCCTCTACTCAAATAGAAACCACTCTTATACAGACATCCTCTAAAGAATGCTTGCCTCTTATAGGTCTGCTCATCTCTCAGAAAATCAACAACAACCAATCTGTTCAAGCAGCTCTCAACAAAGCCTGGGACTTTGCTGTCCCATTTTCTTTTACTACTATAGGTCCTAATAAGTTCCTGTTTAGGTTCTCTAAACAAGATCAGCTAGATAGAATTCTAAAACAAACCACCTGGAATGTCAATGGCTATCTCCTTTCCTTCCAACTCTGGTCACCTTTGATCACCATGGGGAAAGTCTCAAACAACCACTCTTCTTTTTGGATTCAAATCTACGGATTTCTTTTGGCAAACTTAACACTGAAGAATGTTATAGCTATAGGCAAAGGAATGGGGTCTCTCATTCAGGTGGAGGATTGCAGTGGAGCAAGCAAGACCTTCAGGAGCAATCTCAGAATTCTAGTCAACATCAATGTCTTAGAGCCATTGAAGCCTAGTTTCATGCTCAATCGTGTGGAGGGTGATCCTATCTGGATTTCTTTCAGGTACGAAAGGTTAGATATATATTGCACCACTTGTGGTAGAATTGGGCACAAAAAGCAGCATTGTCTTGCCCCCTGCAGAAATCATCCCGAGGAAATATTTCATATCTCTAAAAGTGAACATCTTCTCCAACATTTTACCTCCCCCAGTGTCTCAGCCACCCTCCTCCCTGTCTCAACCCTCCTTGTCCCATATCCCCACCATACAGCTAGAAACAGGGTCCAGCTCTCAAGAATATCCAAATACAGGTCCCCAAAATACCACTAGCCTTAATCCTCTCAATAAACTGTCACAGCAGCCATCTATCTCACCATCCCCCCTGCAGCCACCTTACTCAACACCCCCACTGCAGCAAATACACTCATCACCATATCAGCAGACTCCTCTCTCATCACCGTCACAACAGCAAAAATACTCAACACCTTCTTCTCTCAAACCAACCACCCCTTCAAATCAACCCTCCATCACATTTAATGAATTACCCTCCAAGCAAGCTACCTCTTTATCTCATGCACATGCTACTGGACACCTAACCCCATTCACCACCTCCTTGGAAACTTGTTCCATGCCACCACACCCTTCTAGTTTGTATCTTGGTTCAATCTCTATTGAACTCAACCGGTTCAATGATGGGCCTTCTTTAGTCTCTAATAATAAAGCCTAAGGAAAAAAGCATGTCACAAGCCCATCAAAGATCAAATTCTCTCCAACAGAATTAACTAACCTTTCAAACACCTCTCCCTCACCCGCCAAAAACTTTATAACAGCTTCTAACCTCTCCCTTTCTGATCTAAACTCTCAACATCCTGAAATTCAAGATACCAACCATGAAATCCCAAGATACCCTCCAAAGAACCTCAAAACTCAACCCAAAAAGAAAAGACATTGAAACATAGGATCCCCAAATCCTCACAAAAAAGGCCATGCTGCTCCTTCTTTTGATCCTATGCTATCTGATGACATGGATACCTCTGACCTCACTGAAACACAACACAACCAACCAAAAGCTTTCCCTCCTAAAACACCTCTCCACTTCTACAAAGCTATTCGAACCAGAAAGAAGCTTGCTCATTCTTCTCAAAAGCCAGGGGACATTGATTTGTCCCCCAATCCCTCATGAAGCTACTGTCCTGGAGCTGTAGAGGTCTCTCTAGACCTTATGCAATTTGATCCTTGAGGATGCTCATCAGGAACCATAGCCCTGACATCCTTTTTCTTTCTGAAACAAAATCCCCCCTTCTCAAATTTCTTCTATCCTTCACTCTCTTGGCTTCTTTCTCTTGTGCCAAGTAGCTCCTATTGGCTCCAGTGGGGGTCTTATCCTCTCTTGGAGACCTGGTGTTGACTTGGAGTGTTTATTTCAAACAAAAATCACATTGCTGCTTGGTGCTTTTCTGATCCTTCTCATTCCCCCTGGATTATATCCTGTATATATGGACCTCCTGACATTAGAGATAAACCTGCATTTTGGGACTCCATCACTTCTGTTAGTGATAATTTTGCTTCTCCTTGGCTGTGCATTGGTGATCTCAATTTTGTCCAGTCTGAGAAACAATGAGGCAAGTTGGTTGCTAGCTCCTCCTCTTGCCCTTTCAAGAAGTTTATTGATCACTCAGGTTTGGTGGATCTTGGGTTTGCTGAAAACCCTTATGCCTAGTGCAACAAAAGACAGGGCCTTGCTTCTATTAAAGAGAGACTAGACAGGGGCCTAGCTTATCTTAGTTGGATCCACCTCCACACAGAGTACTCCATCATCCATATCTCTGCCACAAATTCAGACCACCACCCTATTTTACTCAACATAGACTGTCAATCCGCTCTTTTGCCTAGACCCTTCAGATTTGAGGCTTTTTTGATTCAAGACCCTACCTGTGAATTGGTCATTATAAAATACTTGGAATAAGCCAGTTCAAGGGTCCCCTGCTCACTGTCTGATTAGGAAACAATTCCATACAAAAGCCACCCTGATTAGATGGAACTCAGTGCATTTTGGGAGAATTCAAAAAAAAAAATCAAGACCACTCAGGCCATGATTGATAAAGTTCAGCAACTCCCCCCCACCTTTAGCACCTTCTCCACAGAATCTAACCTTAAGATAACCTTTAAAGAGCTTCTTCTTCAAGAAGAGACTTTCTGAAAACAGAAATCTACAGAAACTTGGCTCTCCTGTTCTGATCTCAATACCAAATTTTTCCATACCTCTATAGTCATCAGAAGAAGATCTAATGCCATTAACTTTTTACAAACCAGATAAGGGGGATGGCTCTCAGATAGAGCAGATATTGGAGGCTCTTTTGTTAATCATTTTGCCAATTTATTTGCCTCCTCTTCTCTAGGTTTTGATGATGAGCTGGCTGAGCTCTTCCCCCTATCATATCTGATGAAGATAACACTTTCCTGGTTTCTATTTCTTCTGAAGATGAGGTGTTTAAATTCCTCTCTAGCTTAGGCTCCTTCAAAGCTCCTGGTCCCGATGGTTTTACTGCTTTGTTTTACAAAACATACTGGCATGTTGTCAAAAAAGATATGTTGGAGTGTGTTTGGGACTTCTTTCAGCACAAGCACCTGGCTAAAGAGCAGAACCATACTTTTATCACCCTAATTCCTAAACAAAATGGAGCTCATTCTGTTAATCAATTTAGACATATCAGCCTTTGCAACATCTCCTACAAAATTGAAGATTCTAATTGACTCAAATTAACACCTATTCAGATTTTCTAGGTGTTTAACAAAATAATATTATGCGGAAATAAATCTGACCTAACAATTAATAAACAACCAAAAATATATAAAACAATAAACAATAAACAACACAGATATTTGGTTACGAAGAGGAAACCATTTAGAGAACTCTCTAAATGTAAAACCTCTCCGGGGCAGTCAAACCCAGGAAATCACTAACTCAGTAAAAGACTAAGGATTACAAGAAGTTCACACTTACAAAACCTTTGTAATTGACACTCTTGCATAAGACAAGCGACCCACTTGACTTCTACCGCAGTAGCCCTTTCCAGAACATCTGGCACAATTCTTCTACGTGATCTCCTTTCACCGGAACTCCGGTTGACTTCACAACCTTAGATTTATCAAAGAAATAACTAAACTCTAAGAGATTCAATTTAACGCTCACCACATATGATCTCTCTTAGCACACCCTCCGACGAACTCTCTGGGGGTGAAAATTCGTGCCTCTCTCTTCTATAATGATGTATATATCTCAGTACATCAAACCCTAGACCTAGGCCACTAAAAACACGTTTTTGGGCATAATAGGTACGGGGTGTCCGGACAGGTTAATTGGATGTCCGGACATGGCCTTGCGGAGCAAAAATATGCTTCCTGGAATTCATGTCCGGACATGCTAGCACCATGTCCGGACATGGCCTGCAGTGGGGAGAAAACAGCATTCTGGAAATGCTGTCCAGCCTTCATCAACAGCTTCGATCGATGGGCGTTTGTGGTCCGATTGAGCTGAAATTTTGCAGGGACATTCATGACACATGAATCTACATTATGAACGGTGGAGATTCGATTCTGAACATTCTATATCAATGTTTGAGCTTGTGTACAGTAACCTCTGCATTTTGGAACTGAATTAAGCCAACACAAGAACTAACAAACTCCCCCTTTGGCAATTCGGTGACAAAACCAAAATGCCGAGTCAATCCCATCATCTCCCCATATTTACTCCCCCTTTTTGTCACAGAATGACAAAAGGTCTTTGTGTTTCCTGAAACACTTCACAAAATACATCAAGGTATATGTGGAATAGGAATACAAAAATAAAATTCATGATCATAGATAACAGAATATGCATGAAATAATGCAAGATCATGAAGAAACATCAGCAAAAACTCCCCCTCAATGTATGACTCAATACCAACAAGAAACGTTTACGGAAAAAAGTTTCTCCCCCTCAGAAGTCAAGTAAACACACATTCTTCCCCTAAATGCAATACTGGATAAATAGTGCACATATCATTTATGACAAAAAAACCATGTATTGTACGAAATCACATTCAAAAGCAGAACCACTCATGCATTGAGCACACATATATAAGCTTACACAAAAACATGTGTCAAATAGAATGAACATTAGCTAGCCAATGGGACAAAGTAACTAATGCTGAGATGTGTAGTGTGTGAGAGTCAAATCCAAAGTCAAGTCATATGAATCGATCTAGGATCACTATGTAAGTGATGACGGTAAAGATGCATGGTTAACGGCAAACCTTATAGTACTAGGGCCTAGAATCCCTCATCCTATACAACCTTTTATAGATCAAGCATCATTTTACCACAAATCCTTTAGTGACCGTATTTTTCCACAATGAATTGGTCACTAACTATTTCTATAGGGATTCTTTCAGCAATAATGACATAGAACTTTTTGTTCAAATATACTCTTTTAGAGACATGTCATATATTATTATTGCATGACTAAAACAGAATGCAGGAATTTTTAGGATCTAGGTTCAACTAGCGAATTGGTCAATTTTAACCGAGCCTTGAACCATACATCACCTACATTGTGACCGTGAGCCCTTTCCACAATAATCAACGTTTAGACAGACTCTAAAGCGTGCATGATCAGCAAAAAGAAAAGATCCCACATGAACAGCTATACAACACTCACCATGGTCATGCAATTAGAAGCTCATACAGTACCTCATGCAAGGGTAGGTCCGCTCTCAAAGGACCCGACTCCACATGGGATTTTGAAAGTCCATGAATATGAGCACAAAGAACCAGTGCAAAGCACTTCAAACAAAACATATTTTTGTATTTTTGTATTTTAAAAAAAATGAGAGACAAAAAAACAAAAACAAAGCAAAAATATTATAACTGAAACAAAACTATCACACAAATCGAAAGAAACAAAACAAATTAAGAAACAAATATACCCAACAAACATTCGCACTAGGACATTGAAATGAGAGTGTAAACAAGAATTGTCCTAGGCATGCATTGTGTCCACCTAATCTAGGTGAGTCCACCACCACTCCCCCTCAATGGGTGAACGGTATCAACCTTCTTAATCCAAACTTTCTTTATATTGGGGACAAATGTGTGACTCTTGTCCAAATCATTTAACTGGGTGATAACACCCCTTAGCATGTTGAATAATTCTGCATGACTATTCCTAGAACGAAAATAATTTTTTTCTGACTCATGATTATTCAACTGAAAACAATTAGGGCGAATATGCCCAATCTTTCCACAGTGATGACATGTAGGAATAAACCTTTGAGAAGGTTGGTTCCTTGCAAGGTAAACGATGTTGGAGTTGCTTCTAGGTAAAAAGTGCTCAGCATGAGAGTACTTACCTTTCTTACCCTTCTTACCTCTTGAAGTTGCAGTGGCTATTTTCTTTAAGCCTTCTTTTCCTCTTTTTCTTGAGGAGTGAACAGTAACTAGCTTATCTTTATCCAATGGATCTTTTAAGTTTTCTGTTTCAACAAAAACTTTCTTGGAAGAAGAAGCAAGGTTAACGGAAGGAGCAATAATCTTGTCAAAATCAATCACAGGTTTATCACACGTAGATTTTTGGGTATGCAAAATTTTGTCAAGATTATCATTAGAGAATTTTTTCAATAGGGTTTTGGACTCCTCTAATTCATTCTCTAATGACCCAACTTTATTAGCAAGAACATGATTTTCAGATTTCAATGTTTTACACAAATCAAGAGAATCACTCAATTCACCAATTAGCTCATCTTTATCATATTCAGCCTCTCTGAGCTTCTTTAGATTCTTGGAATTAATAACTTGTAGCTCAGAGAATTTCACAAACAACAAATTATAAGCCTCTTGAAGATCACTTTCATTATCAGAATCATAATCAGAATAATACTGTTTATCAGAAGACATAATAGTTTCGCAAAAAGTATTATCAACAGTTTCGAAACAATCAAGTGTTTGAGACATCTAGAAAGTAGATAGGATCACACTCAGGAATTCAATCCTTTGATAGAGTGAACCCGCTCTGATACCAATTGAAAATTCTAATTGACTCAAATTAACACCTATTCGGATTTTCTAGGTGTTTAACAAAATAATATTATGCGGAAATAAATCTGACCTAACAATTAATAAACAACCAAAAATATATAAAACAATAAACAATAAACAACACAGATATTTGGTTACGAAGAGGAAACCATTTAGAGAACTCTCTAAATGTAAAACCTCTCCGGGGCAGTCAAACCCAGGAAATCACTAACTCAGTAAAAGACTAAGGATTACAAGAAGTTCACACTTACAAAACCTTTGTAATTGACACTCTTGCATAAGACAAGCGACCCACTTGACTTCTACCGCAGTAGCCCTTTCCAGCACATCTGGCACAATTCTTCTACGTGATCTCCTTTCACCGGAACTCCGGTTGACTTCACAACCTTAGATTTATCAAAGAAATAATTAAACTCCAAGAGATTCAATTTAACGCTCACCATATATGATCTCTCTTAGCACACCCTCCGACAAACTCTCTGGGGGTGAAAATTCTCGCCTCTCTCTTCTATAATGATGTATATATATCAGTACATCAAACCCTACACCTAGGGCACTAAAAACACATTTTTGGGCATAATAGGTACGGAGTGTCCGGACATGTTAATGGGATGTCCGGACATGGTCTTGCGGAGCAAAAATATGCTTCCTGGAATTCATGTCCGGACATTCTAGCACCATGTCCGGACATGGCCTGCAGTGGGGAGAAAACAGCATTCTGGAAATGCTGTCCAGCCTTCATCAACAGGTTCGATCGATGGGCGTTTGTGGTCCGATTGAGCTGAAATTTTGCAGGAACATTCATGACCCATGAATCTACATTATGAACGGTGGAGATTCGATTCTGAACATTCTATATCAATGTTTGAGCTTGTGTACAGTAACCTCTGCATTTTGGAACTGAATTAAGCCAACATAAGAACTAACAAAAATCATATCCAAAATCCTAGCCAATAGACTCAAGTCCACCCTCCACAAAATCATCTCCCCTCTCCAATTAGCTTTTGTGCCTAAAAGAAGTATCCCAAGACAATACCATTATTGCCCATGAACTTCTTCATTCCTTCAATCTCAAGAGAGGGAAAGGTGGTTTCATGTTTCTTAAAATGGATATGGAAAAAGCTTTTGATAAGATGGAATGGAAATTGATTCTCTCCATTATGCAGCATCTGGGTTTTCATGTCACTTGGTTGCAATGGATTCAATCCTATATTTCTTCTCCCTTTTTCTCCATTCTCCTGAATGGCAGCCCCTTTGGTCTTTTCTCTCATTCAAGAGGATTGAGACAATGAGATCCTTTCTCTCCTTTCCTCTTCATTCTGGGTTCATAATTGCTCTCTAGACTGCTACTCCAAGAGGAAAGACTAGGCAAGATCAAGGGTATGAAGATTGCTAGAAACTCTCCTGCTATAAACCACTTGTTGTTTGCTGATGACCTGCTGCTGTTTGGTAAGGCTTCTCTCCTTGAAGCTAAGAGTATCAAAGCTTGTCTTGATAAATACTGCTCTTAGTCTGGCCAGTCCGTAAACTCCAGAAAATCCTCTATAAGATTCAGCAAGAATACTAATCCCTCTACCTCCTCTTCCATTCTAAATATCCTCCCATTCAACCCCAACCCCAACACCTCCATTTATCTAGGTCTGCCTATTCTAATAGGAGGTTCAAAAGGGGCAGCTTTTCAGACTATTATTGACTTGATCCAAGCTAAGATGGAAGGTTGGAGAGCCAAAACTCTCTCTCAAGCAGGGAGATTGGTTCTCATCAAAGCTGTGGCAACTGCTGTTCCTTCATATGCAATGAGCACCTTCTTACTTCCCAAGAGTTTCTGCAGAAGGCTTGATCAATTGTTTAAAAATTTCTGGTGGGATTTTCCTCCAGAGAAGCTCACAAACCTCTCTCAAATCCTAGAACTCTCTTTGCTCTCCTAAGGCCTTGAGAGGTCTAGGTATCAAGAAAATGGAAGAAGTAAACCTAGCTCTCATTTCCAAACTCGGTTGGAAGCTCCTTACTCAATCAAACTCTCTGTGGGTGGGCCAACTCCAAGGTAAGTATATTTCTTCTGGAGTTGGAATTCTTCTTGGCTATGGAAATGTATCCTCTCTTCTTTTCCTGTCATTTCCCAAAGAGCCTGCCATAGAGTTCATTCATTCTCATCCATTCCCATTTGGAACTCCCCTTGGTTTCCATCTATGCCTTCTTTCACTCTTGCTCCTATCATTCCAGGTTCCCCTAGCTCCACCAATCTGGTCCTTTATGATCTGATCAATCCAAATGCCACTTGGAATATCCCCCTCATATCTAAATTGTTTGATAGCCAAAGTGTTAGGGAAACCCAAAAAACTATCATAAGTTCCACTCGAAATTCAGAGTTTCTCTAGACTCCCTCCCCTTCTGGTAAGTTCTTTGCTAGTTCAGCATATAGGTTCATTAGTTCCCAAAGAGTCTCTGCCTATTCTACTCCTTTTGATCCTGCTCAATGGAAGCTTCTGTGGAATTTAAAATTAAATGCCAGGCTAAAACTCTTTCTCTGGAAAATAGCCTGGGATATCATTCCTTCCAAGGCTTGGCTCAAAACAATCTTCCATATTTCTTATGATGATTCTCTGTGTCCTCTGTGCAACATGGAAGAAGACTCTCTTCTCCACTTATTTTTCAGATGTAGCTTTGCAAGGATGGCTTGGAGATCCTCATTCTGGCCTCTTGATTCCCAACCCTGGAGTTCTCTTTCCCTGTCCAGCTGGGTTCAAGGCATCATATCTCCTCATGCTGCTTTTGGCATTCCAAAAGATGATGTTCACCTTTTTCATATTTTTTCCTCTATTCTTTGTGATAGGTTATGGTTTTGCAGGAACAAGGCCATTCATGATGGAATCATTCCTGATATCTCTAAACTTGCTCTCTCCATCAAGAAAATAGCTTCGGCTCATGCTGCAGCCTGGGGTTTAGTTTCTGCTACAAAAGAGCAAGCTTGGATTCCACCTTTGGAAGGTCACTTCAAGCTAAACTTTGATACAGCTATCCGAGACCACTTCTCAGCCCAAGTTGCAATCTGCAGAGATCACACAAGCTCCATTGTTAAAGCTGTTTCTCAAATTTCTCCCCCTTGCACCCCGAGCTATGGTGAAGCTCAAGGAGCTCTTCTTGCAGCTTCTCTAGCCTCTTCTCTACAGCTTAGTCAGTTTGTAATAGAAGGGGACTCTCTAATTGTTATTTTTGCTTTGCAATTCCCTGCTATCATCTCAAATTGGCACATTGAACAACTTATTTATGATACTTTAGCTCTTCTTCCTCCCACTTCTAAGTGGGAAGCAAAGAAGATTAACAGAAGTGCTAACTTCTGCGCCCATCATGTGGCAACTTGGGCCGCAGCAAGAGTTTACTAGGACTGCATTCCCACCTTCCCCCCTCTCCCCTCTCCTTCTCCTTTCTGCAGTGACGTTGGTCCACCTGATGTATTTTTTCCCCCTTGAAGGGTTGTTTGTTTCTCTTGTGTTTAATGCAATGTTTGTTACCAAAAAAAAAAAAAAAACTTATAGACCAGGAATCCAACATCTATATATATATATATATATATGAGAATAGTATTCACATGAGGAGGAGGGCCTCTATTGATCAAGATAAATCAATTTCTTTTATTTAATTCAAATGGATTAGGGCTAAAATTAGTTGAGTCAAAAAGCATTCATCACTAAATAAATTTCATCAAATCTTAACCATCGTTTTTCAATTAAATGCTGGAGATCTTGTCCTTTTCAATAAATAATATTTCAACACTAGTACGTAGTGTTAATTTGTAAAATTAATGAAGTGATGATATAACCAAATTTTAAAAAAGAAAAAAGGAAAAAAAAAAAATCCAAAGAATAGAAATAACAGTAGATAACAAACCAACCGTATTTAGGTGAAATATCCAATAACTAGCAAAGCTGCCATTCTAATTAGAGTACTAGTGTGGGATATTAGGGTTAGAAAATGAACAATTTATAATTGGGTTGAAAAATAAGCCTTTTGTTTATTAAAAAAAAAACTCCTTTTGTATTGCTTTTGATCATCCTTGCCACGCACGACATGAAGTAAACTCACTTCACTTGTATTCAGGATAACATAAATAAAACAAGAAGACCGATTAGTGGTAGATATATAAAGTCTTCTCAATAGGAAGGAGATGGACAAGATTTATATTCAATTTTGTAATTAGGTATAGTTTTGTTTATTTATTTGACTGTTATCCGTGAACGTCACTTCATTCCATTGATTCCGTTCCGTCTACTTGGACAACAATTGGTGTTTTAATATGAGCCATTAGTTTCAACATTGCTAATAGAGATGATCCACTTGGGCCAAAAAAAAAAAAAAAGGATGTAGTTGCTAAATGCTAATAGAGATGATAAAAAAAATCATCGAAAACGAGAAGAATGAAGAATTGAAAACGCATTTAATAAATGACTAAGATTCTCAGTCACATGTAAACTCAAACTCCCTTCTATTAAGTAATGTCCAAACATGTGATTTTTTTTTCTTTTTTTTGTATGCCTCAACTTTTTAGTTATTAAAAGTACTTTTCAAACTTTATAACGTAATTATCCCAAACAATTAGCTCTTAGAGCTTGTTTGGGATTGCATTTGAGAAATAGAGCTTTTAAGTCGAAAAGAGCTTTTAAGTCAAAAAAACACTTTTAAGTCAAAAAAAGCTTTTGCGTTTTGGCCATTTTTAAGCTTTTTAAACCCTTAAAAACACTTTTAATTTTTTTATCAATCGAGTACTTTTTCTTTTTTAAACTGGCTTTTTGAGTGTTAAAGTACTTTTAGACCCCTCAAACGTAACTCCAAACAGGCCCTTATTGTTCAATTATCCTCCAAACAAGAAACTCACTTGCATTCAGGGAAACATCAAATGGAGCAAGGCCGGAAAGAAAAGACAATCACAAAAAACATAAAGTTGTTTCTAAGTTTTGATCCCATTTACCTAGAATTTTGGGCCCAATTAAGTTTATGAGAGGCCCATAGTAATTAGGCTATAGATGGTCTTAGTTATGTTAAAGGGCCCAAGCAGGTCAACCCTGAACCGACGCCCAAAAAGTGAAGCTCAGGCCCACTAAATTGACGTGCGATACATCATCTGATCCAAAATCTGCATAGCTTCTAGACTACACATCAATTTTGGTATCACAACGTTGTTGCAACATCTCAAGACAACAAGCTGTCCAAGCAAAAATTGCCTATATTTTCAAGCGAATCTGCCTTGTTTGTTTGTTTTGGAGGATTCTTGGTTTGCCTCAAAATCAAACGGGAAATTTTTATTGCTTTCCTATTTTGAGGACTTTGACCGAAGTAATAGCTCAAATGTGCAACCTAATTATCAATTTATTCATAAATATCCCATGGCTCAGTTTTTTTTTTTTTTTTTCCTTTTTTTTAATGCTTAAAAAAAAATAAAGTCAGAATAAATAAAGTACGAAGGCTGCCTAATTTGTCCTCTTATTCAAAGGACAAGGAAATGTCAATATCTCAGCAATTCTCTAGGTCCAGGATCTTCAGGGAGATGAATTGGGGTTTCGATAACTAATGAGAGTTCAAAATTTGATATGATTCGGGGACCAAAATAATACTATTCACTGCCGGTTTGAGATTGTGTTAGAAAATCAAGTTCTTGTTTGTAGAAAAAAAACATGTTATAGTTCTTTTAGAGAAAATCTCATTTTGAGCAGTTTTAAGCTTTTCTTTTTAAGAGCAAAAAAAGTTTAAAAGCGTTTTTTTAAGTTTCTTATTAAACACATCTATTTTTGTTAAGTACTAAAAGCATTTTTTAAGTTCATTAGCACAATTTTAAACAAGTTTATATAATTGTCATACAATTAGAAGATATGTCAGTAAAAATCAACTATCGAATCCGTACTTCAAAAAAATAATAACTATCATGTCATCCAAATTATTTAATAATTGTATAATAGTATATAACAATATACTAAATAATTGTATATCAGTATACTAAAAAAGTACAATGGAAACAAAGCTCTATATCACTATATGTGAGTACAAACTATATATGTGTATATACATATATACCATTTTTAGCATACAATATATATGATATAAGACTGCACCGATGAAGCTCCATATATATATGAAAGAAAAAGTGGCCGGTCATACGTTGGTTTCGTTGTTCCCTTCAAGTTCATCACCATGAGGACGTTGGGTACTGATGCAGATAACGATAAGATCAGGAATGGCTCGGAGTGTTTGACCGAACCAGAAGATAAAGCGCCTCAACAGATCCAGCAGCATTTCATACCAAGGTGATAAGATAACGAGCATGGGAAAGACATGCCAGAAAAGTGATGACGGGAGAAAGAGGGAGGCTAGCAATGAAAGAGTAAGGGGAGCCGAGAAATCACCTGCTTTCAAGCGAAGTGGCTCCACAGTAGGAGTAAGAGGGAACTTGACAGAGATGAAGCGGAAGAGTAGTGTGGCAATGACAAGAAACAAGCATGCCATCAAAAAGATTTCGTTATTCAAGTTAGGATGATCATCTGGAGCCCAAGGCTTGGCGAGATTGATGATTGGGGGAACCACATATCTCAAATCTACGACCAGCTTCATATTCTCCATTTCTCGTCTGCTCTAAAACAAGTATGTGCTCCAGGAAAGACGTTGGCATGTATTTAAAAGCATGAGGAGGATAGTGGGTGGGTGCGCTGGGTGGAGTACTCCAAGACTCGAAAAATTCATCTCTTTATTCGTAAAATCAATACCACAAAAACGAAACAGGAGATAGTGGTTAATTTTCTTCAAATTCAAAGAATAGAAAGTTTCTTACGCAAAAAGTGGACCGTGTTAATGAGCAAGCGTTGAATCGCGGGCTGTCGCATTCATGTGCACCCGTGGGCATGTTCATTGTACATTTGTACACTTGCTGCTAGAGTAATCTTGTGTGACGCGCACAAAGAGACAAATTATGGAATCTTTTGGCTGCGATTCAGTGTGTTGCAGTTGCAGGTGAAATCGTAAGTGTACACTGACCCTTCACATACACAAAGTCTAAAGCCTAATCGGATAACTAGCACCTCAATGAAATAGGGACCATAAAAGTGGAAAAAATATTTCCTACACAAACACGGAGTCTAAAACCCATGCCGATTCAGGTAATTCAAAAAGCAACAACACAACAAAACAGAAAGTAATAACTTAATTAAAAGCAGGATAAAATCCAAAAATTAGCAACATTAGAAACAGGAATGGCGGAAATGCAGAGGCTCGTGAGATTCATCCGTCGGCACGTGCCTAGGTGTGGGCAAATTAACCGTTACCGATTAACCGACCGATTACCGATATTAACCGAATTGATATAACCGTTATCGTTAGTTATCGGTCGTTAATCGGTTAAAAAATTTATACCGGTAATCTTATCGGTCGGTAATCGGTCGCTTAAAATTTTATTATCGGTTAACCGATATGACCGATATGATCGATAAGTATTTTTAATTTTTATTTTTTTTTAATTTTATACTTTTTACTCTTTTGATTTTTATTTTATAATATAAAAAAGATGTAGTGGATCAATATAAAAAAAAGATTCAATAAGCTAGTTTAGCCATATATATATTTAGGCTCCCAAAAGGGCCAAAACAACTAATTTTTAATAAGTTATTTTAGGCTTTAACCAAACAAAAAGTATTTGAACTCTCAAAATAACTAATTTTTGGCCCAATTAATAACTAGTAAAAAGATGAATAAAAAGTTAACAAAAACCGGTTTAACCGATTACCGATATGACCGATTAACCGATTAACCAATAGTTTATCGGTCGGTAATCGATCAAGAATCGGTTAACCGATAGCTTATCGGTCAATAACCGATAACCCTATTAACCGGACCGATATGACCGATATCCAGCCCTACACGTGCCTCCCAAGCTCTTGCATTATGCAAATTGGTCATCGGTTTGTTATGAAAGAATATGCATATGTTCGTAGCTTTGCATTATATATGCAAATTGATCCAAATTATATATGCACATCATCATATCTTAATTTTGTTAATCTAAATTATAAAAAAGTTGAATTATTTTCAAATTTACTATTAAGTAATAAAATTCTCTATATAAATTTTTATATTTAGATTATTCGTTTGTTTTCTTTACTTTTGTTGATGCACAGTTTCCGATTGGTGATGTGGCACGCTTGTTGAATTCCTGGTTTGAGTGCTCCAAACGTGAATTGCCTGCACAATGGAGAAGACAATAGGATCGAATAGAGACCGGGGGTGAGTCGGCGGGGCCACTCCGATGCCTAAGTCAGTATTTTCCTGAGAGTAATGAGAAAACAACAAAAGCGTAAAGTGTGCTAGAGTTGCGTTACCCGAATGTGAGGTAGAGACTTCCATTATATAGATATTGAGTGGTAGTCCCCTAACCAGTGACTGGCTCTTCCCTAATTTGCTGAGTGGCAGTCTGTTATCGACAAATTTGAGTAGTTATTCGTCCCTTGATTTGCGGAGATCAAGATAGGATTTGGTTGTTGACGTTTGAATTCCAAATTCCCGTAGATAGAGTATCTGATTCCGTGTTTCCAGGTGCTCGACATTTGAATTAGATAGATAAGATCACATCCATTTGAATTCAAATGGATTCAAATCCCCGACCCCTAAATTCCAGGGTCTCGGATGCGAGGGCCTCGGATTCGGAGGTCTCGGACTCGAAGGTCTTGGAGGCCTCGGACACTTGGGTCTCGGAGGTCTCGGACATTGGTCTCGGAGGTCTTGAATCCGAGTCCTAGGCCTCGATCTTTCTGTCTCGGATCCGAGAAGTGGTCTCGGACGTTCTAGGCATGGGGCGTTCTCGGGCTTTGACTTACCTGGGCTGAAACTTGGGCCAGCAAACTACTGGGCCCGTTTGAGGTTGATCCATAACCCAACAGTTACCCCCCAATTTTCTTGTCTGGAGGACTGTGGAAATTCCAGTGTTCCCGACGAATGGATCAAACTTTCGAGGCCTACCTGAATTCCAGGGTATAGATGGCTCTCGGGGCTTGGTTGAATTCGAGGCGTGGTCGAAAGAATAATTTTCGGTTCGATCGAGGCGGGAATATTTGAATTTCAAATAATATTTTTAGGCAGGAATATTTTTGAAATTTCCAGCCAAAACTTTCCGAGATGCTTGGGTTGCTCGAGGAGGCGTCGGTCATTTAATGCACCGATTTCGTTGTTCGAGGCTTCGCCACGTGTCGGTCTCAAAGTGGCTGCACGAGTGACTGTCGACTGTCAGTCATAATGACTGACAAACTGCCGAGAAGACGAGGCATCAGAGTGAATTAAAGAAAAAGGCAGTGAAGAGACGCTCCTCAAATCCCTGAAAGACGCCTCGACTTCTCTGTTTCTCCTATAAAATCCACACTTGAGCCATTTCTCCATTCACTTTTCCTTCCTGCGAATTTGTCTGAGCTTTATATTACTTTATCTTCCCTACTATTTCCATACTCTTCCTTTTTCTCAGGCTTTTCTTGATCAACAATGACTAAGGACGGCAATGACTCCGATGGACTCGGCGGTGCCCACCCTGCTCTGTGGGAAGCTAAGTTATCGAAGGCCGACGAACGTCGGATCCGAAAGGAGTGTTACATTCCTGACTTCATCAAGATTCAATTTGATGAAGAAAAATTGGCTGCCATCTTACACTCAGACTGTCATGAGGTTTGTGTGTACATGGTGATGTTCCGAGCAGGTTTCCGACTCCCATTCCTTCCAGTGGTTCGAGAGCTGCTCAACTACTTGGACTTGGCCCCTCATCAAATTGTACCCAATGCCTGGAGGATTTTTTATTGCTGCATGGTGCTGTGGCCACTCGCTATGGGCAAGGAGCACCAGCTGACTGCGAGGGAGTTCCTCTATTTACAGTGGGTCAACAAAAATCCCGAAGGCTCGGGTGTGTATAATTTCCAGGTCAGAAGAGGGAAGCTCATACAGCTGGAGCCAAAATACTCCAGCAATCGGTGGTGGAAGAATAAATTTTTCTTCGCTTCAGGGCAATAGGAGTTTTCCCCCGGTGAGAGAGCCCAAGAACCTCGGGTCCCTCGTGAAGTCAACGTGCTTTCTGAGAAAGGTCACCGAGCACCAACTATGACTCCGAGCGAACTGGCCCGGGTTGACAAAGTTCTCAAGTAGGCCCAAAGGCACGAGGAGTGCACATATTATGGTGTGCTGGCCTCGGTTCCGAGACTCATAGAGTTCGTTTATGAGCCCGCGGGGCATGTAGCGGTCAAACTATGGAAGGAGGTAATCGGGATCCCCAGTAACCTTAGTCCTCATGCTGCCAACACCCAGGGTGCGACCCCCTGAAAGGACCAAGCCCAAGCTGCTGATAAGGGCGATTTAAAGAAGGTAGACAAGGGCAAGGGCAAGGGCAAAATGATCGAGCCCGAGAAGCCCGAGAAGCCCGAGAAGGTTCTCTATCCGATTCGAACTGGTGGGGCCTTCAAGATTCATGAGCGGAGGACCCCTACTCCTCCAGCGTCTCCAGTCGCACCACCGGTGAAAAAGAACCCGGTGGTAGAGAAGAAGGTGGAGGTTACTCCTCGAGTGGCTAGGGCATTGAAGCTGGTGGATGAGGAGGACGAGTTGGAGGTTCAGACGCCCGCCGAGGCTATTCGCGAGCCAACCCCCCAAGCCCCGGCTCCTGTTGAGGAGTCGGATGTGTAGGTGATTGAGACTCTTCTTGTGAAGAAGAGGAAGCTAAAGAAGATGGGCGAGCCTGCCGTCCCAATGTCCGACTCCGCCGCCCTAGTGATCGAACCTGTTGCTAAAGCAGTCGAGACGGCTGTCCTAGTGGTTAAGGCAGCAAATGTGTCTGGCTTCCTAGCGGCTCGAAGGAAGCAGGCACCTCCTCCATCCGTGCCGTAAATGGTGGATGTCGAGGCATTCTTGGCCAACGAGCCAGTCCCGGCCATTCCGGTGAACATGGCGGAGGTGGTTAAGGAAGAGCCACTACGAGCACCAGAGGGGCCCATTCCTTCCCTGCTGATTCAACCTCTGGGCTCGAACATACAGCACATCCTGGAGGATCTCGACATGGGGTAAGAGGACTCCGTAGGGATGGAGGACAATAACATAGGCTCGTCTGCTACAGCAGCCGTTAAGACCCCCCCGGAAAGCTTTGTCTACAATTCCGGAAGTAGGGGCTTCTTCTCGAGCTCCAACCCCCAAGAGGCCTCGGAGTCCGACTCATACTGGAATCAATAAGGCTTCAGGTTCGAAGAGGCCTCGAACATCCGAGGCGTCCAAGGCTTCCGATTTCGAGAGCTCAGCTGAGATACAGCCAAAGGGAGTCAACTAGACCGTTGGCGGGAGGCTAGCCAAGCTCGGGGGGGATCTGAAGGGTAACCCCTTCAAGGCCGTAGTGGATCTGGTGGACCACGAGAAGCTTCAGATGAAGCGTGATGTATCGGCCCGAGGCTTGGCAGAGGAGATGCTGACTATGCAATGCTTGGTGAGTTTTCCAAGTTCCACTTTTTCTTCTTCCTGTATTTATCATCGTCTAATGCTGTGCCTTTTTCTTTTGCAGGCCTTCTTCAGGTCGACACTCCTCTACTGCTACTTTAGGAAGGTCCCGAAGAACGACGATGGAGCAGAGAGTTTGAGGAAGAAATTGGCAGAGGCCGAGGAGGAGAACGCCAAGCTCAAGGCGGTGGTAGATAAACACGAAGAGGACCTTCGAGTTCTCGGATAGCACTTAGCAATGATCGAGTGCGAGGCTTCTAACACCTCCAAGGCTAAAGATTGAGCCAAGGCGAAACTCGCCAAACTTTTCGAGGAGTTCAGGGGCTTACAAGCCAAACACTCTGCTCTCCAAGAGAGTTATGCTGCTCTGCAGTCCTGGCATGCCGAACTCCAAGAGGATCATTCTATCCTCAAGGAGGAACTAGGGCAGCTCGAGGAGAAGCATGCAGATACTCTCGAACAGCTGAGGGAGAGCCAGGCCTCGGTTGAAAGGGCTTTAAAGGGTAAGCTGATGGCCGAGGAGAGGCATAAACATTTCCATGGCGAATTCAAGAGGGAGAAGCTCAAACTGAAGGAGGCTCAGGTGAAGGCGGCTGACTATTTCCATCAACTGTCCTTCGCCTCTAGAGTCCGAGATGCCCCTTAGGCAGACGGCATCCATCTCGGATTCGAGGCGTTCAGGACATGGTGGAGAGACCTGGCTCGAAAGGTGGACCTCAATTTGGTGAACATTGAGGACATCCCCGACACGAACGAGGCTATCCGGCGCTTGACTTCCTTGGGACGAGAAGAGATGCCTGACACCACGGGGATAGCTGATTTTGACTATCATCCCCCTACTCCAGAGCCCAAGGCCGCCACTGGCGGAGGAGAAGCCAGGGAGGAGTCTGGAAATGAGGAGGCCACTCCCGCTGTACAAGATCCCTCGGTTGCTCCTCAGGGGGAGAAGTAGACAGTTTCCTGTATTCTTTGTATAATTTTTTGTAATTATATTAGGTTTTTTGAACCTTTCCCTGTAAATAACGAATATCAATAAAAGATAATTCTTTCACATATTGTTTTCTTTCCTTCCTTGTTTAAGATTATGAACATAACCCTTTCCTTTGCAAAATAGCCACAGGGTGATAAAAATCCCGAGAGTCGAGTTTCTCGACACTTAGAAATTATTCCAAGTATTGGGCCTCGATTCCGAGGACTTGGTCTCGGATGTTCGATGAGGCCTCGAGTGTTGGGTCTCGATTCCGAGAACTTGTCTCGGATTCTGGACTTGGTCACGGTCAAGCCTACCTGGTGAAGACCAAGTTTTTAGTTGATCGATTCCTTTCCCGTATTTGTTTTCCAGTTAAGTGTTGAGTTTCGAGACAGTCTGCCTGATGAAGACCAGGTGGAAGACTGACCTATTCAACTACTTAGTAATTAGTATGCATGTATTCCCGTTAAGTATTGAATTTTGAGTCTGTCTACCTGATGAAGATCAGGTGGAAAACTGGCTTGACCAATTACTTAAGATGCATATTCCAGTTAAGTGTTAGGTTATCGGACTAATCGGCCTGATGAAGATTAAGTCTCGGATTGGTCCCCCTAAACACTTACTACACGTATTTCTGCTTAAGTGTTGGGTCTCAGATCAAACCGCCTGATGATGACCAGGTTGGGCTCGGGTTGATCTATCCGACAACTTAAGATGCGTGTATTCCTGTTAAGTGTCAGGTATCGGATCGATCCGCCTAATGAAGACCAGGTCTCAGACTGATCTTCTGATCACTTAGTTTTTTTTGTTTTCCTGTTTTAAAAGTCGAGTCTCGGATCAATCTACCTGGTGAAGACCAGATCTCGGATTGGTTCGTCCGAGCACTTAAAATCTGTTCCAGTTAGTTCCAACAGTTTATGAAGATAAACTCCGAGAGTTCCTTTATTGAAAATGAATCATGCTTGAGATAACAAAGCAATGATTAATCAAAGCATAAAGAAAGGAAAGAAACAAATACATCATCTTAAAAGAAGTATTTTTTAAGATGTTTCGCATTCCATGGCCTCGGAAGGACCTTCCCTGCCAAATCTTCCAGATAGTATGCTCTGGGTCTCTGGCAACTGATCACCTTGTAGGGACCTTCCCAGTTTGGAGCTAGTTTTCCTTCGGCTGAGTCTCTGGTGGCGAGGGTAACCTTGCGTAAGACCAGATCTCTGACCCTGAAGCTCCGAGGCTTTACCTTCCTGTTGAAATATTTTGCTACCCTTTCCTTGTAGGCTGACGTGGTAATTTGTGCATGATCATGCCTTTCTTGCAGCAGGTCCAAGTGAAGCTTGAGTCCTTCATTCGTTGGTCTCTGCCTTGTACATTTCCACCCTAAAGCTTCCTAACCCCAACTCTGCTGGAATGATTGCCTAAGTTCCGAAAGCTAGAGCATACGGGGTTTCTTCTGTTTGAATCCTTCTCGTAGTTCGATACGCCCAAAGAACTTCCGGGAGATCGTCTGCCCAATCTCCTTTCCTGTCTCCCAACTTCCTTTTCAAAATTTTGAAAATGGTCTTGTTGGTAGCTTCTACCTGCCCGTTCGCCTAAGGGTGTCCAGGGGATGAGAAGTAATTCCTTATATGGAGCTCAGCGCACCACTTCTGGAATGAGTTACAGTCGAACTGCTTCTCGTTGTTAGTGACGAATGCATGTGGCACCCCATAGCGGCAGACGACATTCTTCCATAGGAATCGCTCGATGCTTTTGGCTGTTATATTCACTAGGGGCTCAACTTCCACCCATTTAGTGAAATAGTCCACAGCGACAACCGCGAATCGAACACCTCCCTTTCCTTGGGGTAAGGGTCCCACTATATCTACCTCTCATTGTGAGAAGGGCCAAGGAGAAGAGATTGAGCTCAACTCCTCGGGGGGTTGCTTGGTGATGTTAGCAAATCATTGGCATTTGTCATAATTCCTGACAATTTCCATCGAATCTTTGCTCATACTTGGCCAGTAGAACCCTGCTCTAACTGCCTTGTGTGATAGTACTCTTGCTCTAGAGTAACTTCCACAGATTCCTTCATGGATTTCCAGAAGGATGTAGTTCCCCTCTTCGGGAGATACGCACTTTAGGAGAGGTAACGTGAACCCTCTTTTGTAAAGTGCTCCATTCACCATTGTGAATCTTCCTGCTTTCATCCTCAGCTGCATAGCAGACTTCTTTTCTGATGGCTGAGTCTCGTTTTCCAGGTAATCGATGAGTTCCCTTCTCTAGTCTGAGACCTCCTCGATCAAGGCTAATTCCTAGGCTTGGTCGGATATCGAGAGTAGTGTTAGACTACGGATGGGTTCTCTGCCTTCCTCGATTTTCGTGTTCTCGGCTGAGTCCATTCGGGCTAGGCGGTTTGCTTTCTCGTTATCTTTCCTGGGGATCTTTGTGATACAGAACTTCTGAAAAGAAGATTGCATATTTTGTACCTTGGTTAGGTACTGCTTCATTTTTTTTCCCCTTTTGCTTCAAACTCTCCTTGGATATGACCCACAATGACCTGGGAGTCGCTCCGAATTTCCACGAATTCGACTCCTAGTTCTAGGGCCATTTTGAGGCCTACAATGACAGCCTCATATTCTGCTTCGTTGTTGGTCGTCTTGAATTCTATCTTCAAGGCACCACTCAACTCTTCCCCTTCTAGAGTGATGAGCAAAATTTCGGCTCATCCATTTTTCCTTGTCGATGAGCCATCAACATAGATGACCCACTTTGGTTCTGTTTCTGATTCCGATTCCTCAGTTTCTGGCAGGTTTGTAAACTCGGCCAGAAAATCTGCGAGGGCCTGGCCCTTGATTGCATTCCTGGGGACGAACCGTCCCAGTTCGATTGCCCAGTTTGTCAATCTTCCTGGCAGGTCAAGCTTCTGCATCACTTTTCTGAGTGGATACTTTGTGAGGACTCGGATGGTGTGAGCTTGAAAGTATGGCCGAAGCTTCCTCGAGGCCATAACGAGAGCGAATGCCAATTTCTCGATTTGAGGATATCTTTCCTCTACTCCGTGCAAAGCTTTGCTGACAAAGTACACTGGCTTCTGTACTCCTTTGTCTTCTCGGATTAGAGCTGCACTGATTGCTGTGGGAGAAACCGCCAGGTAATGGTATAATACCTCACTTGGAACAGTTCTTCTTAGTAGGGGGAGCTCATTAAGTACTTTTTTAGCTGGGAAAAAGCTTCCTCGCATTCATTTGACCACTCGAATGCCTTCCTCAAAATCTTGAAGAAAGGGAGGCACTTGTTAGTGGATCGAGAGATAAATTGGTTTAAAGCCGCCAACCTTCCAGTGAGTTGCTGGAGCTCTTTCGTGGTCTTTGGAGACTGCATCTCCAGGATTGCCTGGATCTTCTCGAGATTGGCCTCGATTCCTCTGCTCGAGACCATGAAACCCAAGAACTTCCCGGATGACACTCCAAATGCACACTTCGCGGGATTTAGCTTCATCCCGTACTGTTTTAGTGTCTCGAACGCTTCATGGAGGTCGTGGACGTGGTTATCTGAATCTGTACTCTTTACTAGCATGTCGTCCATATATACCTCCAAGTTCCTTATGATCTGAGCTTGGAACATTTTGTTCACAAGCCGCTGGTATGTTGCACTTGCGTTCTTCAAACCGAAAGGCATGACCTTGTAGCAGTAAAGGCCTCGATCTGTGATGAACGCAATTTTCTCTCGATCTTTTAGGTGCATGAGGATCTGGACGTATCCCGAAAATGCATCCATGAAACTGAGCAACTCGTACCCTGAGGTGGAGTTGACCAGTGCATCGATGCGAGGAAGAGGGAAGCTGTCCTTGGGACAGGCTTTGTTTAGGTCAGTGAAGTCTACACACATTCTCCACTTTCCGTTAGACTTCTTCACCAAGACTACATTTGCCAACCAATCCGAGTAGTAAACCTCCTGGATGAATTGCGCCTTCAAGAGCTTCTCGACTTCGACAACTATGGCCTCGACTCTTTCAAGTGCGAATTTCCTTCTCTTCTGTTTTACAGGTTTCATGTCAGGGTCCACATTCAAAACGTGGACAATTTCTTCCGGGCTGATCCCTGGCATGTCTATATGAGACCAGGCGAATACCTCCATATTCCTGCGGAGGAAGTCCACAAGGTCTTCTCGGATTTCCTGTGTAAGATAGGTTTCAATCTACAGGACTCTTCCTTCCCCTACAGACACCTCCTCGAGTGGTTCTGCTGGTTCTCCTTTGCTGAGGCCACTTTGAGAGTAGTCGGATCCGAGACCTTCTTCATGGAGATGTTGTAGCACCTCCTTGCCGCCAATTGATCTCCTCTCACTTCTCCCACCCCTTCTTCCGTAGGGAACTTCATCATAAGGTGGTAAGTCGAGGTTACAACTCTCAACTTGTTCAATGCCGGTCGATCGATTATCGCGTTGTAGGCGGATGGTCGGTCGACTACCAAGAAATCCACCATTACAGTGGACAGCCTTGGAGCGGTCCCTACTGTTACCGGTAGTGGAATGATCCCAATAGGCTGGACCTGTTCTCCTCCAAACCCTACGATAGGAGAACCAAATGGTTTGATTCTATCCCGTTCAATTCCCATTTGCTGGAAGGCTGGCCAATAGAGGATATCAGCCGAACTTCCATTGTCAACCAAGATACGATGGATCACATGGTTGGCAACTATTACTGTTACTACCAGAGCGTCGTCGTGAGGCTTCACAACCCTCTAGCATCTTCCTCGAAAAAGGACAGCACCACTGACTCTGCCTTGGCTGCCCTCAAGGGCCTGTGTAGAGAGTACACCTCTTCGCCCTGCATGTTTCTGGCATACACCTTTCTTGCCTAGTTGGATTCCCCACCATCGGTAATTCCACTGGAGATGGTGTGGATCTCTCGGACAACTTCCTGATTTTGGAGAGGTCTCTGCGCCTCTCGAGGGTTCCTCTGCTAGTCTTCTCGATCATACCGACCCTCTCTCGGAGCCTGGTCTCGGCGTCTTGGTTCCGCATGTCCGAGACCTTCTCGATTTCCTTCTAGTGGTAGATGTCCTTGCTGATTCGCTTCTCGAATCAATTCCTGTGCAAGGAACCTGACCAGCTTCCCATTCCTGACAAAGTTCTCAATCTCTCAACGGAGAACCATGCAATCTTCCGTGGAATGCCCATGCTCCCCATGGTATTCACAAAATCTAGTGCGGTCCCGCTTGTAGGGATCCGACCTCATCTTCGGTGGCCATCTGAAGGCTGGATCTCCTTTAATTGCCATAAACACCTCAGTGAAACTGGCGTTCAAGGGAGTGAACACTTCCGGTTGGAACCTTGGAACTTCCTTTTTTTTAGGCTCACTTTTGGTGAAAAGTGGGCCCTGACTTCTTCTCCCATTTTCAGGGATTTTTCTCTTCTTTTGGCTTGGGGGCTGTCGAGGCCTTCTTGTCTTCCTCCTTGGCTTGCTCTTCCAGTGTCTGAGCCTTGAGGAGCGTCCCAACCAATTCCTCCTAGTGGATGAACTCCTCGGTCAACTTCATGAACTGGGACAGAGTAACCTTTTGGCTATTCTTCCTGCCTATTTCGGCCATCAATGGCCCTTCTGCTCTTACCCCCTGCATCAAGGCATTGAGCATTGTCTTGTCGTCCAGGCTTTCCACCTCAAACTTCTCCTTGTTGAAGCAAAGCATGAAGTCCTTCAGGGTTTCTTCCTTCCCTTGACGCAGAGTCAACAAGCACGTAACATTTTTCTTTCTCTTCCGGGTCGCAAGAAACTGTGTTAAAAATAAGCGCCCCAATTCCTTGAAAATGCCTACTGACTTCGAGGGAAGCTCTGTAAACCAATCTTTCGCCACCCCTTTTAAGGTCAATGGGAAGGCTCTGCACGCAATTTCGTCCAATGTACCATGCAGAATGAGGTGTTCTCGGAAGGCTTCGAGATGGGCCTGTGGATCTTCACTTCCGTCATACTTCTCGATCCGTGGCATTTTAAACTTATTAGGCATAGGATATGCCTTCACCCGCTCTGTGAATGGGAGGTTCTCGTCTTCCAACATGTCCTATGCCGTGAGTTATGGATCTTCCTCATCGATTCGGCGGAGAATCCGAGCATATTTGTCCTTCAGATCCTTCATCTTTGTCTCCTGGAGGCTATGTCGAGTCTCGTCATGGTGAGATTTGTCTTGGTGTCGCCTTGATCGATGAGACTTCTCCCATTCATGCCTCTCACGACGAGATCCTTCACGATGAGATTTCTCTCGTCGAGACCTCTCTCATTCACGTCTATCTCAACGAGATCCTTCATGATGAGATTTTTCGCGTCGAGACCTCTCCCGGTGTGATCCACCATTCTCAATTTCCACACGGCGAGACTTGTCGCGGTGTTCCTCGTCATGGATCGTTCGAAGATCCCCTTGAACCGTGCTCTCGTTATCCTCTTGGTGAGGATTGACAGGCCATTTTTCCCGGCGAACTCTATCTCGCCTTTCCTTCTCGCGCCGTTCTTCGAGCTCTCTTTCTTTTTGACTGCTCCGGGCTTCGGCCAAGGTGAGCCGAGTGTTGAGCTCCTCGTTTTGCTTCCTGAGGACTTCCATTGATTCTGCCATATTCTTCAAGAACTCCGCCAACTCTGGGCTATTGGACGCTCCGGGAGCACTAGGAGGCGGCTGCAACGGGCGAGGCTGTAACGGATGTGAAGAGCATGTATTCACCATGTCGGATTTTGGATGAATGAGAAATGATTGAAGAATCAACGTTCCCATAGACGGCGCCAAACTGTTGATGCACAGTTTCCTATTGGTGATGTGGCACGCTTGCTGAATTCCTGGTTCGAGTGCTCCAAACGTGAATTGCCTGCACAATGGAGAAGACAATAGGATCGAAGAGAGACCGGGGGTGAGCCGGCAGGGCCACTCCGATGCCTAAGTCAGTATTTTCCTGAGAGTAATGAGAAAATAACAAAAGCGTAAAGTGTGCTAGAGTTGCGTTACCCGAATGTGAGGTAGAGACTTGCATTATATAGACATGGAGTGGTAGTCCCTTAACCAGTGACTGACTCTTCCCTGATTTGCTGCGTGGCAGTCTGTTATCGAGGGATTTGAGTAGTTATCCATCCCTTGATCTGCGAAGATCAAGATAGGATTTGGTTGTTGGCATTTAAATTCCAAATTCCCGCAGATAGAGTATCTGATTCCGTATTTCCAGGTGCTCAACATTTGAATTGGATAGATAAGATCACATACATTTGAATTCAAATGGATTCAAATCCCCGACCCCTAAATTCCAAGGTCTCGGATGCGAGGGCCTCGGATTCGGAGGTCTCGGACTCGAAGGTCTCGGAGGCCTCGGACACGTGGGTCTCGGAGGTCTCGAACATGGGTCTCGAAGGTCTCGAATCCGAGTCCTAGGCCTCGATCTTTCTGTCTCGGATCCGAGAAGTGGTCTCGGACGTTCAAGGCCTAGGGCGTTCTCGGGCTTTGACTTACCCGGGCTGAAACTTGGGCCAGCGAACTACTGGGCCCGTTTGAGGTTGATCCATGACCCAACAACTTTTTAGATTGTTATATCTAAATTTTTATATTTAGATTGTTCGGAACTTAATGTGCTAAAGTAACTCATCAAACTACCAAAGTGTGTCAAAAATGCCATATTTTTCTTATATTCCTATAATCTATTTATTCTTTTAAAATCTAATTTTTTTTAAAAAAAAAAACTAAAAACTAAAAATTTCATTTGAAAAAGAACAAAAGAAATGGATAGCCTACAAGCCATCCTAGAGGTGGCGGGTTCAAAGTTTAAATAAAAAGCTTCAGCCTATCGGAGTTTTAAGGCTCCGACAAAAAATATTTTATTTGAACATATTTTATGATGTTTGGCACTAAAATCATAAATGTAAATATATATTGTTAAAAGCACAATTTGAGTTGGTTCAAAATTGAATTTAAATCTTGTGTCCATCTCCTTCCTATCGAGAAGACTTTATATATCCACCACTAATCAGTCTTCCTGTTATCCTGAATACAAGTGAAGTGGAGTTTACTTCCTGTTTTGTCGTTTACTTTTTTTAAAAAAAAAGGGTGAAGTCCATATTCCCTTCTCAAACTACCATCCAATTGACAATGTCCTCCCAAACTTTCAATTGTGACAATGTCCCCCTCAAACTACCAAAACATTATCAATGTCCCCTCTAAAGCTAGCACAAAGATTAAAATGCCCATATATATTTCTCAATAAGATAAAAATACCCTTATAAACTAAAAAAAATATTTAAAAAACGAAAAATTTCAATTTAAAAAGAACGATTTTTTTAAAAAAATATTTTTTAAACGAAAATTATTCTTTAAGCAATTTTTTTTAATTGAAATTTTTATTTAAAAGTATTTTTTTTTTTGTCATTTTTTTTAGAAAACAGAAATTTTTATTTAAAAAAGTTATAAAACAAAAAAAAATCAATTTTTATAAAAAAAAAAAATTGAAATTTTTTCATTTTTTTCTTATATAAAGGATTTTTTTTTTTT
>CM017325.1:6710751-6776741 GCA_006937295.1 Carpinus fangiana
ACAGCCTTTTTTATTTATTTATCTATATCATTTAAATTTTATTTTATTTTATTTTTTTATAAGGATGGTATTTTTCCTGAAGATCCTATGTTTCAACTTTGTGGAAAAAAAAATCTAGAGAAATAAATAGTATGAGAAAATTTTAGAAAAAGAGAGATGCGGAAGAGAAATAATATTAGAAAATAAAATGAAACCTGTAAATAATGCTCTACATGTAGCATTTTTATTTATATCATTTAAATATATATATTTTTTAATTCTTTAATTGATTCTATTTTTATTTCTTTTATAAAATTCCTATTTCACTCTTTATTTTTTAAAGGTAATTCGTTTAGCACAATAATTTTTCAACGATTATTATTTTTCAAATAATCATTATTGTAACTATAATATTTTTGAAACGGTTGATAATTATATTTTTCAAATGTCGTATTTGTCAACGTTAAGTATGAAAACCATAAAACAGGTAAGAAAAACAATACAAAAAAAAATGGTTCCCTTGGAAAAGTGCTGCTAAATATAGCATTTTTGTTGACTAATCCAATCAAATATCCATTTTATATTCTTTTTGACTAATCCATTGTGAAAGGTTTTTTACAAATTTGATTCCCCATTTTAAATAAAAGTACCATTTGAGCATTCACAATGAATGGAGGAGCCAAATGGTAGGCCGGTCATGCCCTTCAACAAGCTCCAAAAAATATATATATTATAAGACTAAAAAAAATAAATAAATGAAAATGGGTTAGAAAATGATTGTAACTATTTATAAATCAGATTATAATTTGGGTGGAAAAAGTATAATTTAACAGTTAAATTTTCTGAAAAAGCTGCGTGCATAAAAAATTAGGAGAAGATCAATCTATAGCAACAAGAACGTGTACATATATATAGTGTGTAAAGTACAAAAGTGAAGCTTAAATCTCAAAAAGAATAAATAAGCTAAAATTTCACTCAATTATATGAATGTTCTGTTGTAATAAAATATTGTTTCAAACACTTTTTCAAAGATATTACTATTTTAATATATTATATTAGTAATGATAACTTTTTGTAATAATGATATTTCTCTGGTGTCTTTTCCTTGTAACCGTTGCACTCTTGTGACCAAAATATTTTAATGCATTTAATTTATTTTAATGCATATAACCGTTGGGCATTTATTTTTAAGAAAAAATTCATCATCATCTCATTTTCTATAAATTGAGTTTACGAAGAAGTATTTTTAGATGCTACTTCTTCTTCTTTGCAAAAACTGTATAGTATTGTTCTTGGTATAATGTTTTTTCCAGCCATTTAATTTGATCTTCCTTGATATGGCTTTTAGTTTCCCATCTTCTTTGATAAAATGGTTGTTTTATTAGACTTCGTTATTGGAAGTGCATCCTTAATAAAAGTAGACGCTATAGTTTAATCTTGTGAGATTGCGTGTCAAGAGATTCAGTCGCACTGAATTTACTCCAAGAGACACGAATCAACCTTTAAGGACAACGCTTTTACGTGATTCTATAGTAATGTAAGATCTTTTCATAACTCATTTTTATCTCTTGTATTTTAAATTGATTTATTGTTAATTTGATTATTGATATTGTTTTGTTTCAATTAAGAATATTTGTGCATCGTCCCAAATTATTTCCAATATTCTTAAAGGTTGATTTCAATTGATGGTTGCACAAATATCTTGATTATGATCATAATAGTAGTATTTAAACTTATAAAAAGTTAAATAATATAACAGTTTGTGATATGTGACTCACATACGAAAAAGATAAAATCAATTCTTGGATGAAAAGATTTTGTTGGAAAAAAATGATATTTGATTTTTTTGGAAATGGAAATTTGAGGTATTTGTTTCTCTCTGCATCACGAATCTGCCTCTCCCTTTCTCGTCGTTGTCTCTCTCTTTCAACTGTTCTTCCCTGTGAGTTTGGGATTTCTATGAGTACTTATTTGATGAACAAAATTTTGGTAAAAGGTGGTTTCCTGGTGGGAACTGAAATTTGTTCTGTACATCTTGAATTGGCCAATTGGTCCCAAATGGTTAAATGAGTTCTGAAATGGATTGAGATTAAATTGTTTGTTATACCCATTAGTTAGTTTAACTGAAGTTTTGGTAAATCCTAGAAGTTGAAATTGATTGGGTTCAAGTTTGTGAGATTCTGAGTTGAAGGAAGCTTGATAGTAATTTCTGATTGTGTTGTTGAAGTAACTGATTGAAGAATTTTTTTTGTTGTTGATTTTGTTGGGTCTTTCTTGGTTCGGCTGAGAATGGCTAAATGGCCAGTTGGTCTTTTACCTTTGTTTTGGCTATGGCCGAATGGAAGAAGAGGGGATTTGGAGTATGGGTTTTGTTTTTCTGGTTTGGCTGTTTGGGAACGTTATTCTTGAAGTTTTTTTTTTTCCTCTCTCCTTCTGCATAACGACCAATTAGAAAAGCATTTTTGCAGCTTATTTTGGAAGGTCTTGGAATAAAGCTATTGGCTTCACAACTGTGAGTATTAATTTATTTATTTTTTATTAAAAGAAAAAATTAAGTGAGGAAGGTGCTCATTGATTGAATTGAAGTTTATATTACAATTTGGTAAGTGATGACCATTGATCTTCAACAAAGTTTATGGCATTTTACTATGATGTGAGGTGACCTTAGAGCTAATATTTTATGGCTAGAATTTTCATGAGTCTTAATTAGAAAAGGCTTTAACATATGCTATGGGTTTGAATTGTTCATGACCGTTTGGTCATTACTTGCTTTTGATATTGGTTTGTCACCAACAAAAGGTATTAAGGGGTTGTTTGAAAACCAGGATGTGGTTCTACTGTTCATCCGGGTTGCACCGTAGCACGTTTGATGTTTGACCGATTTAAGTTAGAAAAAAACCGTATGACATTTTTGCCCTTATTTTTTTGGGTTTCATCCAAGCCATTGGTTGTTTGGGTGTTGTGGGTTTTGAAAAAGCTGAAGGTGGTGAGCTTCACGGTGAGGAAGAAGGACTGCCGGGTGAGCTTGGAAGGGTCGAGGGAGGGCGTGAAGGGACTGTAGAGAACTGAATCAAATCCGTTGAATGCAATCAGCAACTTTATTGCAATTTCGGTGGTGTTTGGAAAACCGGACATCGCTCGCTGAGAACGGGTCGCTCAGTACACCTGTGGCACCGCCGCCTGCGGCAGTGGCCTGAAGAGGCCCACTTGGGCCTGGTTGCTAGGGATTCTTGGCCTGAACTCTTCCGCCCTAGGGTCTAGGTTTCCCGGAAACCAGACTATCCCGGTTTCTCCCATGGTGGGTTTCGAAAAATCTTCCACCGCTCCGAAAACCCACCAAAAAGACAATTTAGAGAATGGTTTTCCAGGCGCTTGGTCTCTAGCTTCCCCAAGTAACAGTAATCACACTACTAACAAAACTTTCTTTCTTTCTCTCTCTACGGCCCTGCCTCTCTGTCTCGCTTCTTCTAGTCACAGTGGCTTTGGCTCTTTCGCTCTTTCCTTGCAGATCAAATATTTGCTTGGTAGGTCAAGGACAATTTCAGATCAAACAATTGCTGATTGCGTCTCGAGTTGAAGCCGTCGTTGGTGGTGGAGGTGAAGAAGAAAGGAGGGGATGAAGGAGAGAAGGAGGTGAAGAAGAAAGCAGGAGTATTTCGGTGATGTCAAAAGTTTTTTTAAGTAAAAGACAAAAAAGTGTACAGTATAACCATGCACAGTACAACCCAAAAAGGGTTATCAAACACCACCTAATTCTATTCTTAAAGTAGTTTGACTACCTGGGCATAAAATTTGTACACGACACTTTGTCTTCCACAAATGTGACCTTTGGTATCAATGACTTTGTAAGCCTTGATTTATGATTTTTTGTCTTCAATATAACATGACCATCATTTCTTATCTTTAATCATTACCCCTTATGACTATTTTAGCCATAAATTTCAAAGATGGTCATAAAGTGTTCTCAATGTCTTTTAAGTCAACTATCATGTTTATATAAGACCAACTACTATGAGTACTTGAGGAGATAGATTCATATATGCAATCTTTTAATGATATTGTTTGAGAGGAAATGACAAATCATACTTAGAGAAAGATGAGATCATAAAGGTAATTTCTCTAAGAACTTGTGTAATCTTATTTTGACTATTTGGGTCATTCCGGCCATTAATGTTTGGGATGGTAGATATTTGTAAATCTTGGCTATCAAGGGAATGAAGAGAAATTAGAAATTGGAATAAATTATGATTGGTATGATTGTTAATTTTAGGCTATCCACAAGGTGTGGGGGTATTGGACAAATGTTATATTACTCGAACCTAAAATGAGAAAACATGGTTTTAAAATTTGTGACTATGATTTTATTGGTTTTGCATATAATAGTTCATGCTATAGATTTCTTACTATCAAAAGTGATGTTTTAGATTACAATATTATTATTGAATCTAAAAATGCTATTTTCTTTGAGCATGTTAAATAAGGAAAAAATTATTTCATGATTTATGTTGCTTCTAATAAATTTGTTGATGATGTGTAAGAATTGAGAAGAAGCGAGCGAGCTAGAACGGAAAGGAATCTCGGTAATGATTTTATTGTTTATGTTTGTGCAATTTTTGGTCCACCGTACGGATGTTCAGCAGTATTTCTTCTATTCTGGGCTGAGTAGCAAATTTCTGTACATTATTGTGATATCTGCACAAGGAAAGCACGGTCAGGGGTGAATCATTCGTTCTTGGTGAAGGAGAACGAATGATTCAGTTAAGGAGAAGGGTGAAACCTTTCTCCTTTTATAAGCTTATGGTGACACGTGTTGCCATATAAAGGGGGTGACAAAATGGTAAATAGATAAATAATAAGGGGATATTTTATCCCCAACAGTTACCCCCCGATTCCCGTGGTTGCCTTATGGAACAGGTGACCATCGGGAATCTTTTCTGAATTTGTAAATACATTTACCTTTTTGCTTCTTACCAAGTGCGGAGAGCTAATCGCAAGGGGTTTATTGTGTGCGCAGGGCTTACCCCCCGAGCGGGTGGCTCGGCTTTTGCTGGTTCATGGCTGATGAGCTTACTGTGTTGATAAGAGTTTTGCGCATTCCTTGAGGTTGTCTGCGTAAACTCAAGATAGACAAAGAAAAATGCATAGAGTAGCTTCGCTACTCGCTATCTCATATATAAGATCGTAGATGGGGTTAGATCATAAAAAGAGCAACAATTTTGCGATTAAATAAAACAAATAGGTATGCACTGAGCGAGTGTCAGAGAGGGAAATACCTTAACCAAGCGAGATGGAACCTGTCGCATGTCACATCTAATAGCAAAGGTTTGAGGGGTCTCGCGACCTTTGATCATGAAGGATTGCTTGGAGGTTGTTCGCTTGTCGCCATTTCTTTCGCATTGCTGCCTGATTGTGCAAAATGATAGCTTGAAAAGACTGGTAACTTCTTGAGATTGCAACGATGGTGAAGCGCGGTGCGATGATGAGGTGCCGCGAGCAAGGTGCGGTGCTGGCCGTTGCGGAAGCATTCTTGTAGTCAGTGCTCGCCAATTTGGGGATGTTGCGGGTTAGTCTGACGACCCGCTGGGATGCAATAGCAGTTCCATCTCATGCCTGGGAGTCAAGAACTAGAGGCCAATGACCTTGAAAGGCATGTTGTATCTGCGTTTGATTTCGTGTATTTGCTGAAAGACTCCTAGTATGCTCGGATGCTTTGCTGTTGTCAGGGGAAAAAGGGAAGCCTTTCCGCAGTGGAGGCATGAGGCGAGACCTGCTTCAACGGATGCGTGGTCGCGGCGAAGCCTGGGTGTCACGGCAAGGTTGCAACATGGCGAGGCGTGCCAGTCGCTGGCGAGGTTGCTACTTGGGGCGTTCGGAGCTGTCTGCTCTATTTTCTTCTTCCAGCAAACACTTGTATCAGACATATTGCTTGGTTGCTTCAAATGGTGTTGTGACCCACGTGAACGAGGTTCGGTGAGGAGCTCAGGAGGGAGGCAGGGATCCCACTGGCGAAGTGGACTTCCGCTGAGGTAAGCTAATCACGGATAAGATCCGCGCAGGGGGTTACAGTTATGCTGGGTTGTCGGTGAGAGCGATTCCACTAGTTGGACTGTTGTCAGTGATGTTGCAGACTTGTTGGGAGAGTTCGCGGGCTTGAAGGCAGGCGGGTCGAATAGGGTGCCTGCGGGCGAGTCTGAGGCACTGGTCTGTCCGTGGGGAACTGCTAGCGTCAGAGCTACTATGGACGGTGCATTTTGACTGGAGAGGACCGACGGAGGTTATTAGTAAACTTATTCTCTTCTTTGGGAGCTAACGATCTCCGTTATTGCTAGGGAAATGAAGGCACATCAATCGGATGCCATCTTTCACTTGAACTTTGCAGGCTAGCGATTTGCGGCTAGCTCTATCTGTGCTTTTGCGTTTTGCTTGCCTATCTTGGCAGCGGAAAGACATGCTGAAGAGGCCGGCTGTCGCGGAGATGGGGTTAACGACCCCCCAAGGGTGCTGAGGTAGACCCAATGCAGGTTTGGCACTAGACAAGGCTGTTTGTCGATGTCGCTGGCAAAGGCGGATTCAGAAGCTTTCTCGCATTTCTGACGGATTGAGCCTAGTCTGGATATACACTACTCTAATCTACAGAGGCCATTCATCATCATCGAAAGCCAGTTACAATGCAATACAATACATCATGCCTCCGGCTAGGTGGAATATAATGACAAGTACTCCTAAAGCTTACTAATAATATGCGCTCAAAGAACTGGGCAAGAAAAATGGGGTACATAAAAACAGATACACTTCTTCATACTCTTGCATGCGCACGTGCGCTCACCTCTTAGGCTCCTGTGAGAGGAGCATGATTTTCTTGCGATTGGTTTTGATGAGGTGAGGTGTATACGGTTACCCCCTACTGATTTTTGATAATTGCCAGAGGCAACTTGGAAGCTGGGTAGTCGCCAAAGCGATGGCGTTAGTCTTCCATCCGCGCTGCTCTGCACAGAAATGAGGAAAAGAAACCTGCTTCTTGATCTTATTGGTTAGTTATACCTTGATTCTGGGTATGCAAAATAGTGAGTTGCCTCACGGATATCTCTTATGATGGCACTAATGTGAATGCTCGTGACAGACAAAATATAGTATATCTTGGGCTATCCTATATGAGCCTAAAAAATGAAATATACTACTATGTGGTTTTGTGATAGAGGCCTATATGCGAAACAGTAAAGCATATACTCATCAATCCATAAATAAAAGACCCAGGGAGAAATGAAACTTATCTCGCCCATTGGTTGTCATGAGATCGACAGCAAGGGCGCTTCTTTTCTTTCTTTTTTTATATCTTTGGTGGGGCTGCGAACTGGTGGCTCGTATTGCACTCCCTTTTCATGAGGTCTTCGCAAGAGCTGGTGGGTTTCCGCGCACGCCTCCACTGCACAGGGCGATACTCATGGCCTGTCACACTTAGGGCAGAAACTTGGTGACTAACTTTGGTCGATATTTCTGCGGATGACCATGTCGCGGCAAGTGAATCCTTAACATCAATTTTATATTTTGGGCAAACCGAACATAGCCTGAAGTCGGGGCAGGTCGCCATACCTTGCTTCTAGATAAATGTGTCAAGGAACCTTGTCTTTGGCGGGAGTCGGTCGCTGTGCCATGGCAAGGGTATGTGCTTCGCACAGTCTTATGCCATGACCAGATTAGGACCTGGCCTCGAGCTTATCCTACCATGGCAAGGGTATGCGCTTGGCGCAGTCTTATGCCACGGTTGGATTGGGACCCAGCTCTAGGGTTGCTCCAAAAGGAACTCGGGGGTTCATAACATTTTTCTTATTCCGCACGTTGAGCGTAAAATACAGCGAAGATCAATTGGCCTTGTGGCTTGATCTTCCTCGTTAAGCAAGAACACCTTTGGCCCACTTGGCCCATTGCCTCAACAGTGGATTTGGGCCTCAGGGGCGCAGGCATTTCCAGTAGAAGCTCGAATGATGCCAAAACAATATATAGCAGCTACGCTGCTCGTTAGCTCAAGTATGGCTAAATTATGATTCAGTGCATTTTAAAGCATCATTATCTGACTACTGTAAGTGGCTAGTATGTGTGTCATTGAGCAATTATGTATGCGAAATCATTAATAAAAGCTTACTTGTAACTTGGCAGCGATTTGCCGCTTGAGTTTTTTATACCAGGAGTGCTTTCTTTGTAATTGACTCCAATGATTGAGATTAGAGATAGTGAACAGGGGTTGCAACTAGAGGTTCGAAACCATGACTGAAAAGTCAGAGTTAATAATAAGACCGTGACCAGAGGTTGAGAGACCTTTGATTGGAGCGAATGGGATACCTGCATGCTTCTCTAAGATAATACTTTTTTCTGTTCTTTATTTCTAATCATTGTAGCTTGGCATCAGATTCAGATTATGTAGAGAGGGGCTATATAAGGAGAACGGAGCCCATGGATGACCTAATTTCCTTAGCTTCTTGTGAGACATTGCGATACAATTCTGATTTCGGGTGAGTTGAGGGCCATATGGCTACCCCCTCGAAATTTTTGGCGACCGCAAAGAACAACTTGAAGGTCGTCAAAATGATGGTATTTGTTTGGTGCCAGCTGATGGTGGTAATGACATGGGTTGCCGTGTTTTTAGCCTAGTGGGTCAAGTTGCTGTTGGACGAGGGTTCTAGATTGCTGATTTGCTAAGGATCCGAAGGATTCACTATAGCTGAGGATTATCTAGAGCCGAGGATTCTAAAGCCAAGGGTCCTAGAGCTGAGGATTCTCTATCTGAGAATCCTAGGGCTGAGGATCCTAGAGCTGAGGATTCTCTATCTGAGAATCCTAGGGCTGAGGATTCTCTAGAGCTGAGGATTCTGGAGCTGAGGATTCTCTAGCTGAGGATCCTAGGGCTGAGGATCCTAGAGCTGGGGATTCTAGAGCTGAGGATTCTAAAGCTGAGGATTCTGGAGCTGAGGATTCTCTATCTGAGAATCCTAGGGCTAAGGATTCTCTAGAGCTGAGGATTCTGGAGCTGAGGATTCTCTAGCTGAGGATCCTAGAGCTGGGGATTCTAGAGCTGAGGATTCTGGAGCTAAGGATTCTCATGATACTGATAGCTCCATTTTCTGCTTGTTTCACGGAGGGAGGAAGAGACCCGCTCCCTGACTTGACTCTTGCGCATGATATTTTTGTGCACAATAAATAATTTGACGAATAACCGACTTCGGCCTTGAGGGAAATCCCATGTACCCCCTTAAAGGGGTTAAACTGATATCAATGCTTGCTCGTATTATCACTAGCGGATGCTCCGTTGCAAATTTTCGCAAAAAGCTTGAGCGTGGTTGTAGGCAAGAGAGCTAGAATCAGCAATGAGAAGCTTGAGTTCCCTGACTCTCTTTTTCTTCTTCTTTTTTTATATATGGGGTAGCAAGCTAGTTATTTGAGCCGCCATCCTTTTTGTGAGACCTCTGCAGAAGCTATTAGGTCCCTGCACATGCTTATGCTCAAGAAAGTGTAGCCTTTCTACAAGTCATTGTTAGTAAGCAAGATGAATAATAATACAAATGCATATTCGCTTTCGCATGAAAATGTCATAAGAAAAGAGGATGCGAGGTGCACTCCCACACTCTCCCCATGTAAGCACCTTTTTTTGACAAATGAGGAGAAATCGGTGTTTCCCCTCTTTTCTTTATGTATATGGTTTTATAGTATGTCAGTAGGATATGTATCATTTATTCATGCAATGCAGGAAGTGCATGAGCTACAGACATTACAGGGGTTTCATAATTTTGCATATGAGGCAAAAAGCTCTTTGTTGACTTGAGTACCCCGTTTTTTTTTTAAATGTGTTAAAAGATTACCATAGTACTCTATTCACGTGAGTTTGTCATCAAAGTCCATATGCAGGATTACGAAATGTTGCATTTATGCATACATTTTTTTTTATTGAGAATAACTGCAATTCGGTCGTGGCAGATAAGAGGGGTTTTCTGCCATCCAATAGGAGTATGACACCTCAGATAAAGGGGAAAAAATGTACAAAAAAGAATTAGACCATGCTGCAGCTAATTTTTAACTAAAGCAGAAAGAAAAGAGGAAGAAGAGGAAGAAAGGAGAAGGAAGAACGAAGAAACGGTGCAGAGCCAAATCCACGCCGGCCACCGAGACCCACCGTTTCTTGCAGAGCCAGACCCACGCCGACCAGCGAGACCCAGTCGTGCAGAGCCAAACCCACGCCGGCCACCGAGACCTACCGTTTCTTGCAGAGCCAGACCCACGCCGGCCACCGAGACCCACGGCTGGGTCTCGCTGGCCGTGGGTCTGCCAGACCTACGGTATGGTTTTTCTTTAGTTTTTCCTTCTGGTGGGTCTACATGTCATCTTCTCCAGTCGTCTTCTCCGGTCATCTTCTCCGATTTAAGGTGATAAAATTTTCCCTAGGGTTAACCTTTTACCTCTAGATTTTAGTTTTAGAATCCAAAAACGAGTTTTGANNTTTTTTTTTTTTTTTTTTTTTCTGGCGATGATGGTGACCGGAGACGATGGTCTGCCGGTTGGGTTTGGCCGGCCGGCGATGAAGATGACCGGAGAAGGTGGACTGCTTGCTGCTGCGTTTTCCATTTTTTTCTGGTTTTGTGTTTTGTTTTGGTGTTTTGTTTTCACCTCAAGCTTGTGCATTTTTCTTAAAATGATGATGTGTCATGTGGTGATTGGTGGGCAAAAAACCCATCTTTTTTGCCACATCCGGATAGCAGCAGCTCTCTTTTTTATTCTAGAAATGAGTGAGAGCAATGGTAAGAGTATAAACTTATCTCATGCGTCTGACAGTGGCGTCCAGTGACAGTGGTTTCCCATTACCACTGCTCCTAAAGGCGGTCATCTTCAAGCTGACGGGAGTTGTCGTGTCGGCCCCCAAGGAGAGGGGAGCTTGGCTACCGTAAGATGTGGCTCAGAATAATGCTTCAAGCTGGAGCGTCAAAGTTCACCCCGAGCTGGTTTGAAAATCCATTCCTCTGTGCTAGGCAACGGATGATAGGACAAAATATGGCGACACAAGGCCCCCATTCCTTCCCCATTCGATCCAGAATTTTGAATGTCGCAGGCGAGGTTGAGGCACGGAGCTGGGTCGCCGGTGAAGTTGAGACCATTTTGTCGAGGTGGAGCCTTGCTAGCGATGAGAGCAAGTCAGCAACGAGAGTATGGTGAGTGGGAGTGTGGGGGCCGCCAATGGCGAGGCGAGGACCAGTGAAGCTAGGAGTGCCGATGATGAATCATGAACCCACAATAGCATATTTCATTTTTTAGGATCTTCAAGGGATGCTGTCTCTCGCCCCCTTTTTTTTTTACGCATCAACTCCTGCTTCGGGAAGCCAGAGTGCAGGCCAGAAGAATAGCACATCTACAACCAAAGAAATTTCAAGTTTGACTTTCACAAGCAACAGTCAAGATCAGGGGAACACTTCTCGGCTTTATCTGCCTTGGGTACTAGATCAGACTCATGCTCCTCATCTTGGGCGTCTCACATGGTTGACATGTCAGAGCAACGAGTCGTCCTGGGCATATGGCGAGCTTGGGCTCGCGGGGTGCTGTTCCACCGGTGAACTGGGACTCGCGAGATGCTAGGTCTGCGAGTTGGGCTCTCGCGGCCGCGACGAAACTGGGGGTTCGCGCGAACTAGGGGTCGCGGCCGGACTTGAGCCTTCTGGCGAGAGGGTTCTGCGAGTTGAGGACGCCGGCGAGATGATGTGCTTGCTGTCGCCGACTTGCTGCAAGGTGGCGAGACAGTTGGCAGGAGCAAGAGTCGCCGGTGAGGTTGTTGTTTGCTATTTTGTTTTCAGAAAAGACTGCAATGTACACTGTGACTCGCGTGAGGTGCTAGCTAAGCGGACTCGCTAGCAAGTTCACTGTTTGTGCGAATTCGCTATCCGCGGGTTGGTGAGGGCGACACAGCGAGGTCAGCAAAGGCGCGACATAAGATCGGGCAGGCGAGGTCCCTGGGCTCGCTGGTTTCACGAAAGTTGCTGCTCACAGGCTGGCGAAACTTGTAGAAGGCATGAAGTCCACGTGACAAAAGAGCTGCAGCTAGGTGCCAAGTCTTGCGTGAGTCACCTCCTTCATTTTTTCATTCATGCACCTTTTTGTTTTCTTCTCTCTTTTTTTAACATCCCAAACACTCTGCATGATCTTATTATTTCTGTGGCTTCTTCCACAGCACTCCAATCTTCTTTAGCGTGTTACCATTTTCTTCTTCGATAAATCATCTTCCATGCAATGTGATTATAGTTGTTGTCCAATGATCCAGTTCTCTCCATTAACTTTCCATTACTTCCTGCTGAAAGCATGGATGCAGCTGTTTCCGCAGCCTTCCTCCATTGATCAGACTGGACTTTTATCTTTCGGTGTTCTACTGGTTTGAGTAGAAGCAGATGCAAAGTCAGTTTCTAATGCAACTGGCTTGAATTGGCGTACAGCACGAGGAGAGACCTTTTGAGGCACTTCTGAGGGAACACTTCTTGCTTTTGGGGTCTGCATGATTTTAATGCCTTTCTAGGAACAAAGTGAAAACGGGGTCGATGTACAAGCCGCGCTACTTAAATGCTGCTTGACCCACAAGGCCGAAAATGTATCTTCGGTGAGAGCGGGTGAATTTGTGAGAGATATTGTTCTCATAGAACCCATCGCCCATCGAACGAGTGGAGACCTGGCTGGGTACACGGTTGTTGGGGTACTGATATGACCCGGTGAACGAGGACTTCAAGCTGGTGAGGATTTTGCGGTTCTTCAATTTGAATGACAGAGGGCCTATGTCCGAAGTTCGGGTTTATAGTCTGAGCACAAACGAGTGGAGAGTATCTGAAGATATGCCTCTCCAATGGCAACCCCGTATAGCCTTGCAGTGGGTAAAGCTGATCACCAACAAATAGCGAGGATGAGAAACCTTCTGCTACTTTACTTTGCTGTCTGTCAGTGACATATCAAATTTCACGTCCAATGAATACTCATTCAGCTAAATTCACGCGGGTTTCATCAACACAGGCCAAATTTTGAAAGGCCGAAGCCGACAGCCTTGGCCATGTAGTTCTCATCAAGTAAAGTACCGGTCGACTTAATGTCACGATGGATGATTCCTTCTACTGAATCTATATGAAGGTAATGAAGACTTCTTGTTGAGCCAATGCATATTTCAAGCTACTGCTTCTGCTGAACTTGAACCATACAAGCGATTTCTCAATGGTCCTTTTTCCATGTTATCATACACTAGAGTCATTTCCGACAATATTCAATCAAGAGGAACAAGATGACGGTAGCGAACGTTATTCCAGTCTGGAATTCTGGGATAAGACTCTCGCATCTAGCTAGGCGAACCCGATGAGTGGTTCTACGCATCCGGAGGTTCCCTGTACAAACTCAAGATAGGCACAAGGAAGACGTAGAGTAGCTTCGCTACTCGTTATCATGTCATATATATATGGCGATTGATTGGGCTCTAAGGGTCTCCTCTTCCATGGCGGCTACTCGGACTCGGTCTCAGGCTCGAATGGTCTCCCCGCCATGGTGGGATTTGGACCTGGCCCGGGCTATGAGCGAACTGCTCTCGCAATAAATTGCAAGCATAGGCACTCACTAGTGTTTGTAAATAAATTATAGATGGGCGAGACAGAATCCGCCTAAGTTTTTTCTTTTTAGTCTGCACAAAAGTAGTAAAAGAGGGGACCTGCTCCCTATCTCTTTCTTTTTCTTCAGTGCAGGTTAATTATAAAAAAAAGAATGAGGATAAACGGGAAATACTTTGAAGAATAATAACCAATAATGTAGGGGTGGCCGATCCACCCCCAAGGGCCAAGGGGTGGCTTCGGCCACCCCAGACCGGCGGTCTGGGGTGGCCGAAGCCACCCCTGTGCTATACTGGGGTGACCGGCCACCCCCTTTGGGCTGGCCGGTCACCCCTTTGATTTTTTTTTGGTTTTTTTTTTTTAACTTTTCTTTATTTTTATTTTGATTTAAATTTATTTTTAAAAAATAATAAAATAATGATAAGTGGGCTAGCCACCTCAGCATTTGTGGGAAAAATATGGACTTTTGATTGCATTCTAGCAAGACCCTTTTTCTTATATTACTAATTAATGGAAAGTCATGCAGTAGGTGAGTAGGAAGTATACTTATCTGTCCACGTGGAGATAAGGGAGCAGCTGCAACCCGGCCTTCTCAGATGCCCATGCTTAGCTCTTTTATTGTTTCTTCTGGACAGTAGGTCGCACTTGCTCTTATGGGTATGGGTTGCACATTCTTTTCTTTATGAGGATATTTAATGGCCTGTACTCCTCCGTCAACGACCTATGCTTACTTCCCTTCTTCTAAAGGACGTGTGTAGAGATATTTTCCACACTTTTCGGCTGACACAGTAAAAGCTGTCTCATAAATTTGATCCTTATGGAATGACATGGGTGCCCCTCAGCTTGATGCGAACCCACGTAAGAAATAAGGATTGGCCTTCATGCTGGGGGCAAAAATGTCACTGGACCCGAATTTGTTTCTTTTTGGATTTTCATGCGAGTCCACCCCTCGCTGAGTTCCGCATGTCTTCATCTTCTTCCTTTCTTCCATTTTTCTGGTATGAGGACGCTTCGAAATATTTTTGAGTAATGTAGGCAATCGGCGGACGCTTTGCTCAACAGTCGAAATTTTTAAGAGTTGATAAACTGTCGTTTCTCACAGATGACGTCAAACTTTTTGTGCAATTTTTGGTTCACTGTACGGACGTTCAGCAGTATTTCTTCTATTCTGGGTTGAGTAGCAAATTTCTGTACATCATTGTGATATCTGCACAAGGAAAACACGGTCATGGGTGAATCATTCGTTCTTGGTGAAGGAGAACGAATGATTCAGTTAAGGAGAAGGGTGAAACCTTTCTCCTTTTATAAACTTATGGTGACACGTGTCGCCATATAAAGGGGGTGACAAAATGGTAAATAGATAAATAATAAGGGGATATTTTATCCCCAACAGTTTATATTGTTGATAATGATCCAATATGTTACGGTGAAGCAATTAAATATTTTGATACATTTTGGTTAGAAATTATAAATATTGAATTTGAGTCAATTATGTCTAACTATACTTGGGAACTTACTGAGTTACATCCTAAGACCAAACTATTTGGTTGTAAATAGGTATTTAAAAAAAAAGCTTGAACTGAATGATGTAATAGATAAGTACATGGTTGACTTAGTAGCTCAAGCTATAAACAAAGGCAAAATGTTGAATTTTTCGGTTACTAAAATTGCATATATTAGAATATTATTTGACATTGCTTATATTTATAAACTTATTGTACATCAAAAGGATGTCAAAGTTATTTTTCTAAATGGTAAAGGGGTTTATATGGAGCAACTAGAGGGACTAGTAATTCCTGGTCAAGAACACAAAGACTGTAGACTATTGAAATCTTTGTATGGATTAAAGCAAGCCTCTAAACAATGGTATAAAAAGTTTGACAATGTGATGATTTGATTAAGTCTGCAAGTAAATGTATCGCAAGTGTTACAATAATGAATGTGTCATTATTTGTTTATGTATATATTGATGACTTGCTTATTCTTTGAACTAACATTGATGTTATGCATAAAGCTAGATTATTTCCTGCATCTAACTTTAATATGAAGGACATTGGGTAAGCTAATGTCATGTTGGACATTAAATTTATTAGAAATGATGATTGCATTATTTGACCTCAAACATATTATGTTGAGAATATGCTTAAAAGATTTGAGCACTTTATTATCCGCCTATGTCTACACACTATATGATTCGAAAATACACTTGGGGAAGAATCATGGTGATGGTAAAGCAAGAAAAATATGCACAAACCATTAGTAGTTTGATGTTTTGACAAACTATATATGCCTTGATGCTGCATATGTTGTTAGCAGATTAAGTAGATATACTCATAATCATGGTATTGAGCATTGCGATGCTATCTCTAAATTGTTGAGATACTTAGAGGGCACAATTAATTTGTGTTTGTCACATCGTGGTTATCCTGCTATATTGAAAGGATATTGTGATACTAATTGAATTTTTTATTCATATGAGTAAAGCCTATTGGTAACTATGTGTTTACTCTAGCCGGAAGAGTTATCTCTTGGAAGTCCTCAAAACATACCTGCATAGCAGGGTTTACTATGGAGTCAGAGTTAGTTGCCTTGAAAAAGGTAGGAACTAAAGATGAATGGTTAAGGAGCCTATTGATTAATTGATTTGCATTTATATGCTAATTCAGTTTCATATGTGTTTTATTGTGATTGTTAGGCTACCAAAACTCGAGTAAAGCTTTATAATGAGGCTGGTATAATATCCATGGACTTTGTGAGGTCAGAAAGGAACTTAGTAGATCCTTTGACCAAGCCATTAGCAAGAAGGCTAGTGAGTGAAACATCGAGGGGGATAAGACTGATACCCAAATTATGACACTGTGATTGATACCCAACCTCTGTGATTGGAGATCCCATGAATGAGGTTTAATAGGAAACGAAGTCACATGTGATCATGGTGCGGTACTGTCATTCTATGTTTATCCATTATCTTGATGAGAAGATAGTTATGAATCCATCCTTATGGTGTAAGACAATACAAGATGCAGAATGAATAAGGATAAGTTTAAAAAACTCTTAATGGATTCACAGTCCCTATATGTTGGGATGGGGTGTACTCTACACACACTCCTGATGAATGCCACTTATATGAACGTGAAGGTGGTGTTGCTTCCTATGAGACTTAGGTAAGTCTCTAGAGCATTTATGCAACCCAAGGGCGCATAGCCTGTATAAGGTGCCAACCCACTATAGAACAACCCAATTTCTTTGATTTGATTTGTTTTGGAGAAAGTTATGTAGGTGGTAAGTTTGATCAATTTATGGATTTGGTTAAAAGAGTCTAACTCTACCATGATTCATTAAGTTCCTATTTATCTATCCTAGGTACGGTTAAAACCTTTGGGTATCACATCGATGCATGCTTTCAATCTTTTTTTTTTTTAGTGAGATTTTATTTTAGTGTTTGAAATATGTGGGAGATTGTTGTAATAAAATATTGTTTCAAACAATCTTTCAAAGATATTACTATTTTAATATATTATATTGGTAATGATAACTTTTTGTAATAATGATATTTCTCGTGTCTTTTCCTTGTGACCGTTGCATTATCATGAAATATTTTAATGCATTTAATTTATTTTAATGCATATAACCGTTGGGCATTTATTTTTAAGAAAAAAATCGTCATCATCTCATTTTCTATAGATTGAGTTTACCAAGAAGCATTTTAGATGCTACTTCTTCTTTGCAAAAACTGTGTAGTGTTGTTGTTGGTATAATGTTTTTTCCATCTTCTTTAATAAAAGGGTTGTTATATTAGACTTTGTTATTGAGAGTGCATCCTTAATGAAGGTAGACGCTATAGTCTAATCTTAGAAGATTGCGTGTCAAGAGATTTGGTCGCACTGTGTAATTTACTCCAATAGACACGAATCAACCTTTAAGGACAACGCTTTTATGTGATTTTATAGCAATGTAAGATCCTTCTATAACTCATTTTTGTCTCTTGTATTTTAAATTGATTTATCGTTAATTTGATTATTGATATTGTTTTGTTTCAATTAAGAATATTTGTGCATCATCACAAATTATTTCCAACATATTCATCATTTTTGCAATATCATTTTTAAAGTTTAATTTCTCTCAATTTAGTGTATCCATATTCAATTCAATTGTTTGCATTCTCACCTCATTAGATAACTTTTTCCCAAAATACCCCATTTGTTTTTTTAAAAAAAAAAAAAAAAAAAAATTGCAAAGATTAAGGCTTTGGTCCAAATTTGACCGTATTTGCAAAAGATATGTGATACAACTACAATATAGATTTAACAAAGACCCAACTTCTATCCTACGTGTCATTTTTGTTAAGATTTAACAAAAAATTCTAATAGAACATCGAAAAAATTAAACGATTTTAAACTTTTAAAAAGACATTAAAAAAATGATAATTCAGACATTAATAAAGTTTTCCCAATAAATAATTAGATAGTGTGTTCTGTGTTCATGTCCCCGTCAACCGTCAATGATGGCTAGATGTGAAAATTTCATGAGGCTTGGGGGACGTGTTGTACACAATAATCTCTCAGCGAGAAGGGAATTAATCTTTTTTTTAAAAATTTTTTTATATGTCCACACGAGGGTAGGGAGAAGGAGATTCGAACTTGTAACCTTCATTTCATAAAGCGTGATTCACAATCGATTGAGCTACCTCATGGGAATTAATCTTTGCTATGAAAGTCAATCTCTGTTTTTTAGTAAGATCATTTGAGGGCTGAACCATTGGGCTTTCCCGAATTGCTACCGAAAGAATAAAGATTATTTCATTGGGCTGGGCCGCCCAATGGCGCAGCCCTCAAATTGTCTTCTTAATATATATATATTGAAATTAAATAGCCAGACTAAAAAGACAAAAATTAAATAATAAAAAAGGTTGAACTGCCACATCGGCATCCCGTTATTTGATATACAAATGTATATAGTCTACCAAATAGCTCGGAGGGTTTGACCAAACCAGAAGATAAAGCGCGTTAGTAATTACTACTTTTTTTTATATATATTCATTCAATCTGTTACAACGTTTTTTTTTTTTATTAATTATTCTTTCTTCTATGAACTACTATTCGATTATCATATATTTTCATAAATTATCAACTTTACGCATACCTGATGAATTGACCGTTAAACTTAATAACTTTAATTGATAAAAAAAAACATATGTATATGAAATTAAATACTCTTTTAGTATGAAGCCGAGATGTCCTTATCATTTGAAACAAGAAGTGATGGGAAGACAAGGAGTTGGAAAATTCTAAATATATTACTTTTGGTTTTGGGCCCCTTCCACGGCATGTGTGATGACGCAGTCTACCTCGAACTTACTGGAATTTTAAATTATTTACTAAAGAATGATTTAATGGTGTAATTATTCTTTTTCCTTAAACTACTACTCGATTATCTTATACCCCTATCAACTATCAACTTTACATTAGAACCCTATCAAACTACTATTTCGTTATCAAAATCTCATTTCTGTCAATTAAGATCGTTAAATAAGATGATCAACCCATCACGTGCGCGTAAATTTGATAGTTGGTGGAGATATATGATAATCGAGTGGTAGTTCATAAGAGAAATAATAATTACCCAGAAAAAAAATACATACGCATTCAAGGCATGTGACAAACACATGATGGGTTGACCGTCTGACTTAACGACTTTAACTGATTAAATGAGGTTTTGATAATAAAATAATAAATTAATGGGGTCATAATATAAATTTAGTAGTTAATTAAGATATAAGATAATAATCAAACGGTAGTTCATAAAGGAAAAAAATAATTACCCATAATTTAATGTTGGAAATTTGTCTGATACGTGTGGGAGCCTTTTTTGAGCTTCTTGTGTCATTTCTTCAACTGCTGTCATCGGCAGGGTCTCAGTGTGGGACCTTCTTAAGGTTTGAATAATTCGTGCATTAGGAAAGTCAAACTAATCAATAATGAAATATTTGTGATGGCATCTCTGTCTCCTCTTCAACTATGTGAAGCATCCCTCCTATGGTGGAGCCGCTTCACCATAGAGACTGAAATATATATAACTTTCCAGAATACCAAACCATATTCACCCATTACAGTGAAAAAAAAAAAGTATATATATATATAGAGAGAGAGAGAGAGAGAGAGAGAGAGAGAGAGACGTAATTGCAGAGAAAAGAGGCTAAAGAACATCAAATTTAGAGAAAAAGTAAAAGCGTTTGTTTGGTATGAAAAAATGATTTTTTTTTAATTTGAATAGTTGTAAAAAGTAATTAATGTAATATAAAAAGTAAGAATATTGAAAGTTGAATTTTTTGAAGAATAGTGGGGAGGGTTTTACCAAACAAAGCCCAAAAGTTCGGGTTTTAAGGGCTCTTGCTTTGTTTTATCGAGCGGGAGTGCTTCCCAGGTTGTTGCATTATTGCTGACATTCTTCTTTAGATCTCCTTTTTGTCTTTTGGTTCTTTCTTCTTGGAGAGAGTGAAAAATATGCTTATATGGCAAGTAGAGGGGCAAGCCAAGATTCAATGCATTCCATTTTGTTTCTAGTTCATCAAATTTAGAGAAGGTAACCACAGTATAAAGTAATTAGCCACATTTATCAAATATCAAAATCAAACTGGTCTAGCGATGACCCTTTCTATGTAGCACATCCGTCAACTTAGTTGCAGGACAAAAGATAGAGGTTACTTTTAAGAACTGCCAAACCCTAGGAACTGGTCCACAAGTCTTGCTACAAAGTTGGCTAGGCTGTCAGTTGCTTCCTGCGTGGATGCTTCTGCATACACACGTATCACATCCTCGGTACCTGATGGCCGTATGAAAGATCGGCCTCGAGGGTATTTTGCTGCATTATTGATTAAAAAAATGTCTTAACAACAAATATTCATGGCATGTTCCCTCTATAATATTGGCGAAATCAGTTGTTCAAAAGGTTATGATTACATCCACACTCATAAAATTATCCAAGATCCCTATATATGCAAGTTTCTCTACCCATGCAGAGCCAAGGGACATGTAAAACACTCTGTCATGACCATGAGGTATGTGTACATTTATGTCTTGTATTCTATAGTTGAAATTTTGATAGTAGCCTAAGAGCGCTTGGATCATCTAGATCAATGGTCATATTAACTAATCATGATGCATGACCAAGGATTCCCACTAGAACATGAGTGCACGAGTATTGCCCAGATTCTCGCAGAATCATTTCTAAAGTTTGTAGTTTTTATCGTTTTGGGGTTGTTTCTGGTGGTGGTACGTGACGGTGCTGGGATGGGGTGGAGTCGCAGCTGGTCAGTGGAGTCAAAAGAATTCATCTTCTCGACAAAGGACAGTTCAACGGGGTTGACAATTCAGGAAAGACGTAATGGCATGCAGCGGGCGGTGAACTTGAGGAAAAAAGAACAGGTCTGGCTGGCCAGAATATTTGGAGAACTGATGGATGTGGAGGACTCTCGGGTATTTCGGGATTCATCGGTGCCTGGTTTCCCTCGGGTGTTGGTGCAGAAATGTGGTAATAGAAATGGGCGTTTTCTGGTGTTGGAAGAGTACAACGGTAGAAGGAAATGCGGGTCTATTTTTGTGCCGGAAGGGAGAAATCGACATGGTTGGAGTCGATTTATTGAGGAGCTCCGAAGTGTCCTTCAGTTTTCTGCCCAAAGCTGGGAAGTTCCAAAAGAAAAAAGAAGATATGCGGAGGTGCTGTTGGATACAAAGGAGGGATTGAAGGATCCGATGGAGGTTCAGGCGAGCTCCCAAGGGGAAGAGACCCATGCTTTCTCTGGCAGCTTCATTAAATGCTTGAGTGAAGAGGAAGGAAAGAAAAAGAACGTGGGGAAGGCACATTCCTGCTGTGCGGGCTATATGTCAGAAGATGGGAGAGGTGCTTTATTAAATCAGCTAGAGCTGCTGCACGTGGAAATTTTTAAATGCATGGAGAAATTAAAATTGTGTAGGTGCTGCTCACAGCTTTGTGGGCAGGGGGAAGATGGGCCAAGAGAGCAGGAGGCATCAAAAGAGGTCCATATTAAGCCCGTGGTGTTGGATTGTGACCCGGAGGAAGAAACTTGGACCATCAAGGAAAAAAGAAACCGGAGGACAAAGGAAAAAGGCCTGCTGCCTAGGCCCACTAGTTCATGGGTAGCGGGTAGGACTGGGTTTGGGCCTATGGGTCTTAGGAAAGCTTCGGGCCAGACTATGAGTGAAGGTGGCCCGTCTGTTTTGGTCACGAGGATGGGCCGAAAGGAGTCGCCTCCTACGCGTCAGCCGGAGATCGTCATTAAGCCGATCGCCCGGCCTATCGGAACCCAGATCACGCCGGACGAGGAAAGGGAAGCTTCGGGCCAGTCTTTGTGTGAAGGAGGTCCGTCTGGTTTGGTCACGAGGCTGGGCCGCAAGGAGACGCCTCCAACGCGTCAGCCGGAGATCGCCGTTAAGCCGATCGACCGGCCTACCGGAACTCAGATCATGCCGGTCGAGGTAAATGGTGACCAGATCGCGCCGGGCATGGAGGTTCCGGCAGGCCATCCTCGGTCTGAGGAGGCACCGATCGTTTTCCAGGGTGGAAAGATCCCCGCGGTTGTGGCGGACCAGGGAGCAACATCGCGGGTCGCATCCACTGTTATGGAGGTTTACCGGCGGAGGGAAGGTCCGTCGACTACGCCGGTGAAGGGAAATGAGCTCTCGGCTTTGGAAGTGGGTCCAGCTATGTGCGAAACCAGGGAGAACTTCTGTACCTCGGCGGCGTCTGACTCGCAGGTAGGAGACACATCGGGGGGTGAAGATGGTGCGCCGACAGTGGAGTATCTGGGAGAAACCTCGTCGTGTCATTCTGCCAGTGAGGACGACCTAGAGGCTTCATCCAATATGGGTGTTGGGGAGTCAGAAGAGGTAAATGATCCCATCATCATGCAAAAGATGTCGCATACGTTGAAAGTCAGCAGTGTGGCAGGGGTGACTTGTGATGGACAGACAGGGCTGCTAGAGGGTTGTTTTAAGAAGATTATTATAGAATCTTGTGGGAAAAGGGGAGAAGGCCTGCATTCTACAACTCAGCAGGAGGAAGGTAATAGTGGTCGGGAGAGGGTCAACATCAGTGATTATGAAGCATAAAATCATCTCATGGAACGTTAGAGGCCTAAATGAGAGGGATAAGCGGTTGAGAATTAGTAACTTACTTAGGCTTTGGAAGGTGGATATTGTTTGCCTTCAAGAGACTAAGATGAGAAGTATTTCTAATGGTTTTGTGAAGAGTTTGTGGGGCTGCCCCTATGTGGATTGGTGCCACGTGGATTCTCAGGGAGCTTCGGGTGGCATTCTCATTATGTGGGATCGTAGGGCTGTGTCAAGATCTGATGTGTGTATGGGCAGCTTTGTGGTGGCTTGCTTGTTTCGAAATGTGGAGGATGGTTTGGTTTGGGCTTTTGCGGGTGTGTATGGCCCGAATAGAGATCGTCTCCGTTGGCGGTTGTGGGAGGAGTTAGCAGGGTTGATAAGTGTTTGGGAAGTGCCGTGGTGTATTGGGGGGGACTTCAATGTCACTCTTCATTTTGATGAAAGGTTAGGGGGTGCTGCCCGTAGGTCTGCAGTTTCTAATTTTGCGGACTTTGTTGCGGAGCAAGGCCTTATGGATCTTCCTTTGGCTGGTGGGGAGTTCACTTGGTCCAATAATTTGTCGTGGTCCAGATTGGATCGTTTTTTAGTTTCCCCGGAGTGGGAATTCAGTTATCCGGGTTTAATTCAGAAGAAGCTCCTCAGGGTGTGTTCGGATCATGCGCCCATTTTGCTAGAGAGTGGCGGTATGCAGCATGGTAAAAGATCCTTTAAGTTTGAAAATATGTGGCTTAAAGAGGAGGGTTTTGTTGAAAAGGTCAGGGTTTGGTGGGAATCATTTCACTTCTTTGGGTGTCCTAGTTTTGTGCTAGCCAAAAAAATTAAAGCTCTTAAGTGGGAGATTAAAAGATGGAATTTGGAGGAGTTTGGTGATGTGGGGGCAAGGAACAAAGCTAGTTGTGAAGAGTTGAAGATGCTGGACAGAATTGCAGAAGGGAGACAGTTAAATGAGGAGGAGAAGATGAGGAGGATAAGGGTTTCCAGAGAGGTAGAAGCTTCTATTCTCCAAGAGGAGATTTGTTGGAGACAAAAATCGAGGGTTAGGTGGTTTAAAGAGGGGGATAAATGTACCAAGTTTTTCCATTCGGTGGCAAATGCGAATCGTAGAAATAATTCTATTGAGTCTTTGGTTGTGGATGGGGCGCCTACTTCGGATCCTGCAGCTATTAGTGAGCACATTGTTGACTACTACAACTCTTTGTTCACGGAGCCCCTCAGTTGGAGACCGAGGTTGGACAATCTTGAGTTCGATACTCTTAATGACATTGAGGCCACAAGTTTGGAAGAGCCATTTGAAGAAAGAGAGGTGTGGGAGGTGATCAAAGGTATGGATAGAGACAAGGCGCCCGGCCCGGATGGGTTCACTATGGCCTTTTTTCAGGATTGTTGGGGAGTGGTAAAAGGGGACTTTATGGCGGTTTTCTCCGAGTTTTATGATCAAGGTAAATTTGTTAAAAGCATCAATTCTACTTTTATTGCTCTTATTCCGAAGACTCATGGGGCTAAGGAAATCAAGGACTTTCGTCCTATTAGTCTTGTGGGTGGAATTTATAAGATTATTGCCAAGGTGTTGGCTAATAGAATGAGAAGAGTTATGGATAGGATTATCTCAAAGCCTCAAAATGCTTTCGTCAAAGGTAGACAAATTCTGGATTCGGTTCTTATAGCGAATGAATGCTTGGATAGTCGGATTAAATCTGGGGTTCCGGGAGTGTTGTGTAAGTTGGACATGGAAAAGGCTTATGACCATGTGGATTGGAATTTCCTCCTTTATTTATTGAAAAGATGCGGTTNTTCATGACTTTCTTTCTCGTTTCTCTTCCCCCCCTTAGGCTCCCCCTTGTATACTCCCTGTGTACTTAGGGTTGCGCCCCTCTGCGCTCTTTTATATATATATTTTGACTTATCAAAAAAAAATGATGCATGACCAAGGATTAATAATATCACATTAGTTTAATTTAAAACATCTATCAATAATACGTTATTACCAGTCTCAGCATTAATGGCTTCTTGAATGCCAGGGGGCCTTACGACCACAGTTTCTGCATTCGCTGTGATTACAGCAGTTCTGTCCACAACTTTTACCTAACAGCATAGGAAAGGCAATTGAATTCAATTTCTGAACCAAAATAGTAATAATAATAGCAATAGAACAATTATATTTCATTATAAAGAATGCCAATGCAAGCATAAGAAAAAATACATCTCTGGTGTACAGGGAAAATTCCCTCCTTCAGCATAAAAATATTGAAGGAACATCAACATTTTATTTCTAAACTAAAACAATACTAAGGGAAGGGCTTCTTGAATGCCTCCGGCATAGGAACGGCAGTGGAACCAACTTCTGAACTAAATTAACAATAGAACAATTATATTTCATTGTAAAGAATGCTAATGTAAGCTTAAAAAAATACACCCCTATTCTACAAGGCAAATTCCCTCCAGCATAAAAATATGGAAGGAACATCAAACTACATGGAGTATCATTCGACTAGAAGCAGAATACGAGAAACTCTAACGAATAAGCACCAGTACACTATTAGACAAGCTTTACTGATTTTTTTTTTTACATGTCCACGCAAGGGAAGAGAGAGGGGGGATTCGAACTAGTGACCTCCGTTTCATGAGGCATGGTCCACAGCTGATTGAACTACCCCTTGGGGACAGCTCTATTGATTTTGATGAAAGCCATATCAGACAAAAACTAAACTTTGTTATCATGACATGATCTGGTCTCAAGCAGAAGATGCAGCATGTAAAACTTGTTACATAGCCAACCTTGTCCTAATATGTCATATACTAACATGTTTATGTGGAACTTGTTCCACCCCAATGTCCAACATTTTTTTGATAAGTCAGTAGAAATTTATATAAAAAAAGCGCAAATTAAAAGGGGTGCCATCCAATTATACAGGAAGTATAACTAAGAGCGCCTAAGTGCACCCAAAGAAGACCCAAGCTCACTAAGAGCACCCACAAAAACCAAGAGGAAGTAGGAACACCATCACCCTACCCAAAGGCACACCCACAAAACCCCACAACCCAGCACAGCAAGCCTTACTACCCACAACCCAAACAAAGCAAACCCTACTGGGGATACGGCTTACAACCCAAAAGAGCCAAACTTCGAACTGCCATCTCCTTGTTAACGACCCGTGTCCCTGCCTCAAGCTTCGCCTTCAACTGCGGGAGCTCCATAGAACAGACCGGAGGAGGAGCAACCTTGTTCTTCCTCCGCGTTTGCACCTCAAAACCATCAATGGCAGCGAGCAACTCATGGCTCCGAGTACAATACCTCAGCCACCCAAGAAACCAAGCCTGAGCTTCAGTCAGACCATTGACCAAAAGCTAAGACTTGGGAATGGGCAACTCAGGAGCAGAAACAGACTCGTACCCTTCGCTGAAATCAACGAGACCAGAAGGCGTCTGCGTCACCGACAAAGACCTAGGTTTGTCGGAGGACCCAGCAAAGGCCAACGACGAAGGCTGAGAAGCCGGGCTTATCGGGGAGGAAACCGGCGAATGAAGAGAGACCGAGTTCGTCGGGGAAGAGGCCGGCAAGACCGAGATATCATCGGCAGGGATCCCCATCGCCAGCTCCGCTTCCTCCACAGACGGCGACGAGTGCTTCGCCGGGGGAGAATCGACACACTTACCCAACGTCTTCGCTGGAGAAGACTTACCCAACGTCTTCGGAAAGGGATTACATCTCGCAACCATACCCGGAGCCTGTTCCAGATCCGGATCCATCTCCGGCACAACCTCAACTGAGACCGACAGCACCTCCCCTGAACAGCTCATCTCAAAAGACAACTCAGACACCGGCAAACTCTTCATCGGACAGACTACAGGCGCTATCATCGTCTTCTCCGAAGAAGATTTCCCCTGCCCTGAGACAGATTTAGGAGCCCTAGCGTCACCCGCCTTAAGCTCAACCCGTGATTCAACCCATGATTCAGCCCAATGTCCAACATCAAGTAAAGCACACATGATTTCCAACAAATGGGGTCAGATTTTGTTGAGTTATCAACAGGACTCATACTTAACAAAGCCTTATCCCAACAACTTGAGGTTTGCTGAAATAAAACTTTTCCACAGTTCTGGCCTACATAAAACCATGGCATGGGATATATGCTCAACTTTCTTTTCTTTTTTCAAATCCTTTAACTATTCACATTTCAGTCTTTCCAATTATCCTATTTTAGTCAAGTTGGGCCAATTTAAACGACTCTGATTTGCTAACTTCATTAATCAGTCCTCATTTGTTGCAGCCAATCACTTACCAAAATATGTTCATTATGGCATGTCAGATCTTCCCTTGTTACTAATCCAGCTCAATATCCGTTTTCCCCCAGAATTAGGTATGCAATGACATGACCAGCCAGTCTTTCAGCCATCATCTATTCAGTCCACTTAACTCATACACGGCTGAACATACTACGTGAATCACCCTACCTTGTTTATCTACCTTGTGCAGCTATAGGAGAAGTTTGAGAGCAATGGATTTTATCTAGGAAATCTAGTGGATGAGTTAATTATACTACTTTACCTTTGAAATTAGAAAGGAAGATTTTCCAATGGGTGACATGCATAGAAAGAGATCTCTCTTTTCTTTTTTGATAAGAGATCTCTTCATGTATGATACTGTAGATTAACTCAATAACGTATATTTACACATGACTATTTCTAAGCACCATTGAACTTTTGCCTGTCGCTGTTTATGTTCTTTTGTCAGGGCACTCTCGTCAGGGTGAGTGCCCGTTTCCTTCAACCTATAAAAAAAAATGTTCTTTTGTCAGGTGACAGAAACAGGGGATTTTGTTGGGGTGGAGATTTCTTCCTCTTGATAACCTTTATAAACCATTCAGGAAATTGAGGAGACATGTCTGAAAATATCCTAAATCCAAGTGTCCACTAGGGATATTAATTCAAAGAAGAATCACAAAATCATGTAAGATCAAATTAATCTTCCAACACCCATGTCAATTAGAGAACAATTAAATCTCTTCATCGTGGCAGAAAAGGACGTTACACTTATTCTTCATAAATACTAACACTGAAGAATTTGGGACCTCTTTTTTTTTGTCTCAAATGATTCAACAAAACTCCAATATTTTATTTTCAGCATATGCGCGAATAAACATCATTTAGTGATGCAGAGGAAAACTAACTGGTCCTTGAGTTGACATTTCATACTAGACCCTAAAGTTAGAACTGACTGGGCCAATTATGAATATAAAGCTCCATTTAAATTTTAGAATCCACAATGCCTACAAAGAGCTCATGTATAGCGCAGAAAAGGGAACAGCACATCCACCTTCCAATTTCAGGATAACAAGAATATCTTCATAGAAAGTGATCAAGAAAACTGACCTTAAGCTGCCTACTTGGTAGATCCTTATAAAGCTCACTCCATCTCTGTATTGACCACCCCATATGTCGCAAAATGGCCTCCACCAAGAGCAACCCACTCAGAGCATCTCCAACTGCTTGGTTAATCAACTTACTGACAGCCAATAGTCTCAAAGCTGCCTTTTGCTGTTCTGAACCTGAATCAAACAACGAAATCATTCATGAAGCACATCACTTAATCATCATATTAGGAATGCTACAATAGATGAAAATATGATATAACCTTTAGATACTGAAGAAAACTCCTGATATCTGGCCTCTAACCAACATAGGAAAGATTCGGAGAATATGATGGTTCCATGGCCATTAGCCTCAAAATAGATCCCAATATCATACTCAGCTGCTTTCTCGTGCAAGTATTTGACTCCTGTTGGAGTAAACACAACTTCTAAGCCCAACTTTTTGAGGTAATCTGTTGATGCTCCATTTGCATATGCTGTTTGTACAACACCAAGACGAGCATGATAACTACCGCTCGTATTTTCACTACCCTCCTTGCTGAGAGTGTTTAGTTGCTCCTTGATGAAGATAGCAAATAAAGATAATATCTTGTCCCCATCAACAAGATCAATCTTATTGCAACTTTTTGATGGCACAGAAAAATATACCAGTCGATCAGCATCCCCATCTAAACTAGCACACCTGAAATACTAGAACCAATGACGAAATTAAACTCCAACTCACATTAGTCAATGTCATACTAAGCATCAATAATACTTAACCAATTGATAAATCTTCAAGTTTGATTCGTGTCAAAGTCAACTTAGAAAAAAGGAAACCTTTACTGTACAGTTGACAATCAAGAATCATTTACTATCAAACAAGGAAGAGATGACTGACCTTAGTCCAACGTCCTGGGAACCAAAGCCACTTGGAGCAAACTTCTCCTTCTGCACATAATCAGCACCAACACCTTCATTGAGCACACCTCCATCTTTCCCAGAATTACGAACCTCAACAACCATACCATCCAGCATTTTCCTCAAAACCTCAAGCCTTTCTCCCCCCACACCATTAGCCCCATCAACAACCAATTTTTCATCCACCTCACTTATCTTATTTCCACTTGGGATCAAATCGATCAAGCACCTAACCAATAACATAAACTCTATAGCACAGGCCTATAAAGACAACATAGTATCAAACAAATCATATTCACCTTTAGCTCAAACAAACCTGAACGAGCTTGATAGTTGTTCAAAATAATCAAGTTCTGATGCTTTTATGCCATTATTTCTCGCACGCACCATCCAATGTAGTTGTGGGGTTGTCACAATTCCCATATCAATGGCAACTGCTCCAAGAATTGAACTGATTCCCTTCAACCAAACTTAAAACATAAGCAAAAGGTACTTAATGCAAGTGAAACAATGCCTAATCCATTTGTACAAAGTTCATTTTCTATTTTTATTTTTTTGATAAGTAAATGAAATATCATTAAAAAGTGTAAGGCACAACCCAGGTACACAAGAAATATGCAAGAGAAACACCTAAATAGAAGAAGAAATTATTAAGGGGAAAGAGGCAATGTAGTACTTGTTTAGCAGCTTCAAGTAGAGACTCCCCACTAGGCCTTGTGTCTCTCCCCAACAATATCTCGGCCCGCCTCACTCCCTCCAACGGGATGTTTTCCTTCTCCACAAATTCGGTTATCAACTGTCCCCGAAAAAGAAAATAGAACATAAGCATATTCCATATTTCGATACAGGCATTCCAAGTAAAATCCAATAAGACATACAACCCCCTACACCTACTTTCAGGAGCTAACCCCTACCCCCCCAAAAAAACAAAAAAAACATATTCAACATTAATTAACAGAAGGTCTTCAAATTAGTATCTTTGAGTCTCTAATCTTCCATTTGTTTAATACCCAATTTAGCTTTTTTACAAAATAAACCCACTAAAAGTAGTAAATTTGTAATCCTCGACTGGTTCTAGAAAATGTTATTTTCATTCAACCAAAAATATTAAAAACAAAACAGTAGCATATCACCCTTTCCAGCTAAAATTAACATTCTATTTGTCCCAAAAAAAAACGAATCCTTCATAACAAACAAATGGGCACTACATACATACATAAATACATATACATAAAGAAGAGAGAGTGGGAAAGACAAAGACTTGGAGGAGGTGCTGGGAAGTGGGGGCATTGGCAAGGGCGTCAGCAAAGGGCTCCCAGCTCTGGGACAGCATTCCACCACTTGGGTCAGCAATTTTGACTCCGTTATCCGAGACCCTGTTGTGCGAGGCCGTGAGCATCACCCCGATCACCGATCCATCCATTTTCAGCGACCTCAGCGCCGCTAGGATCCCCACTCTGTACACTGTCGATTCCAGCAGAGCCGCGTCAGCTCTGAACCCCGCCGTACCGTATGATAACCTCACCCCTGCACAAAAACACATATATTTATCATCATCATCATTTTTTTTTTTTTTTTTGGTGGAAAACAGAGAGAGAGAGAGATAGAGAAAGGAAAAGAGGAACCTTTGGGAGGAGGGAAGCGAGAGGAGGAACTGAGGAGGAGGGAGCGTTGGTCTTCGTTCATGGTTGATGATCAGCATTCAGCAATGGTGGTGGAGGTGGATTCTCTCTCTGATTTCAACGGCTACGCACTGGTCATTCTTAGGCAACGTCCATTTGATGAAATACTGTGCCTCCGACAAACGCAATGTTCCCAGTATTTTATTTTTATTTTCTTTTTTCTTTTTATATATTAATATCTTCTGAAATTCATCCGTAAAATCCAAAGGCTATTTCCGTCATTTCGTCAAACCCTAATCCCCAATAGTATATAGTAAAACACTGAGCCCATTTCACTCACACGGACACACACCCTATCCAAGCCATGGGTCTTCTCTCTTGGTTCAAAGGCAAGCCACAGCAACCCGACTCCAAACCCAAACCCGTGGAGAGTCCGAATGCGAAACCCGCAGCCGAAGTGCCGGGCATGCACGGCGCCGTGGAGGTGTCCCGAGCCCCCGACATTACGGTGTTCGAGTTCGGGTCGGTGGCCGCATCCGCCGACAAGGTCACTCTCGCCGGCTACTGCCCCGTCTCCGACGACCTCGAGCCCTGCCGCTGGGAGATCCTCCCGGCGAGTGCCTCCGACGCGCCCCAGTTCCGCGTTGTCTTCTGACTGAGTGCGAGAGAGTGTCTCTCAGAGAGAAAGGGAGAGTATTTTTTTTATCTGTAGGAAGAAATTGAAACTTAGAGAGACCCTTTTTGTGAGTTTGTTCGTTATATATGTGAAATTTGAAAAGGGTTCTGCGTATAATTTTGTTGGAAATGGGTTATTTCTTTTTCGCTTTTTTTTTTTTTTAAACTATAATTTGTTTATCCGAAATGGGTTTTGGTAAATCAGTTTGTTCTTGATTAGCCTAGTTAAGGTATGTGATTGACGTATGTTCTTGGTAAAAAAAGCCCTTTATTTTAGTTTAGATTCTGTGTGCTTTCTAGAGCTAGACTGGTTGAGGTAAATTTTTGTGCTTTCTTGTTGAAGGGGTTGTAAACGATTTACTGGATTTTAGTTATATGTTTTTTGGATACATTTATTTCATTGGAATGATGTTGTGGCTGGGTATTCTCTGTTGCAGGTGTTTTGTATAACTTGCACCATTGACATTGAGCTTCTTTCTTGCTATACTTCAGGCTTAGGTGCATAATAAGAAGTGTAAAATAGTTTTAAGTATGATTAGGATTTGGTGATCTGCATTATTCTTTTGATAATTGAGATAGTTTTGGGTTAATGCATTTATATTTTAGTTCTCATAAGTTGGAATGGTTGAGCTAGCTTATATGATACATGTGTATACATGTATTGTACGTGTATGCACTCACAAATATTAGGGGATGAAAAGTAATAATTGATAAGGCTATGGTTGATGATGGTTTTTGAGAAGTGTTTATGCTTTGAAAAAGTGATAAAAGTTCTAAGTATTTTTTGGTGGGGTTTCATTTGAGAAGTGATTTGTGTTCTAAATTGTTTGTCAATGGTTTTGAAAAAAAAAATTAGAGAAATATTTGAGCCACTAAACGTGGCCTAAATAGTGTAAGTAGGTCAATATTAAGTTGCCTTTAGGCTTTAGTTGATTTGAGTAGAAATCTTGTGTAGTTTTGGAACTCCATATCCACGAATTAAGTGTTATACACTCACAATACAACATTTTTTGATGAATGTTGTCATAAGCTAGTAAAACTATGTGGTAACAACTCCTTGTTTCTTGATGTGTATTGCTTTGTGTTTGTTCTCAGATTCAAGGATGTGATGAGAATGATTTAAATTATGTGGTTTTGATAGTGAATGTGTATATACGTTCATGATAGATTAGAGATGGAGCTATGAATTGGTGAAGGCCTATGGTGTTATGTAGAGAATGTAGGGGTCATTACTCACTAGGACTTGGTAGGAGAGAGAGTGTTGGGTATTGAATAGGGGTTTGTGGTTCTTTTAAATTCTTCTATTTTTAATTTGAATGGACCATCCAAGTTCTTTTTAGATTAATATGTTGTAAGCAACCTTACAGAATGTTGAATAGTCTAGGTTTTTAATATTAATATGTTCTACCAGCTGTTAACAAGATATTTTCAGTTTATTTAAAACCTGGAGTAACCTGTTCCCCATAACCATTCAGAGCATGCTAGGCTTGCTAGCATATCCAATGGCTTAGCCATATTTTTATCTAAAAAAAGCTACTTTATTTATTCTAGTTGATCATTAATTATCATTTCTCTCTATATTTTTTTTATTTTTTTATTTTTTTTTTAAAGGAGCGGTTTTTTTTTTTTTTTTTTTTTTGACATTTTTTTTTTCAATGGTCATTTTCTAACTGTCATATTTTTCTAAAACATTTGCAACCATGAGATGGGATGTTTTCATGGGAATGCAATAAATTGTGTTTGCATGTTTTAGTTCCCTGTAAGATGGCAAGTTTTACATCTCTCGCATGAGTAAATTATACTGAAAATGCACAACCATATGCTCTTAAGAGCTGCCAAGATTACCAAAAGTCACAAAACAGCAATGGGAAATATGTGCTCATTTTTAGCTAATGTAAACTGGGGGGAAAAAAATTGGGTTACAAATTGCCTTGTAGAAACATAATAAAGACTAAAGAGATACAAAGGCAATAATGGCACACCAAACAGTCAGATAAAATTTTCCACAAAACTTGAAACATTACATGGTACTTAGCTTCAAATACTTTGAATTAGTTTAGGTACTTAACTTTGAAAGGACTGAAAACCATCTGTCCATATTCGCCCCTAATTGAGCAATTCCTCTCTAATGGTCGGTACTTAATGTCAACTTACTTAATCTCATCTTCCTCTTCATTTGCTTCTCCATCTGTCAACATTTTCTGATCCTGAGCTTTTTCATCCCATTGTAGCGAATTTTCCTTCAATAAAATTGATTACATGAGATAGTATTGTACCAGAATCTGTCCCAATGTTTCCATCAGAAAAGCCTATATGCTAAAAGAAAGAACAACTATGAATCAAGAAACTGGCAATACCATGTAGACTTAAAAAAAACCTTTCCAGCGCTATCATCACAAGAGCACTTGCAAGCATACCAGTAAATTCATTCACTAAGCTCCTCCGAGCAAAAATGTGGTTTATGCATATGTTCCACCAAAAGAAAGGCAATTTGCAATGCTTTACTGAATCAAGTCGATACAGACATAAACACATGGCACCCACACACACACACCAGCAAATTTTATTGCTATATCAAGTTTCAAAACCAAACACAAAAATATTAACATATTTTTGACCAGCAAAAGGAAACCAACAGAAAGAAGGGCTGAACTAAAATCAAGAACAGCAAAAAATAGAATGACCAATTTCTTGCTTGAAGCATATAAAACCCAATTGCAACACCATGCAAGAATGAGATTGAATGTAGAAACTAGCTCATTTGCTTTTCTACATAAGTTGCAAACCAATACTATGTTATAGACCAGACAAAAATGTCTTCATAATTTGCTTAATCTAAACAAACTAGAAGAATTAACCCCAAAATAAAAGAGGGGGGGTTGTGTTGTGGAGAAAGAAGGATACCAAGTTGGCAAAAATAAATAAACTCTTCTACACTTCAATTCCCCTACATGATTGTCAAAGTGAAAATTCTAAACATCTCACTAAATCAAACTGAATTCCTATATTTGAATCCATATTTGATAAAAATGCAACATCAGTACCCATGCCTAGTGTCATGGTGCTACTATTTTAAGCTTGAAGCCAGACCACTGTGTGCTACCATTTTAGGAACCATGAAAATCATTCAGAAGTGGAAGAACACAATATATAGAGCAGCTAGGTTGTGCTTACGTAAACCATGCATTGTGATGAGTTGTATTGGGCATTTAAGATTTGAGACATTGAAATACATCTATGGCACAGCTGTGTAGTGAGATCGTTCTAGAAAACAGTTAAGTGGCAAGTTGTACTTTCCCCCCACAGTTGATGGCTGGGTTGCATATGGTTCCAAACGACAGTGAGAAGTCAAGGGAGAACAGTTTGTTGATCCAAAGAGCTGTGTTTTTCACCCGTAAGCTTTGTCAAAGAAATCACGCCTTATCATGTGAAGAAGTAGGATACATCTAGGTGATTAGCGAAATTATATTGTCTCCATATTGTATGAATTAGAAGGCTTGAAGTGGCCAAGATTCATGTAATAGATCAAATTATAACATAACATATTTGCTTGCTCAAATTGAAAAGAAAAGAGGTGGTTTAATATCAAGTTGAGACAATTACCCTGTCAAAGTAGGGTGCAGTCTCTGAAGGAGTCCTCGCGTCAGGAGCGTCCATAATCCTGTCGAATGCTTCGTATAAATAGGCTGACAATGTGTGCTCCTCGTCCATCTTCTGGCCATTTATGTTCTTCTGAGCATTCTCAGCTTCCTAAGATGAAATGCCAGCCATAAAAAACTAGACACCATATATGCATAGATGTTGCTTCAAATTTACATTTCGTTTCCACACAGAAAAACCTATAGCTAGAGTAGAGTTCAAATTCAGAGGACCCATTCTGATACCATGATGAATTTCAACTTATCTTATGCTAAATAGTAAATTTAATTATTCAACCATCTAACAAACATATTCAGAAATACTGGACCAATTGGGTATCCCATCCAAAGAAAAAAAATCACAAAATAATTTATATTAAAAAAAAATTGAGAGAAAAAGAGAAATTAAAGAAAACCCAGTACCTTGCGAGTGTTATAGTCGATGAAGCAATAACCTAAGCTCTCCTGGGTTCGCGGATTGAAGGGCATCGAGAACCCATCTTTCTTAAGCCCACCGTACTTGCCACAGTTCATCTGAACCCAAGATTCAAGCTTTTCCACTCCGCCAGCTCCGACAACTGGAAGATTGCCCACCACAACAACGTTGTTGAAGAAACTGGTTTCGAGCAGCCAATCGAAGATATACTCTTCATCGTTCGGTGTGCCATCGTTGTCAGGATGTGGGTATCCGGAGTCTAAGCTGAGTGACGCGAGGTCGTGGCCGAGTTGCTCGGCTTCTTTGGCGTCTATGCTTTCCATGGAGTCGGGTTTGAATTGTTTCTTTGTGTAATGATTGCTTAGATGCCAAGTTACAGCCGCGTCTGTTTGATCTCGAATGTAATAGCCTTCTGGTGTTCTTTGAAATAAGATATTGCCGCTTAATAGCCCTAAGAAAAGGGTGTTTTATCTGTGTTTTCTTTTTTCTTTTTTTTAAGGATTTTTGCTAAATATTTATCTCTTTTTAAATCGTCTAGGTTGATGTAATATGGAGATTAGAATGGATCAAATTTGATGGTGTAGGATGATTTTAAGATAAAAGTATAAAACCCATTATGCTCATAGGCTGTGTGGAGAGTGGAGTGAAAGTTTTGAAATTTGCTTAAAATGATACCAATCAATTTAAATTTTGTATTAATTCGATAAATATATCAAAAAATTAATAATTAATCAGTGATAATATATAATGTAATATGGTTCATAATAACAGTAATAACAACAATGATAATAGCGGTAGCGAGAGTGATCGCCAGATTCGCCACAAAGCGACGATAATAGTTTTAAAAGAAATCAATATTGAAAGTTTTAAAATCATAACTTTAAGTAAAATCTCTTCTTAAAATGACTCATCCAAAGGTAAGATTTAAGTTCAACTTGATTGAGGTGGGTTTTAGATTTTAGTGTCTAAACTTGACCGTGTTGCATAAATTAATTGTTAAAGTAAATACTTAATACAAATGAGAATTAGCCTCACGATTTTTATAAATGCATCAACTTAGCCTTCACCTCCATTTAGAATCAGTATTGAGATTAGCCATTACAAGAATCACCCAACTATGAATTCAATCTATTCTTTTAGTATGGATAAACTAAAAGAAAGTTCATTATCATTTCAGCCAAAAAATTTGGAAAAATAAGGGACAGCCTTCATGCTTTAATGATAAAAACAGAGTCTCTCTGCAACAAAATTTTTTAAAACACTTCTATTGAAAATCACTCTAAATCGACCACGGCAGAGCTCAACAAATCATGAAACAAAAGTCCTCGTAAATGAAGCAGAGACTGATAGTTTTTTACACAAATAGAGCAAGGAACCTTGAGAGCCATATCTCAAAGCACATTGTAATCATCTTCACTATTCATCCTAATGTAACACATTATGGCTAAAACAAATATGAAAAAGGATGAGAACTCCATTGCCAGGGCTCCCCAACCAATAACACCAGCATGCTTTAATATGGCTGGTATGGCAAGGCTTCCAATAGTTGAAGCTCCAGTCAAGAACTTAGTCGCATTCACCCAGCTGTTTCATCATTTCATAGGAAGGAATTATAAATTGAATGATATTTGAATAATTCACCAAAAAGTTTTCTTTCTGGTTAGTTTTAAGAAGGACATACTTGTTGTCAGATTCAGAAAACAGAGATGAACTATCAGATCCCGCAAAGAACAGCAAAGGCATGGGAAGAAGCACATACATCAATACTGCAAAAGAAGTGCCAACATTACTGTCACTGCAAATTTTCAAAAGAATAAATGAACAGGACCAACATTAATATAGAAGAAAGCTCAAGCTCACCCCATTACACCGTTAGCAACATTTATCCAATTGAAGAGTCAAAACGAAAAAAAAAAAACCTTACACACTCACTAGTATCGATCATATCAACATGTGCAGCAAAGGAAAATTACCAAACTGATTAATGAAAACAAGGAAAAAGAATATTACCACGCATACGCAAGTTGCAAGCAACAGCGACAGCGACAGGCATACATACTCTTCTGCTTGCTCGCAAACAGTATTGTTTGTATATAATATAGTACCTTATTCAAGATTGGAAAGTATAAACCTAGGATTAAGTATTTTGAGTTGATTTTGACCACCTCTGATAAAGTATTTTGTATCCAATGTTTATACATTCCTCCAGTTGGATCTAGTCATGTAGGGTGGACCATTATGGTAAACAGACAACCTAAATCCTTGTGCTAGACTGTATGGTTCAGGTGAAAATATATTACGACTCTTTTTCAACTTATTTATAGGATTCTACAAAACATGATCAACATTACCTATTTTTTAGCATGTCAGCCCTTAACAGAACTTGATAAGTCACAGCTCTCATACACACACACACACAAACCTACCCATATTTGAAAGTGAAAATCTATCAAGAGCACCAGAATGGCACCACCAGTACACAGTCCCTTGGTAACTAATCCAATGCTAAAATCCAATACCAAAAACTTCAGTCACTTACCCGTTAGCATCGGCCACCAATTGTTGTACAAAGCACATGCCTGCAGCATCAGACATAATAAGTAAGAAAATAGTAAATTGACTTTTGTCACAATAACTGTTTTATTTTATTTTTTTTATTTATTTTTGCTTCAGTTTATATTAATTATTCAAAAATGATCAAAAGGAAAGAGCACCACTGACCAAAATTTGCAATACAATCCCTCCAGAGACCAAAATTGCCAAGAGAGCAAGTTTTCCAGTATGCAAGCACGAACGCACATAACCTGGTATGTCTGCCATCATCAAACTTGCGTGCCTCACCTCATAGAGGACAACAACTGAAACAGTACATGCTATTAAAGCAGAAACTTAAGAAGCAGATCCATCATATATTATGTCATACCACAATGATTGCAAATTTGAGCAAGCCATTTATTTACCAGATTTCCAATCTATTTTCTTCTTAAGAACAAGTTCATGTGATGTTTCAGGTCAAATATTTAGCAATGTAGGTGTAACCAAGAGAATAGATTTTAGTTGCATTAGTTTGACACACATTACATATCCATACAATAATTTGTTTTCCTGAAAATCAATTCCCAAAGGTTTTTAATAGCATATAACAGTGTTCACATGAAGAAATGAACTAGGGACTCAAGACCAAGCAGCCATACAATTTGCAAGTGAACACCATATAATAATTAAAAAGCTTTGTTTGAGTTAGCTGTTTTGAGTATCTAGTATTAGCAATTACCATATGAATTTTCTGTAAGATCAGTGTTCCTTATAAACGCATCTTTTTGAGAAATAAAAGATAAATATAACTTTTTTAAAAAAAAAAAAAAATGAACTACATTGCACAAACTGCAATATCCAATGATGCCAGCAAGTGAATTGATAGAATAATACATACTAGAATTTCTGATTTAAATACATGACATTAAAATTCAACATGGCCTCATGAAATGTACGCAAAATAAAATAAAAAAGTTGTTCGTTTATATTTAAAAAAATATAGATTTACACATAACAGATAAGATAGCTAAAAGATAAACCATAGAAAACCATACATTTCCTTTAGATTTACACAATTCTAGAAATCCAAGAGAACGCTTAAAACCCAAAAAAAAAAAAAACCAGTTGAAAATTGCGTACATAAACGCAGAAAACACTGCAAATTCCATTAATTTCGATTTGCAGGGCAAAATCATCATAAGCAGAAGTTGTTCTTCGTTTCTCTTTTTTTTTTTTCCCCCTGTTTTCTTCTCTACAATTCCAGCGTAAACATTGCAATTCCGATTAACTCCATAATTCTAAAACCGTAAAAACCTCTTTCAACACTAAAATTACGGTGGAAATTAAACCCAATAATCACAATCTCCCCCTCACCTCATAAACAATAACATATAAACAGAACAAATCGAAAAACACCAAAGTGAAAACTTTTGGGGAATGTGAGCTTACCAAAAACGGATTCAAAGAGTGTTCTCCAACACGTTTACACCGAAAAGCGGTTTTTCGATTTGGGTTTCTCTGTCTGAAGTTCTAAGCCATGGCCGTGGAATCTACCAGACAGTGTGAGCGCCTTTTATGGGTAGAGGCTACCAAAAAAAAACCCAAACAGAGCCAAAAAGAGGTGTACAGCTAGAATTTGGAAGTAGTGTTGTGAACGGTACAGATGAGGTCCATCATGCTCAAAGGATCTCCGCTGGGGCCCAAATTGACGTGGCAGTGCGACTGGATAGATTACTTCTTTTTTAGGTGATTGTAGAGTTCGTTAAAAAAAAAAAAAAAATTAAATAATCCGTTTTTATTCTTTTTAATGATTTAGAGAGTGTGTAGAACTGTAGATGCATTTGAAAAATAGAGTTTTTAAGTTAAAAATAGTTTTTGAACAAAAACTTTATTTTTAAGTTTTTACTAAAAGTGTATTTTGGTTATTTTTAAGTTTTTTAGATCCTTAAAAGTATTTTTATTTTTTTTTTATCAAACGAATATTTTTTTCTTCAAACTGATTTTTTTAGTGTTAAAGGTACTTTTAGACCCCTTAAATACAATCTCAAACAGGCTATTAGAGCATGTTTTGAATTACGTTTAAGAAATAAAACTTTTAAGTGAAAAAAAAAAAACTTTTTGGCAAAAACTTTATTTTTAAGCTTTTGATAAACGTGTTTTTTTTTTTTTTTGCCTATTTTTGAACCTTTAAAAAGCGTATTTAATTTTTTTACTAAACGAGTACTTTTTTTAAAAAAGAACTTTTTTAGTGTTAAAAATACTTTTAGATCTTTCAAACGTAATCTCCAATATGCCCTTAGTAAAATATGATAAATATTTTGAGATAATAAAAGGATTAAAATGAACAAATATAATTGAATAAGAAGATGGTAACAGGCTAACAGCAAGGTGTTTTGTTGGTGTAGTGCAGGTGATTTGGATCCTTGATTTGGGGTTAGATGGGGGTCTTAGCGGTAAGTCAAATACTAAAATACAACGGCCGACCGTTTGGGGGGCACACCACCACAAGGACCCAAAACTGAAGGAACAGTAGGTTGGCTAAATCTTGGGCTTGAGGCGGCGGAGGACAAAAAGATAATATGAGCTTTTTTTTTTTCTTTTTTTTTCCTCAATAAAACAAAAATATCTTTTATAACTTCATAAAAGAAGTTGACACACACAAAAAAAAAAAAAAAGTAAAACCCAAAATAAATAAATAATAAGAAAATGAAAAGTGCTAGGGAGTCAAACAAATGAACCTAGAAAAAATTTCAAACTAACGTGACAGATCGTGAGTGACAAACAAGAGAAGTGCTCGAGAGCCAAACAAATGAACTAAGAAAAATTTCCAAACTGACGTGACAGATCATGAGTAGCAAACAAGGGAGAGAGAATTACATTTTCTTAATTTAAAAACCCTTGGCATATCAGTTTAGAAATTTTTTTAGGTTCATTTGTTTAGATCTCTAACACTTTCCAAGGAGAGAAAATTGCTTCTTTTTTTTTTTTTTTTTTAATTTAAAAACTCTTGCCGCATCAATTTGGAGCTTTTGCCAAATTCATTTGTTTGGATCTCTAACACNCAGATCGTGAGTGACAGACAAGAGAAGTGCTCGAGAGCCAAACAAATGAAGTAAGAAAAATTTCCAAACTGACGTGACAGATCATAAGTGGCAAACAAGGGAGAGAGAATTACATTTTCTTAATTTAAAAACCCTTGGCATATTAGTTTAGAAATTTTTTTAGGTTCATTTGTTTGGATCTCTAACACTTTCCAAGGAGAGAAAATTGCTTCCTTTTTTTTTTTTTAATTTAAAAACTCTTGCCGCATCAGTTTGGAGCTTTTGCTAAATTCATTTGTTTTGATCTCTAACACTTCTTTAAGAAAATAAGAGGCTTGAAACTCATAGGACTATAGGGGTAGCCGAGCCACCTCAAAAATGCTCGGAGGTTGGTGGTAGTCCGACCACCATTCCCTAGGTGTTGGGGATAGTTTGGCCATCTTATGATTTTTTTAAAAAATATATATATTTATGATTTTTTTTTTTAATGATATCTCTTCATTGATATAACAATCAAATGAGGTAAAAAGTTATCTCAATACAATTTCAAATATACAATTTGAAATCTTCACAACTCAAACACTATCTATAACACATACAATAACCTTTCAAGTTATTACAAAACAATATCTTTGAATGTCACATCTTTAACAGCTACTCGGTTATTGATTTTCGAGATTTTTCATTTTCGCTATAAGTAAATTTTTAAACGTAATCTCCTTTACTGTCTTTACTATAATAACAATTATTTTAAATGCTTGAAACTCTTCCGCATCAATCAAAGATTTACTCTCATAAAAAAAATAATTTAAAAAAAAAAAAGAAAAAGAAAAACCTAATACCCTTACTCTTAAGAATTCGTATAAACAAAACCTTATAAAACAACTAAACATTCATCCTATAGGTTGATACTGAAAATCAAATTTAGAGAGAAGGCAAACCAAAAAAAGAAACATAGAACACAAAGAAACATAAAAATACATCATAAACAAAACCTTATAAAACAACTAAACATTCATCCCATAGGTTGATACTGAAATCAAATTTAGAGAGAAGGCAAACCAAAAAAAGAAACATAGAACACAAAGAAACATAAAAATACATCATAATTAATAATTTTAGGGAGATATTAACAATAAAATGATAGTTTGAAGGAGGCATGTTTTATTTTCTAAAAAATAATTAAATACTTTTTCTTTTTTTTAATAAATAAATGTTTGATGTGGTTTAAACTGGTTAGCCCAATGGCCCTATATGACTTGATGGGCCTGGCTCGCATGGGGTAACTTTTTTCTCTCTCATTACTTTATTCACACTTGGCTTCATTTCTTTCCACTTTCCCCGCAACGCTGCTTCCACAACTCACGAAGGAAGCCATGTCTTCCATTCCAAAGAAGCGCCCAAAACCCAATGCTAAACCGCCTTCTTCTTCTTCTTCTTCTTCGACTTCTTCGCTGAGTTCTCTGATGGAACCCCCACAGAGTTTCTTTCCCTCCACGAACGAGTTCCTGAGGCTTGTGGCCGTGCTCGCCATCGCCATCATCGTCGCTCTGGGCTGCAACCTCTTGGCCACCACTTTCAACCGCCAACCTAAGCCCTTCTGCGATAGTGGCGACATAGACTCCCCTGATGCAATGTCTGGTGAGTTCCCTCATTTTTTTATTTTTTATTTTTGGTTTAGTTCCCGAGAAAATCTAGGAAAATGAAAGTATCCGACTCTATATGTAGTTTCAAACCCAAATTTATTTCCTTTCTGGGTAGTTAGTTGATGGGGGAGTGATTTCATGGTTCTGTGTTCAATTGTGGTGGTTATGGTATGCTTGTTTGTGTGAGGTGTGGCTTAATTTGTGCACAATGTGACTGATTCTCCACGTGAATTATGATTTTATATATGTTCTCGTTTAATAATTAGTGGGTTATGACTCAATTATTTCTATAGAAAAAGATGATTGAATTTCTGTGTGGTAGCACCATTATCAATTATCATGGCAAGCTGAGTTGGGTGGTAGGTGGTGCGAGCTGGACTTACTTAACTTGTTTGCTAGTAACTGGTAAACGAATAATGAATGACAAGCTTCTTGCAGTTTTTGAGTGCGAGTGAGCTTGTGAAATGGGCTCCAAGCTATGCCTTGTTCATTCAAAGTCTGATGGCTGGATTAGGCAATCCTGATTTTCTGGATTATGATCTCTATGTGTCAACTGAAGAAAATTTCATAGACTGATATTCTTTTTAATGAAACATAAAGTAACAAGATGTGAAGTGGACTAGTATTCCATTGGATATAGAACACCTTTGTGGGTCTCAAAGCAACAACAGATACATGTTGCAACTTTCTTGAATTATAATCTACTGAGGATCGATGGTTGTCTTGGTATAATGATCATATATTCCATCTATTATGTGCTTCTCCATGGTATGAATATCTTTTTTTGAAGTCCCATCTGTCATATAGTTCCATTTTAATTTAGGAGTGTCTCACATTTGTGTTCCTGCCTCATTTTAGTTGATAGCTCATGCCTATTTTCTACATGTGCTCTATGCAATGCTTGTTGGTCTTTCCTCTCCCCAAGCATGTTCTTGTGAACACATTTTCTACCCTCGGCTTTGTGTGTGATCTTCAGTGATTAATCTTATCTGTTGTTGTATACTACCATTTCTAATATTAAATACAGTGATCTTGAGAAATAGGCTGCTGTGTGATGTTTACTACTTCTATTGATATTAAATTTTAATCAATTGCATCATGTACAGATTTCTGTGAGCCTTGTCCAAGTAACGGAGAATGTTATCAAGGCAAGTTGGAATGCATGCGCGGTTATACACAGCATGGGAAGTTCTGTGTAGAAGATGGAGATATTAATGAAACAGCTAAGAAACTTGTGTGTCCTAGGAAAACTTATTCACTCTGGTATACTGATGTATTTGGATAGTTGGATCAGAAAATTGAAAATTTAACTCTATAGTGTATATTTTTCTAATTCATTTTATATATAATGAAATTGCAGTCGGAGTGGGTAGAAATTCATCTTTGTGAAGCATATGCTCAATTTTTGTGCGATGGAATTGGGACAGTTTGGGTCTGTCACCTTGGCCAACCTCTCAACCTCATCAGAATTGGTTCTATATTGTTGTGTTATTATAGACCAGTGAATGCAATGTGCTTGAGTTCTGTTGACAACATATGTAGTTCTAATTATATACCCCACTTTCAGGTAAGAGAGGATGATGTATGGAAGGAGTTAGATGGACATGAGCTGATGAAAAATGGTGGCTTGGACAGTGCAACCTATATTTATGCAAAACAAAGGGCAATGGATGCCGTTGGCAGGTTATTGGAGACAAGGACAAATCCTCGTGGGTATGCCATTCCATCTTCAATTTCAAGTCTAAGATTTAATGAGTGCTGCAGGTCCTCAGGTTGGATGTTCCCTGATCATTCCTCCTTTTTTTTTTCTTTTTCTTTTTTAAACGTAGGATCAAAGAGTTGAAGTGCCCAGACTTGTTAGTTGAGCGTTATAAGCCATTTCCCTGTCGCATCCGTCAGTGGCTAACTGAGCATGCTCTTATTATTTTTCCAGTTTGTGTGCTGGTATTCTCTTTCTAGGAGACTTCCTTCAATGCTTATGTTCTGGTATCAATATGTTCAAGCTTGTTGACAATATCAAAATTCACAGCTTCTCGGATGCACAATTCTTCTCAAGAAAGTTCGTCGCAGACAATATCTATCAAGCAGAGCTGAAGAACTTTACCACCAGGTATACAAGGCCCTGTGTTCTTTCCTAGCACAGCTGACTGAATGTTAGTTTCTTGTTTCATTACATTGCCCCCTCCCTCGCATTCTAAAATGTGTTGATTTGGTATCTTAAAAGTTCCAATGGTTGATTTTGAACAATATATAGCTGGTAGATCGCTAATAGGCTGTAAGTTAGACATGAAACCTATATCCATTATATTGATGGGAAGCCAGCAAACAGACAGTGCCCAATGCATGTAATATATTGATGAATGGAAAAGATTTGTTGAGGATGGTTGAGGCTGATGTTGAAATCAGAATATTAGTGAGCAGTGAGCAGTACCAAGAAATGGAGATGTGCTATTTATCAGCAAGAAAGAATACCTCTACCCCTTAACCCTTTAATAAATTTGATTCAACCCATGTGATAGGAGAGATTTGGGAGGGGTAGAGCTATCCTCAAGTTGAGCACCTTACTATCCCTGTCCAATCACCCACACACAAAAAAGAAAAAAAAAGGTTGTCCCACCAAAATGATAAGGCTGGAAATTCAAGATTAATCACCTAATATAGCCTTGTTTAAAATTTAAATTCCTTGTTTTAATGGTAAAGTCTTGATGTCAAACACAGTGCACGGGTTTGAGTCTTGACAGCGTTCATTTCATACAAAAATGCTTCAGGATAGTACCATTCTAAGTAAGATCTTTTAATTCTTATTATATATATATATTTTTTATCAGTATCTTTTAATTCTTATTATATAGGCTACTAGCACATAAAAAAATGGCCTAATCACCTAATATAGCCTTGTTTAAAATTTAAATTCCTTATTTTAATGGTAAAGTCTTGATGTCAAACGCAGTGCACGGGTTTGAGTCTTGACAGCGTTCATTTCATACAAAAATGCTTCAGGATAGGACCATTCTAAGTAAGATCTCCCAAGGCCATTTTTGATATGCTCATAGCCTATATAATTAGAAAATGACCCATGATATAAGAATCAGCAACCTTCTCAGCCTTTGTCCATATTTCATTGATAAATAAACATTTACATTTTCGTGTTCTGAACATATTTCTTTCAAACAAAGTGGGGTTGGTCAACACTTTAATTAGAATTCGAAGTGCAGATACTAAACATGCTCAATGAAGGCTATATCAGGATATCTAACACTTAGCATTAAAACCTCCTTAAATTACAGCTAAAGTACAAGCTTTAGATCCAGATAACAAGATGTTAAATTTATATGCATCTCTGGATCAATTATTTAAGTTCACCATAATCTGAGAATACAAAATAAAGAAATCAGTGAGCAGACATTGTTAACTATGTCCAACAACTGTTTAAAACAATTAATATGCTGAACACTTACTTTATTTCCATGGAAGAATAGAAAACCATACACCTCAATGTACATCATTGTGTGCACCTGACTTTCCTGTAGGTTACTTCAGCATACTGGAGTCTGTATTTCACTTAAATTTTTTAGTGATAAAAGTTGCCATTCAGCATGGAGGGCCACCCATGTATGCTTGATTTTGGTGGCTTTGTGACAAAACTTAATTGTTGAACCTATGAGGTGGTCAAACATTTGTAGAGGATTTTGAGGCGACATTCAAATGAATGCGAATGGCAGGCTCTTACTTTTTGACTTTATTTCTGTATGGACTTCTTTCTTTAATTTTCGCTGTAGGTACTCTACCCTTGTGTACTTGCTTGGCACCCTATAAGCTCTCTCTCTCTCTCTCTCTCTCTTGTTCAAAAGAATTCCCTTATCACCAAAAAAAAAAAGAGAAAGAATTTATCTTCCTTGGGACTTGGGACTTCCGTGATGGCTGGCATTTGTTTATCTTCTTTATCATCAAAGTTGTTTTGATGAAATATTTTTTAGTAGACTTAGTAATGCATGGGTAGATGCACACTGTAAGAGAGAAAAATTATCCCTTACTTTATTCCTATTGATTCAATTTGCTTAGTATTTTTATTCAAACATAAAATTCTCTGTGGCCAATGTGATAGGTTTGTGAAATACTGGAGGAGAATGCGTTGACATCGAATAGTATAAATGGGGAACGTGAACCTTGGGTTGTTGCTTCTAGGTTACGAGATCATCTTATTTTGCCAAGAGAGAGGAAGGACCCTGTGTTATGGAAAAAGGTATTCTCTTGTCCAGACCAGAGAGTATAGCGTTAATAACTTCTTTCTGTTGTGGATTGGTGCAGATACATTAACAGTGTTGTGAGCAGTTTGTTTCCTTGATATTCTAGTAGATAACTGTCTTTTTGCTGCAATCTTAATTTATCTTAAAGGCCTCATTTCTGGGAGTCAGCTTAAACTGCAAGAAATTATCTTTAGCCATTCTTCCCTGCAAAGTCATATCCTCTGTTCAATATTGGCAATTTTGTATTTTCTCAGAGCTTTGGCTCTCGTTCTCTTTGGCCTTCCTCATGCCCTTTCAATCCTTATACTTGAATCAAATCACTCCTGCTAGTGCAACTCATAACTCTTTCAGTAGCTGATAATGATATTATCTACTTCACTACCTCTCAAAAGTTCTTCACAAGTAATTATGAATGACCTTATGAACTAATGCGAATTTCAACCCAACTTGTTGAGGACTACTATATTTATTGTTGTATCCATTATCACTGCTTATATCTTCTCTTTTACTAAAGCCATACCGCTGATGATTTGTACTTTTTTGAGCTTTAAATTAATTATTTTTAATAATTTCCACAATATTTGCAGGTAGAAGAATTGGTTCAAGAAGATTCTCGAGTAGATCGTTATCCAAAGCTTGTGAAGGGTGAATCAAAAGTAGTATGGGAATGGCAAGGTATAAAAGGTGTTCCAAAATGTTTTGGTAAATAATAAACAGGGTGTTCCAACTGGACCAACTTGGTCCAGTCTCTTATCTGGCTGATGTTGTTCTTACAACTTGAAAAAGTTATAACATCCAAAATGAAATTTTGAGAAACAAGGGGCCTTTTAGGAAATAAAGATTCAGTAAGATTATGTCCGAATAATTTTTCACAGAAATGTACTAGTGCGAAAGTGATTTATTTCAAGTTGGGGAGAAAAGAGGTCGAGGAAGGCCTAAAACAAATATGATTAGACTTTGTGAAGAAGGATATGATAAAGAGGAAGGTGACAGACAATATGATTATGAACTGGATGAAGTGGTGCGAAAGGATGCATGTAACCCCAAGGGGTTGGCCCAAGTGGTGAAGGCCTTGGTCTTAAGGGTTTGCTCCCTTCAAGGTCCAAGGTTCAACACCTCATGGGTGCAAACAATTCCTTGGGGCCACACCCCCTAGTGAAAAGCTAGCGACTTAACCAGTTCAGTGTAGGGAAACTTCCGAGGGTGCGGTACACGAGACCGGGGTTTATTTGTAGGGGTGGGTCCAAAGGACCCTGCCTTGGAGAGGTTCTTCGACATAAAAAAAAATAAAAATAAAAAAATAAAAAAAAAAAGGATGCATGTCTTGAAAAATGATCTATAAAGCTTACCACAATTTAATTAGGGCTAAGGTTTAGTTGAGTTGAGTGGAGTTTTGCAGTAGGGAACCAAATAAAGCTGCCATCCTGTAATTCCACCTTGCTGTTCACATGTTCGTAAAGTTGAACACAAATTGTCTTTCTTTCCCTTTTCTTTTAAATTATGTTTAATGGATTAGCTGATTTTTAAACTATAGCCTTTCTAGCTTTTGTTGGCATCTGAGCTTGCAATGTCCAATCTTGTGATGTCCTTAATCCTATATGAGCATTCAATTCCTAGCTAACATGTGTGTAATTATTGTTTGTGAGCATACATATCTTTAGCTTTTGGGGTTCTATATCTATTTCTTGTATTGCCCATTCATCTTCAATATAACACGTTTACTCTCTCTCTCTCTTAATAGTTGAAGGCTCTTTGAGTTCTTCAAGGCTGAGAAAAAAAGTAGAGGCAAGCAAATTGAAGTCTGCTGAAGGCATGGGCATAAGTTCTGATCAACAACGCAATGCATTGAAAGCTGGTGAGCCACTAAGCTACTGATTGGTGTTGTGGATCCACTGACATCTTCCCAGTGCTCTGTTTTGCTCGATATTCTTTCATGTTCTCTGTGCACTGATGTAGCTGAGCTAATATGTATTAGACAACAAATTTCATGCAGAGCCTAAGGCAGTGATTTTTGACGTGGGGTCAGCGTCCTCTCTCAATCTCATTTACTGAAACAACTCAGAGCCTAGCCAAGGCCTTTTGTAATATTAAGTCTAGCTCTTTCATTTGTACTTTATTGGGGATGGAACAAGATGTACTGATGGGAATTTTGTAACCGTACGATTGAAGAATATATTATAGAGCTTGTATCAAGTTTTGAGATAGTTCATAAGGTCCGGTTATATCCTGTACACCAGTTTTCTGTTTGGATCCTGTGAATAGTTGAATCAAAAGAAGTTTTAGATTGTCATTTCATCTGTTTATAGAACCAAAATGACTAGCAAATGGAGCGTTGAATTTGTTTGCCTTTCTTCTTTTTCCTTCTTAATGGGTGTCATGTACATTAAGCCACTCACTTGTGGTTTTTCCTCTCTATTTTACGCTTCAAATTTTGTTTTGTTGCAATTAATGGTATATATGATGTCACATTATTAAAAAAAAATTCAGTTATGTGGTAATATATTCATTATTCATTACATGGCAATATATACACCATTAAATATGTGAAATTTAATTTGGATCATAAAATAGATCTTCGCTTAAAATGGAAGTGGTTTTAATTTATTAAATCTGATACTTGGACATAAATTGATAGAATGTCCCATTCCTGAAAATTTGGACAGCTCTCTCACAAAATGAACCACAGACTAAATTTTTTTTTTAAGTGAAGACTCTATAGTATGAGTAATACTACTCTTCACTTATTCAAAATATATATATATACTACTTTTCATACTCATTTATTACTTATTTCATATCGACTGAAACGAGATGTTTTAAGTGACTTCTCATATTAACCACTTAAAAAAATAAAATAAAAAATCACTTAAAATATATAACGTCAATCAGTGTAAAATGAGCGTGATACCCATAGCATTATTCCTAAAATTTTCATTTGAAGAAAGTTATGCACTCACTCTCTCCTTCACAATCTAAGACTCTACAGTCCAAGATTATATTTTTCACATGACTTGAAAGGTTGAAAGGTGTTAGCTGTGTGTGTGAACTCTTATGCCAAGATGTGTCAGCTTGTGGAAAAGGAGATGCTCTGCATTAACATATTAGTCACCCTCATGCTTTTCCATTTATGGCAGTAATGAAACTCACATGCTTAGGCAATGTACATGGGGCCACATACATGCAAGTGGGGGGCATAATATAATTCCCCTCACATAGAGTATTTGGATCAAGGGAACATGGATGGGTGTTCAAAAAGTTCCCCATACTTTGCTTGTTTACTACTAATTAATGTTGATCCATGCCATTCAAACTAGTGTTATTTTTGTCTTAACAACATGTGCCAATGATCCATGACACCAATCTTTTATTTATTAAATTGTCAAGCTTTGTCTCAGAACATAAACCCCACAAAAGTTATTCTTACAGAAATTATAATTATATTGCTATCATCCAAGGCCAGAATATAAAGATTATACTAACTTGAACAGGAAATTTTGAATTTATTTGTATGCCAAGAAACCCATGTATAAAAACACTAGTAAGTCTCAATCATTTGAACTATTTCTAACTTAAGTATTAGATAAATAAGAAAATGAAAAAAATATATATATACAAAATTAGTTAATGTGGTTACACTGATTTGTAATAAGTTGTGACAAGTATAAATGGCAAAAAACTCTCTATGTTGACTTACTGATTAAAATCAGGACAAAAACCGTTAGTATGTCAAGTTATTGTCAATCAAAATCTCATCTGTCTCTTCCCCTATAATAAAAAACATAAAAAACAAAAATAGTGGAATGTCTCGGAAGCTAGAAATTGATGGCCGCATTTATGAATGAAATGTACATATCCATGTACCTCTATTTATGGGCTTTCATGTCTTTGTCTATTTCTCTTACTATCTTTATTTTTAGACAAATACCCTATTTTGATTTTTGAATTTTACCACAAATTTTTATTTGGTTCTTAACACTAAATAAAATTAAGTCTCTAAATTATTTAAATTGTCGGTTTATTTTAAAGCCAGATGTTAATGGATTGTGTAACTTGTAACAATTTTATAATTAGTGAAGGTTAAGTACTCGTTTCTAAAATTTTGTGCTCTAAAAGTTTCAAAGGGGTAGTAATTTAGAGTTTAAACGTATTTATTATTATTTTTTTCAAAAAGAATTATATTGTTATTACTATTATTGTCACTTTGGTAGTGTCGGCAATGAATCTAACAGTCAAATTAGGATGTGTCTATTTTATTGTAGAAGAAAATAAATGTCACAGGCCACAAAATCATCGGCCCTACTTAAAGAAATGTTCCATTTCTTGTCCACTTGTACAACCAATGCATTCTAATTTCTTACTATTATTAGAGATAATTACTTGAAGAAATTCAGTTTTAACCCTTGAAGTTTCAGTGATTTTTTAATTTTAACTCAAAAGTTTAAAAAGTGGCAATGTACCCTTTGAAATTTCAAAATTTGGCAATTTTAACCCTTTCTTAGTTTTTTCCATCAAATTGGACAGAAAACTATGGAATGACGAAAATGTCCTCAGGCTTTTTTTTAAAAAAATTATGTCAATTTTAACGGAAAAAACTAACAGGGGGTTAACATTACAAGTTTTTGAAACTTCAGGGGGGTGGATTGCAAATTTTAAAACTTTGGGGTTAAAATTGAAAATTCACTAAAACTTTAGGGGTTAAAACTAAATTTTTCCCTAATTACTTTTTTCCCGGCAACTATAACTCATGGCTGCCAACCTTACTACTAACATATATCATACTGCCATTTTCTTCTCAAAACCCCATTTTTGTTAATCAAACTCATTAAAAAATTTGAAATGACCAAAATACCTTAATTTTATAAACAAAAATTACATATAATACTCTTAACATTAAACAAATTAAATGAATATATATTATTAATTTATATATATTATATATAAATTATTTTTAAAATATAAAAAAATTCAGCCTATTATTATTATTATTATTTAAACAAATTAATTTATAAATTTTATTTTTTTTTTGAATTTTTTATTTGAGGGTGTTTCTTTCTTTTATTAGTTAAAAGAACGAGATGAAAAGTTGAAAACTAATTTAAATTTGATTACATATTTTGAAAACATTATCACTATGAAATATTAAAAGAAATAAAAAAAAAATTCTATCCATATATAGTCCTTTATTTTTTTGAAAACTACAACTTATTATCCTGAATTTTTTTTTTTTGACATGTGCCCACACAAGAGGGAGAGGGGGGATTCGAACTAGTGATCTTCGCTTCATAAGGTGTGGTTCCTAGCCGATTGAGCTATCTCTTGGAGACTATTATCCTGAATTTTAAGCCAATATCAAATCACTCTCTGAATTTTAATTTTAACAGTCAACAGTTTTATCCATTTTTCAAATAAATTATCACGTCCATTTTTGTAGTTATTTTCTAACAAAAACTTATTTGAAAACCTCTCAGTAGTGTGTTTTTTTTTTTTTTTCAATTATTTGACTAATTGTTTTTGGGTATATTTGTATTTTATCTATTAGAAAATAAACGAAATTAAAAAAAAAAAAAAAAAACATAAACTGCATGAAACTGCTTGCAAATTTTATAATATCTTATCTATCAAATGAAAATGAACAATACTTATCTTTAAACTTATTTATCACACATAATATGTGAGCTTCTCTTAGTAATCATTTAAACAATTTTTTTTTTTTTATAAAAAAAATCACCATATTGGTGACCCCAATTGGTGACCTGCCAAACTTGCACACATCACCATATTGAAGAGTGACATGTTCGGTGTTCACATATCACTAATCGGTGTTGTGTTCAAAATCGACAAGTCACCAAATCCAATTCTAGACCGATAGATTAGTGCTACGTGACCTATGTCACTAATGACACATCATCATCCCATAAGTGACGTGTTTGACCCCTGACAGGGCATCAAATGCAAGTCACTAATTTATTTTATTTTTTCCTAAGGAAAAATCTTTTTTTTTTTTTTTTATGTAATGTAAGGAAAAATCTTTGATTTAGAAAGAGGTTGTTTAAATTTCTCTGCTTTACCATTCTGTATTATCTTTTTGCACATGGTGGCATAAAATAAAAATCTAAAATGATAAATTATAAAGTGTCGGCGGATAACTGCAAGTCAGCTAGAGATCGACTCCTACAGTGTCTCTCCTTCCCTTTGACACTTCGTAGTCCCCCACAGTCTATAGTGGACTACTGTAATTATCTCTACTAACCGCTTCTTCTACGTGCGCATATCTATCTTATTAACTCTCTCTCTCTCTCTGGCACGCTTGGACGCGCTGAGCCACTGAGCCTTTTCCAGCATTTGGGGGGGTTTAGAGTGAGAGAGAGAGCTCCGAGTTCATAAGCTGGAAGCACCCACATGAAATAATTCTTTCTCTTTTTCCAGCTAAAGTATGTGATCTCGTTTTATGATATTTATTTTCGTTGATTTTTTTTTTTTTTGCTTACTGTTATTCCCATAAGATCTATGCACTTGTAATGCCATCCATTCTCATTTTCTTTTTCTGGGTATGTGAAAATGAAGAAGAAATGTATTTACTTGGGTTTTTTTTTTAGTTTCCCTGCTTCTTGTTTATGATGCTCTTTTTGGTTCTTTAGGCTCAAACATGTCAGATTTGGTTGTAAATTGAAGAGTTTTGCATACAATATGATTGAGAAAGTGTATCCCTCACTGTTACGATCAGGAGCTTGAACTTCATTTATATAGAGTATCTGATGAACGTCACTTTGTAATCGTTTGATAAATACAATTACAACTCTTGATTATGTTATCTGTTATCACTCTTATGTTGAGATGGAGTTCTTGATTGAGATGACGTCTTTGATACGGATGAAACTGAAGCTTCATTCTGATTGTTGTCATCAATACTGTTATCCATATCCTTAACATAAATTTCCGTTGTTTGTTCGGGTTGAGATCACATTTACAACAAAATATTTGAATTTTTTAAGACTCAGGAGATATGAGCTTGGCTTTTAGCTGATGATTTTAGTATGAGTTTTTGTTGTTGACTTGAGGTAGTAAATCCTGGGACCAACTTGATAAAGCAAAAGAAGAGATCTCTGTAGTTGTTTCTGCGAAAATAGCAATGAGAATTGACCTACTTACAAATCATTGTGTGTAATAAAAAAAATGCTACTCCTTAGTTTAATGCTCTCTCATAGCAATGAGAATTGGCCTCTACCAGTAAATCTGTGTGCGAATGACCGATTCAAAAGGATATGGGTTTGATGCCTATCCTTTATTCATCATAATGTATTGCAAGTTCCCATTTCTCACTCACAAAGTTATTATTCTACATTTTGTACTGCGATGTTCTTTTATGATTGCAAACATGACGTCTGAAGAGTGGAACTAGAAGAAGATTTGGTTAGATTTTATTTGTCATAATTGGTCATTATTTTGAGACATAAGTCGACCTAAATTCATAGAATTTCGTTATACTATTTACTTTAAATTACACGAAGCCTGTTGGATACATAGCTAGTTAGTACATCTAAATGCAGTCTTCATAGGTAACTATTAGAGTTGGAATAATTCTAAATGATTTTTTTTTTTTTTCCGCTTAGATTAATATTACTATTTAGCTTTGGCTTCTCAACAATCGATGACTTCTTTCAAGTTATTGCTTTCTAATTTAGCTGCATAATGCAGTAAGTTTCAGGGAATTGTCTCAATCTTATTATGGGGTCCAAGCATAACTCACCAGGCAACAGAACACGCCCATTGTCTATATTTGTTATTCTTGGTCTCTGCTGTTTCTTTTACCTTTTGGGAGCATGGCAGAAGAGTGGCTTTGGAAAAGGGGACAGCGTAGCTTTGGAAATAACTAAGCAGACGGATTGCAACATCTTTACGAATTTAAATTTTGAGGCTCATCACAATGTTGTTGAAATTATTCAACCTTCCGCACCTAAAGTCACAGTGTTCAAGCCATGTGATGTGAAATACAGAGATTATACTCCTTGCCAAGAACAAGACCGAGCAATGAAATTCCCAAGGGAAAACATGATATACAGGGAAAGACATTGCCCTCCGGAAGAGGAAAAATTGCACTGTCTTATTCCAGCACCCAAAGGATATCTGACTCCATTCCCCTGGCCTAAAGGCCGTGACTATGTCCACTATGCTAATGTTCCTTATAAAAGCCTGACGGTTGAGAAGGCCGTCCAGAACTGGGTGCAGTTTCAGGGAGATGTGTTCAAATTTCCAGGTGGAGGAACAATGTTCCCTCAAGGCGCAGATGCATATATTGATGAACTTGCATCAGTTATTCCAATTGCAGATGGCTCTGTCAGAACAGCACTGGATACTGGTTGTGGAGTATGTTGATTGTTCAAATTACCGTTATCTATATCTTTTTTGTGTATGTGTCTAAATATATGCCCATGATATTCATCAAGGTTTAGAAGTCAATTTGTTTCATTCTTCCTCCTCCCACCCACACACAGCTATTGTCTTTTGGTTTTGAGACAATGTTGAAGGATCCAGAGGATTTCAAAAAACAGCCACTTCAAAGGCCTGTCACACTTCACCCAAAGTTGCGTCTTCCCCTCTATTATACATGAAACTATAAGATAGTCAAACCTATGCATAATGTCTCTCTTGATGTCATTCCCAACTTGTCATGCCTGAACTGAGGCCTGGAACAACTGGTTGATGTGTCTTCCTTGAAGGGCTTGATATATCTAGAATCAGCATTAGCTTTATGCTCTTGAATACTACTCTTATAGGCTCTTTTCTGGACCACTTTACATATGTTTTTCCTTTTCTTTTTCTTGGTTTATAGTATCAAAATAATGAATGTGATTTCTTGCTGACAAGGTTCATATGATATAATATAATATAATTTATAGTCGGATTACTGTCTATGGTTATAATTTATGGTGGTGTTCTGTCTCGTTCCTCTATCAATCGCATGATACCCCAGAAAGTTATTCATTATTGTTAAGTCTCACATTTGGCTTCTTACTAGGTTGAGACTGTACTTTATAAGTGATTCTAGAGAGCTTTAATTGTCACTTGATTAGTCCTTTTAGAGTGATATTTCAAATGTGACTAAATGGTATTAGAACAACCTAGTAACATCATGTGGTGCTGAAGCACTGCATGATGTGAGCCATGATGAAGACATCAAGGATTAAGTGGGGGAAACTATGATATCCCAGAAAGTTAGTCATGAATGCTAAGTCTCACATTAGTTAATTACATGGAGAAACTGGTCTTTATAAGTGATTTTAGGGAACTTTAATTATAACTTAATTAGTTCTTTTAGCATGATAGCGTAGATGTAGCTGCGGTTTCCATGGGTTCTCACGAAATATATGCTGGTAGTGACTCTTCTGTTCTTCATACTGGCTGCCTTAATCTACTCATTTTCAGTTGGCCTTTAAATTTTGGAATAATAACTCTTTACACAACACAGGTTGCAAGCTGGGGTGCATACTTGCTGAAGAGAAATGTTTTGGCTATGTCCTTTGCACCAAGGGACAATCATGAGGCACAAGTACAGTTTGCATTGGAGCGAGGTGTACCTGCTATTATAGGTGTTCTTGGATCAATACGTCTTCCATACCCATCAAGAGCCTTTGACATGGCTCAGTGCTCTCGATGTTTGATACCATGGGCTTCAAATGGTAAGTGCTAGGAATGATCAACATCTCAGTTGACAATCATGTATTAATCTTTATACTTTTTGTTTTATGTAAAGAGCATGTAAACTTATATTTAGAAAATTAAATCATTTAAACTACCCTATTTTCAGACAAAATATAGTTACAATTATGATTCTATTTCATCACAAACTTGAGTATGAAAGAAATCGTGTATAGCTAGACAATGCAATATTTTGATGATTAGTGATTCATTTACAATTGTTTTTAGTGTTTAGACATTCGTTCCTTTATAACTAAAGCTGGAAGCAACATCTGTGATCACCAATGTATAAGAAATTCTGTTCCATGCCAGTGCCGCCACAAAGTGGAAATAAAATTCATTGTTTACATGGAAGGTCATGAACTTGTCCAAAACAGACTTATCAAGTAATAGTGACAGGGTTTCTAACTACAACTCAATACTTGTTTCTATTGCTATAGTTATCTAATTAGAATGTTCAAGTTTGTAGAGTTTGAACCCACATATCTTCAAGTTCCCAAAATTACTATGTAATTTTGACTTTTATGATGAAGGGATGGTATCAAATAGTTCATACGAGCATAATAGAGAGAAATTTAATTTGTCTTGTAAAAAGTGAAAGAGAACTACAGAAGAAATAAAGAAAGCTTAGAGCCCTGAAGAAAAAAAAAAAATAATTTGAACTTTTTATTAAAAAATATTTTATATTTTATTTAGCTTTTTTACTCATATCACACTATTCTATTACAAAAGTCAAGTATAGAATGTTCTTAATTTCCAAAATTATTCATATAGAGGGAAATTTAAAAGGTTCTTGTCAACATCTGAGTGTTTGTTTTGTTGATTCACCACTTTGCTTTTAAAGGAACATGCATTAAAACGGGGATCATGATTCTCTAGAATTCCTAGAACATTCTATCAAGTATATTTTTTCAAATCTCAGCCATTGTTTTTAACTTAGATGATGTAAAATTTGACATATCAACAATTTTCACTTCATTATTTACCATATGAGCCTCTCTTTACATCATTTAATTTAATGGAAGTTGATGATCTTTTCGCATGTGAACCTCTCTTTACAGATGGCATGTACCTAAAGGAAGTTGATCGAGTCCTCAGACCTGGTGGATACTGGGTCCTATCTGGCCCTCCAATCAATTGGAAGACCTACTATAAAACGTGGAAGCGATCTAAGGAGGATGTCAAGGCTGAGCAAAGAAAGATCGAAGAGCTGGCTGAACTTCTCTGCTGGGAGAAGAAGTATGAGAAGGGAGATATTGCTATCTGGAGAAAGAAAGCAAATGCCAAATCCTGCCAAAGAAAGTCAGAAAATATATGCGAGTCGAAGGATGCTGATGATGCCTGGTGAGTCCCTTTTTGTCTAAAGTTTACTTAATTATGCTCAATGATCTTATTTGCTATTAGATATAAAATTTGTTACTTTTACAAGTCTACTTATTTCACTTCTTTACTTGATTACATTTGCACTTAGTTTTGCTGAAATTTATTCTTTATTTGTTTTAAGTAATCAGAAATTTATAGAAAGTGTAAGGCGCCCCTAAAGTACAATGAAAGTATACAAAAGTACCATCGAACAAAAGAGCAAAAAGAGCTGGGGAAACCCAGCCAAAGACACCGGCAAAAACCCAAAAAGAAGAAAACTACAAACAAAACCCCCCCACACTTGTATGCTGTCCTTGTTACTTCATCCATTGGTTGTCATGCTTCGGTCAATCAATTTTGAGGAAAAAAAAAAAAACCTTTGCTTTGTTTCTGTTACATTTATTCACTGTTTAAAATCTAAAATAGTTATATAAAATCTTCAATACTTCATTCAACAATTTTCAGGTTACGGTAATAAATGTTCGAAAAAAAGCATTATGGTTGTGGATTACTTCAATGATACATTTAAGCTTTGTGTTTTCAAACCTTATGGTTATAAATGTGTGTTTGTATCAATGAATTAATCTGTTGGTTGGCATGTACCCATGACAAGTAATTGCCCGACATATGGGATATCAGGGTATATAAAACTTACTATATACTTGGAAGTGCATAGGTTTGCAATGTTATATAAAACTTACGTTACTCTAGTTATATGTCAGAGTTGAGTTTTAATGTTATGCAATTCCAGGGTTAGACTTTTCTGATATTTTTGTTTTTTCCAAAAATCGTTATTATTGCTGCTTTCATCCTAATTCTTAGTTTTGTGGTGTATATTAGGTACAAGAAAATGGACACCTGTATTACTCCTTTCCCTGAGGTAACTGGTAAGGATGAGGTAGCAGGAGGAGAGTTGAGGAAGTTTCCAGCTAGGCTTTTTGCAGTCCCTCCCCGAATAGCCAAGGGGTCCATTCAGGGGGTTACAGCTGAATCTTACCAAGAGGACAATAAACTTTGGAAAAAACGTTTAACTGTCTATAAAAGGATCAATAGATTGATTGGCACTACAAGATATCGGAATGTGATGGACATGAATGCAGGACTTGGAGGGTTTGCAGCAGCACTAGAGTCACGAAAATCTTGGGTAATCAATGTTGTGCCTACGATTGCTAAGGACACTTTAGGTGTTATTTACGAGAGAGGTTTAATTGGCATATATCATGACTGGTATGCCCCTACAAATTTCTCTCTTTGTTGTTCACTTAAGGTCCTGTTGATTTTCTCTGCATTTTTACGTACTGAAATTACTGAGAAATTGTTGGATGGCAGTTTTATTTGAAATTTTGACAAAGATGAAAACGTGTTATTATATAACAAACTTTGAAGCTTACCTGCTTACGAGGTGGCCATTGTGCGTTAAAATTTATTGGTACATCCTGAGGAATTCCATCTCTATGCTTTCCTTTTGTTGGTAATTTTGATAGCATATCACTTCATTTGCAACTCATTAAGCATCATATGGTTCTGTATTGAAATTGACTAAAACTTTTCGGATTCTTCTTATTACATTGCCAAGGGTGGTATAAGAATGTCAAATAGTACAAGGATTTCATTTTCATTACTAGTTCTGTTTCTTCATCACAATGCCAAAGGCTTTGGAATCTCGATTGCATTTTTATTCCCCATCTTTTTTCAGGTGTGAAGGCTTCTCTACTTACCCGAGGACATACGATCTTATTCATGCTAGTGGTGTATTCAGCTTGTACCAGAACTCGTAAGCCTCATCATCATCTTCTTCCTGTATGCCAGAAGTATATCTGGTTTGGGCATTATAAAATTATTTTACATGGAAGCATTCCAATCTATTTTGTAGTCAAAGAATCTGAATTTCCAGAATACTTCATGTCATGCATATTATTTTCATGCTAATATGTTCTACTCTTGTGGTACTCAGCAAGAGTCTCTAAACCATTTAGGAAAGCCCTTTATCTTTCCTGAGATCTTCTGAATTAATGATAACATGATTGAAATGGCTCTCCAAGCTTGAATTTTTCCGAGGGCTAAAGTGGAAATAGCTTCATCCATGCAAAAAGTTTGGTGGGCTTCCTTAATCACCGAAGTCCTCTAACTGTATTCCTTTGTTAACTCACCCAGTTATTCTTCCTTTTCTTTTCCTCCTCAAAAAGTTTATACGTCTTTATTTCTCTTTTGAAGTTAGCAGAAAATAGGTTGCTGCATTTTATATTATCTTTATAAATGATCCTGATTATATGGAGTCTTCTTCTGATTGAAAAACCTCATTTACAAGGATTTTTTACCATGTATAATTTCTGATGGAACATATATGAATAGGTGCCAATTGGAAGACATCCTTCTGGAGATGGATCGTATCTTGCGGCCTGAAGGGGCTCTCATCTTGAGAGATGAAGTTGATGTTCTGAACAAGGTTAAGAAAATTGCTGGAGGCATGAGATGGAATATCAAATTGATGGATCACGAGGATGGTCCCCTTGTGCCCGAGAAATTATTGGTTGCTGTCAAGCAGTATTGGGTTGGCAGCAGTGGAAACAGTACATCCGGTGATGAAGAAAGCAGGTAATTGTTTGTTGGTGAATAGAAGCAATGCTCTAGCAACGCATGATGATTAAGTTGCTCTGGAGTGGAGGAACTCAAAGAGTTCTGAACTTCTGATACTCAGAGATGCATGTATTGTGCCATTGATGATATAGAGCTAGCTGTATGATGCTTATCTGAGCTTGTATTGATTTTGGAGGGGAAAGTTAGAAAAGGGTCCCCAAATAATTGTCTCAAGAACACTACAGTACTGATACATGTTAAGCATGCCATTGATACATTATAATAATGATAATTTTTTTTTTTTTCAATTGACCTTATAATTATACATGGCTCTCTGGATTAACATGGTGCAAGTGCAACAATCTCAATGGAATTATCATTTAATTCCTCCTTTCATGCCTACATAATAGGGATGATTTTTAGGTAATCAGGTAAGCATGACTTTACCACAGCATATGCATGAGTTAACGAAGTTTAAGTTTCTCATGACAGGTCACGTTTATTAGTTTGTTCAGCTCAATATATATGCAACTTTTGATGGCAAATAGGCAATAGCCCACTAGCCAAAAAAAACTAATAATTGATGGCGATGCCTTAGCTTATATCTTACAAAATTTCAAATATTTTGTTTTATATTAATTGTTAAATCTAGAAAAGAATAATTATGAGATATTAGAGAAAACCACATTTTTTTTATTTGTTTAGAAATCTTTTGGGGATTTGGTTCTTGCAACTACAGAAATCTTAATGTAGTTCTACTTTCATTTGGTTTGTTAGTAGTGTTAATAAGTATAGATTAATTTGCTGGAATCAGGATTTTCTTTAGTTCATTTGAACATGATATTATCCAATTAGTTATATTGGAATAGTTCATTTGAACAGAATATTATCTAATTAGTTAATTAGTTATATTGGAAGAGTATTTTTGTCTTTTCATTTTTTGATGAGACAAAAATGCACTTCCTATTTAACTAACTGGATATGATCCAGTTGAAATAAATTGGAGAGATCCTAATTCAAGTTGTTGGTGGTTCTGTTATGTAACTTTTAGTAATTATCTCTTAATATTGTTGTTGGGTAGAGTCATGGGCTTATCTTTTATCTTTATTGCTTTGATGATGTTATTGAGAATAGATTAATTGGTAGTATGTATTTATGAGACTATATTTTGTATTTCGCTCTTTAAATATTGCTTTGTTATGAAATAAAGAAACTACTCAAGAATTAATTCAAATCTTGTGTTTGTTAAGGAATAACAATTATGATAATTTTTCAATTCGAAAACTAGTTACACTTACACATTGAACATCTCTAGAACTCAAGAATGTAAGACTGTATGCCTCAATCATTGTATGGTAACACATTTAATATTGCTTTCCTGTCACCTAAGAGCCTAAAGCTCTTGAGTCCCTTAGTCAGCATATGGTCTGTTGGATTCAAACTTTAATTCAATTAAAATTTTGAAAGTCAAATCACCGTCAATTTTTGTCCCCAACCACTGGTTGTTCAATTTGAATATATATGTATATATTAGTAACAACATTGTCATTGTTGATGATACACACTTAGCGACAACATAAAAATGCGGTCACTAATAGAATCAATATCAACAATGACACTGATAACATGATAATAGACCATTGTCGTCATTGATAATTATTATCAATGACAACTATTACAGTAGTTGCTAAGTCTCTACTGACGGAGCATTTGTAACCACCATAACAATGAGTTTTGTAGTCGCCAATAGTGATTAGCAGCCACTTTAATGCCTTTACTGATGACTTTTGGTCGTCACTTGAATCCTAATGGGTAAAACTGTAAAAGCACATATCATAATGCTAGCTATGAACATAATAAAAAACAACGGCCCCACCTAATTTATCAAGTTCAGGGACAACAATCGACGGTATGCAATGGACATGGTACCCCCACAAGTGTACGTTGACCTCATTCATACCATATCAGAATCCAAATAAGATGCAATTTACAAAAGCCCCGACAGCCCCTGCCTCTATCAATGCAGAATCAGTTCCACTTGAAGAAAAATCAGAGGTGCAGGCTGACCTTGTAAATGTATTTACAGCCTTAGAAGGGAATTGCCACATAACAATCCATATTGTTTGATACTACCATCTGCATCAAATCCATATACAGAAGAACTCTGAACAATTTTATTTGATAATATTTCTCAATCATGAACCAGATTTACACTGTTATCTGCTAGTAAAGGGCAAACAGAAATCATACAGCTACCTGATGCTAGTATTTGAGAGATTCCACAGTTAAAAGCAACTCTCTCATCAATGAACTAGTTTATTGTGAGATCCATGATGCACATAGCATAAGTCTATATATCTTCATTTCTATTTAGTAAATTGTTATACACGATTGTCATATAATTTGAATGACATAACGGTAAAAATCAGTTCTTAGTTTTTATTTTTTTGGAGTAATTACCTTTTGTCCCCATAACCTTCAGATCGAGAAAATAACGCTTATACCCTTCTAAATGAGGGCAAAAGTGGAAGAAAATAAAATTAAAATTGCACATGACTTGCACATGACCCGTTGACTGTCAATTTTAACTCATTTGACTGACAGAATGGAGCTTTTTGTCATAAGATGGTAGTTTGATGGGGTTAGGTATCGTAGTTGATAGTTCATGGGAGAAAAAATATCAAGACGCTGTAGTTCATGAGAGCAAAAAATAATAACCTCTATTTTTTTTATTTTTTTTTGTAAGTGCTGATTGAGGGGTTGATTTTCATTGTCACGTCATCATGTTGTATGATAGTTGTATAATAGTATATTAAATAGCATTACTCTACCTCATAATGCAGTCATAAGAAGGGATTGGAAATTTCCTTACAATGACTAAATTACAAGATATTAAACAAAATAGTAAAGATGTAGCTGTTTGGAGTTCCAAGTCAGGTGAATGTACATCACTATATTAATTTCTTGTCCTTTTCTTTCTCTTGTTTTCTCTTCCTCTTAAGAAAGCAGAACAGGTTGTTCCTCTTTTCTTAATTACCAACCAGTACAAGGAAGTTATTTACATGCATTTCTGCTTCTGCCATGACATTTCACCTAAAAAATCTCGAAGATCGTCATTCTTGATGAAAACTCAGTCATGACATAGGAATCCAGTTCTGAATTCTGTGGGCTTGTGAGTTTTGACTATATAAATGCTTGTTCTTAGCTAAAAAAAGTTCACCATTATTGAGCTGAAACCATTGGCACATTGATTTGAAAACTATTTTTAAGCCATGCTTTCTTGCCCCGTGTTAGTTTTCCTTTGGATCCATAGCAGTCAATCATATATGGTCGACAAGTGGGAAAACCACCTGGATGAATGAGAGACCACATCCTAATAAGTCCAACAATTTATGTCAGTTCATCAAGGATTTCAAAGTTAAAATTACCCTATTCTACCCTTATATTATTGGCCTGGCGGCAAGTACTGTTTCTGCTAATTTTGGTCCACTTTTAGGGAAAACATGGGGTCACATACACTTTAATCATATTAATTATCGTGTACCCGAGAGAATGGTAAGTGAAAATTCCTCAATGTTGTTCATGGTGTTGGTGGAAAATATTGAAAATGAGAGAGGTGGCAATGTGTTTTCTGCAGAAGTTGTATGGAGTGTATAGAAAACTTGTTTTTTGAGTGTGGTTTTAGCAAAAGATTATGGAAGGAGGTGATGATGAGAAGGATATATTACCCTTAATATTTTGTATTAACAGGGTTTTGTGTTTGCTTCTTGTTTTGATTGTTTTGTTAGTTGGGTTAGTCAGTTTCGTTGAATGTTAGTTTTGATTGTATTATTGACAGATTTGGTTGATTGTTGGTTCTTTGGTGATCCCATCTTGCTTAATGCTCAGTATGTGAGAGCTGGATAAGCGGTGATATTTTTTTTGGGTAAAGTCCGAGTAATTCTAGAAGGTCTACTTTTGTCCTACTTGTGTTCTGCTAAGAATGATGTGGCTATTAAAATCATTATTAGACTTGTGATTTATCATTATTGAATTTTGATCAAATGATGATTTTAATAGCCGCATCATTTTAGTAGAACACACGTAGGCTTTTTAGAATTACTCGTAAAGTCCATATGCCCTCTCAAACTATCATCCAATTGACAATGGTCTTCGTAAACTTTCAATTGTGACAATGCCCTTTCCAAACTACCAAAACTTGTCAATGTCCCTCCATTGATGAAACTACCCTTAGTAAAATAAAAACAAAAAGTACTAAAACTTCTAGAAAAAACCTAAAACTAAAAAGAAAATACAAAATCTAGCAAATTTTTTTTTTTTTTTTTTTTTTATAAAAAAATTCTTTTTATAAGATCGATTTTTTTATGTATAAAAATTGAAAAAATTTCCTTTTTTAATTTTTTTTAAATTTGTTTTTAAAATAGAAATTTCCATTTTAAAAAATGAAAAAATTTCGGTTTAAAAAATATAAAAATTTCGGTTTTTAAAACATAATTTTGAAAAAGAAATATTTTAAAAAAAAATTAAAAATTCCGTTTTTTTTTTATAAAAAAAATCGTTTTTTAATTAAAATTTTTATTTTTAAAAAAATTAATAATTATTTTTTAATTTATAAGGGTATTTTTGTCTTATTGAGAAATCTATAGGGATATTTTTATCTTTTTTTTAGCATTGGAGGACATTGACAATGTTTTGGTAATTTGAGGCATTGTCAATTGAGTGGTAATTTGAGGAGAATATATAGACTTTTCCCTTCTTTTTTTTTTCCCCTAAGCAAATAGGAGTTACATGGAATTAGAAAACTGAGAAAGGGGTGAACTTCCCAACAACAAATCCAAACAAAAGTTGCAATGCTAAAATACGAAACAAAATAATAATAATAATAATTGAGTCTATAAATTATTCTAAAATGATCATAAACGACTTGGTCCTCTAGCTCTTGGGTACAAGCAAAGAAAATGTGATATGCATAAAGCGGATATAGTACCAAAACAAAGAGCCTGGGCAAAAACATGAATGTTAGAAGATCCTTAAACAATTCAACACTATCCGAATCTCCAATGCAAGAGACGTAGATAGAGACATAGCTCTTAGGCAAATGCCAAGAAAAGGTGATCTACATAAAGCGGGAACAACACCAGAACAAAGAGCGTGGGCAGAAACATGACCGTTAGGAGACCCTTCAACAATTCTGTTAATTCTTGTGTTGGCTTAATTCAGTTTCAAAATACAGAGGTTACTGTACACAAGCTCAAACACTGATATAGAATGTTCAGAATCAAATCTCCACCGTTCATAATGTAGATTCATGTGTCATGAACGTTCCTGCAAAATTTCAGCTCAATCAGACCACAAACACCCATCGATCGAAGCTGTTGATGAAGGCTGGACAGCATTTCCAGAATGTTGTTTTCTCCCCACTGCAGGCCATGTCCGGACATGGTGCTAGCATGTCCGGACATGAATTCTAGGAAGCATATTTTTGCTCCGCAACGCCATGTCCGGACATCCAATTAACCTGTCCGGACACCC